>CM050210.1:17053719-17063719 GCA_027475355.1 Coilia nasus | reverse complement strand
ATATGCAGCACCCTAAGTTGTATCAAATTAGTGCAAAATGTCCAAATTCAACAAAGAGCTGTCTGTCTTCTTCTAGATTTCAATTCAATGTCCCCTCTGTCCCCTGTCATTAATTCTGTCCTATTTTGTTACGACACATAACGCCACAGATTTGCTCGAATCTTGCCCCTTGTCGACAGCAAGAGCCAGAAGAATATCATGTAACTTCGGTGGTTATGATGAAACCTAAAATATGCCCTCTCTGCTGTTTCTAATTATGAGAGGGCATTTCAAATGAAGGTATTGTGTAAAAGTTACATGAGGACTAATTACTGTAATTGTGCAGAAAGTAAAGATAAATTTTTCTGAAACAAATCACCAAATCCAACAAATGCGCCAACCTAATACACAGGACAAGGCTCATAGCATAAGGTTGTCAGTAGCAATTTGCAGTGACTGTAGAATTCAGACAGTGCTGCTGTAACCTTGACTTATAAGTGCTCATAGTTCTTTATGGAGGAGCAAACATTCTTAGCAACGGGTATTTCACAGGTGAGCCCTAGGTGCCTAGCCTGATAAACCAGCCCCTCGTACTTCATTTAATTTTGTACAGAGGGTCTGGACCAGACACGGTCAAAAACGATTTCTTCCTGGAGGTGTGGACTCTGCTGAAGTTTAAAACAAGCCTCTGCCTTTACCCAAACACTAACGCCTGGTCGTCACGTATGCAATTAGCCTACCTACGTACTACAATTCAAATTTAGCACACAAGGTCAGCGTCACGGCTAACAAACACACCCTCTGGTCAATGATTGGATCGGTCTTGCTGGGGCCGACTACATGACTCTCAAGAGATTCCAGTCCACACCCTCTGTACAAAATGAAATAAAGTATGAGGGGTGTTTACCAGGCTACTAGGTGCCTACATAAGAGTCACATCAGCCTGTCATATACATGCCATGACATGTCATGCACATTAATGGCACTTTATTCAAAACAGTGTCAACTTGACATTGCAAAAACCGAATCAGACTTTATGACAACAGTCATGAACATGAATGAAGTGTTATATATGTCATGGCATGTTTATGACAGTCTCATGTCACCCTTACTGTATGTATGCACCTTCAAATACAGTGTCACCAAAATTAGAAATTAGAATGCACATTCACACACACACACAGTCCTGCTTTTTAAACTTTGACCTCTTATGCTGCCAATCAGTAGCAATTGGCAGTGACTGTAGACTTCAGACAGCGCTGCTGTAACCTTGACTTATAAGTGCTCATGGTTCCTTACAAGAGAGCAAATGTTCTTAGTAGAGAGTGTTTCACAAGTGAGCCCTAGGGTCTTATTAAAACCCTTAACCAGTCCTGGGTTGTGCTGAAGAGGTAGAGGCTGTAAGGACCCTCCCAAGAGAACACATCCAGGAACTCCAAAGTGTTCTAGTTCTAGTTGCCTTTTAAGAAAAAGAACCCCGAGACTGCATTCTTTTTCACACACAGCCTTTGAAAATATGAAGTGGAATAACTGAATATGGAAGTCAAGCTAGTCCTTTTTTTTAGCTCCAGATACTGTGTACATCAGAGCTTTTCAGTTCTTTGTTAAATTTTCATATTTTGCACTAACTGCATATGACTTAAGGTGATACATATTCCTCATTCAAACTACAACTGTTATGCAAGTACTTAAAGCAGCACAATACAACTTTAAGTGCTTTTTCTGGCTTTTTCTAAATGGAGCTCCCCCTAACGTGTCCTAAATGGACATTCTCGTAAAAATTGACTGTTTTCCCTTCCCCTCACCATGTGCATGTGTTTTCAACTCAACTGATCAGAGTAACTGGCAAGTACAAAAGTAGTCATGTCCATCGAGGAGGTTAAAGTCAGAATTTCTTTAGAATTTAATGTGATCCTGCCTCTCATGATACTCAAGACTTTGTGAGACTGAGGGTGTCCAGGACGAACACCCAGATATTGCAAGCATGGCATTCTGTCCACAGCCAGTGGGGGCGGTTGAGAAAGTCTTTATTCGCCTGGTAATGACTCATTTAAGCATCTACGACTTGTGAAGGTGATGAATTAACTCAAAAAAGTTGCATAGTGCTGCTTTAAAACTAGAAATGATAATCACCATAACACATCACACACCCACACACACACACACACACACAGAAACACACTTCCCCAAAACTCGACTACCAGCCATACACGGCATCAGTCAGCCATCACTTGTCTTGCTCTCTAACCTTTGACCTCTGCTACTGCTTCTCCTGCAGGCCCGGTGTGGAAGAAGGCGTCCATGATCTCGGCGGACGATGCGGAGTACCCACGGGAGTACCACACCATGGGGGGAGGAGGTGGCGGTGGAGGTGGTGGAGGGGGAGGTGGAGGTGGAGGTGGGTCGGGGGGTGGTGCCGCTGGTGGCGGGTCGGGTCGGCGCTTCTCCAGCTCTGGCCTGATCCACACGTCCTCGGCGCGGAGCCTGGAGGCGCTCACCAACCTGCAGAAGGCAGAGATGGACGCGCTGGCCAAGCTGCACAAGGCCGACATCGAGCGACAGCGCGACGCGCACTACAAGAACCGCCAGCAGGCCGCCGCCAACGCCAACGCCAACACGCTCGTCAACACCAACAGCTCCCGCCAACAGGTGAGGGGGGTGTTCTGCCGTGTGTGTGTGTGAGAGATTCATCAACTCCACCTACATTTTACTTGTTGGTTTAGGGAATCGAATCTTTTATCTATCTATATCTATATCTTTTATCTATATTCATATACAGGACATGCATATGTATATATTCCACTGTGTGTGTGTGTGTGTGTGTGTGTGTGTGTATGTGAGAGAGAGAGAGAGTGTGAGTGTGCCGGAGTATGTAGGTTTATACAACGTATGAACATGGGCTGGGGAGTGTAGGCGAATACATTATGCATGAGTGTGCGTGTGTGTGTGTGTGTGTTATATATGGTTTAACCATGTGTTTGGTAGTGTGTGGGATTGCAGGTACTGTATGTGTCGTGTGTGTGTGTGTGTGCATGTGTGTGTGTGTTTGTGTGTATGCACTTAGGAGTAAACATTTATGACCATGTACCGTACCTGGAATCACATATGCATGTATGTGTGTGTTTATGAGCTCATCTGTGTGTTTGATGAATCTGTTGTGTGTATGTGTGTGTGTGTGTGTGTGTGTGTGTGTGTGTGTGTGTGTGTGTGTGTGTGTGTTTGTTTGCGTGCATGCAGTGAGTTGATAGGTTGGTGTGGTTCTTGTGTAAACATTCTGTCTGCACTGCATGCATGTCTCCTCAGGGCTTGGAGGCTAGAAGGCTTGGCCTGATTGTGTGTGTGTGTGTGTGTGTGCTTGTTTATGTGTGTGTGTGTGTGTGTGTGTGTGTGCGTGCGTGCCTGTGCATCTGCTTATGTGTGTATGAGAGAGAGAGAATAAGAGAGGGAGAGAGAGAGAGAGAGTCTCTTCTGGGTTTTATGGTCTGGGCATGGATTGCATACAAAATGTCTGTGCTTGTGTGTGTGTGTGTGTGTGTGTGTGTGTGTGTGTGTGTGTGTATGTTTTGATATCAAAGCATTTCTAAGTGTTTGTGTATGTCTGTCTCAATGCACACATATGTTCTGCATTCTCAGTGGCCTGTCTGACCTACTTTGATGTGAGACATAAGACTGCTATATTACTCTGGAGCTCTGCGACTATGCATTGAGATTCATGTGATATAATATTTATGAGTATTCAGCTGCCTTTAAATTAGCTGGCATGTATCCTTTATGGTGCATACACACACACACACACACACACACACACACACACACACACACACACACACACACACACACACACACACACACACACACACACACACACACACAGATCCTAGCCACAGCAGGTGGATGAGAATGCCTCTACACATACAGTACTTGTGTAGGAGTGCATATGCTTTGACGTAAGTGTGTGTGTGTGTGTGTGTGTGTGTGTGTGTGTGTGTGTGTGTGTGTGTGTGTTTTCATGGTGGTATGTGTGGGAAAACATCCATAATCACACAGATAAGATGTTCTGCAGCATGAGGCCAAGTGTTTACTAATGTGTGTGTGTTTGTGTGTGTGTGTGTGTGGCATAAGAATGTGACATATTTGCACAAGGATTGCACTGATGAGGAGATGACAGATTTTGTCAGTTTTTGATGACAGATTTGGCAAGTATTTTGATAGATGGATCATTTGTAATCCCCAGAGGGAAACTCTTTCTCTGTATTCAACCCAGCTATGATTAGTGGACACACATTAGGAGCAATGTGCACTGAACACACACTGCGGACTGTCACACACACATTAACAAACCCGTAGCAGTGGATATCCACTCACTGTGGTGCCTGTGGGAGCAGCAGTTTGGGGTTAGACTCATGGGAACTTCACTGGATTAAATATGCTGCTGGGGGATGTTACCACAGATGCAATACCACTGTCACTTTATCCTCTTAATATTTTTATGCACGTATCTTAACTATTTTTAATTGTAACAGCTTTGTATAGTTTATTTTATAGTGTATTTATTGAGTATGGAGGTAATGCACGTGCCTGACTGCTTTGTAAGCCAAAGCAACGGCATTTCATTTAATATGTGCAACAATGGTGTGTTTGTTGAAGAACAATAAAGCAAGTCTAAGTCTAAGTCTGGATGCCCTGCTCAAGGGCACCTCAGTTACGGAGGAACCTGTTGGTGAGGGAAATTTAACCTCTGACCCTTCTGGTCGCAGGTCCAACTCTTAAAGGTGACAGAGAATAAAACTTGTCTTTGTTGAAGAACAGTAGTCTACCTGCATTCAAGAACATACGAAACGTGCAAGACATTCTGACACTCCGTAGAGGCGATAGTGGGATTTTATACCCAATGTCACCAGCTTTTTAAAATGTATCATTTGCGTGTTTTGTCTTTTTATTTTTCATGTTGCTTTTATGACTTTTTTAATGTCTTGCTATGTTTGCGCATGTTTATCTGTTGTCTTTTCAAAATGTGTATTATTTATGATGTCCACTGTCTTGTCTGGTGAGCTTGATTGTATTTATGTAAATGAATGTATACTCTCTGCTGGCTACAAAACAAATGGCTCCTTTAGGGATAATAAAGACACCTTGAGCCCTTGATGGGGGGGTAAGTGATTGCCAGGGGCTTAGAGAAAGAGGGAAGATGTCATCAGAGAAGATGGCACTGCCAAGGGCACTCACTAATCCACTGCTGAAACACTGGCAGGGATGGCGGCCATGTTGTTATTATCACAAGAAGGTTTTTATTGTCTTATTCTTGTTCTTTCTGATGTTGCTGGTCGCTGCCATTGTCATGTCAGATGTATTATAGTCTACAAATTAGCAACAAATTAGACTGAAGCGGCAAATTAGACTGAAGTTGGTTTTACTATAAGAGAACAGATGTAAATTTGTCGTAACTGTTTGGGAGGACAGCACACAGAGAGACACACACACACACACACACACACACACACACACACACACACACACCTATACACAAACACACACACACACACACACACACACACACACACACACACACACACACACACACACACACACATACACAAACAGGCACATGCATTTTGTATGCAATCTGTGCACAGACCATGTAAACCCCAGAAGACACTCTCTCTGTCTCCCTCTTCCTCTCGTCCTCTCACATGCATGCACACACACACAAGAAGATGCACACACACACACACACACACACACACACACACACACGCGCGCACACACACACACACACACACACACAAACACACACGCAATCAGGCCAAACCTTCAAGCCCTGAGGAGACATGCATGCAGACAGAATGCTTACACGAGAGCCAAACCAACCTATCGACACACACACACACACACACACACACACACATACACACACACACACACACACACAAACACACAATAGAACCTCTAATAGCTCCCCTGTAAGAGCACAAAGACTCTGCATATCGGAGCCTTTTAGAATTATCCTGAGAAGACTAAACTCATTAGGCCTTTTCTATATATTTCTTTTCTTCTCTATAGCCACCTGCATTCCATGGACAGAAAAGGTACAATAGCTACTTAAAAAAAAGAGTAAGATACTGAGACCCTGTCTGTAACGAGCACCATCAGACAAGCACCCACCTTGGTGCTGGGCAGTTTACTGTTTATGTACTTGTATCGTAGAGGGAGATGAATGAATATGAGTGTCGTTTTAAAGGCCCTTTATCGGTAAACAGCAGATTAATGTAATTGAACATAGCCCCCCTACCCTGCCCTGCCACCCCCCTCCAGCCATGGCCTGTTATAGAGAAACAGCATTACACCTTCAAACGGTGGGGTAGCCCATTTCAATTCAATAGAACTGTCCTTGGCAATCTGAGGAGCCGTGTAATAATATTTGTGAAAGTATTGATATTTCGCTCGGTGGAATCCAACAGCACCTGCTTCAGAGAGGATGACATGCCTCAGTGGAGATGCATTCTGTTGATAAATGTTGGCATTCAACTGGTAAACCTGGGTTTTTAGCTATTTTTAGCAGCGCACATTATTATTCGATACCCAGTTCATCTTTCAATAGGGTGTACGCTTCCTAGGGACTTTTTTTAACATTAAATAACATGGCATTACATAACAGTATGTTACATTGCTTTTCTTTGCTTTGACTTACAAGTAAGCAAGAGCAGTCGAGCTGCAGTTAGAGATTTAAGGGACAGCGCTAAGTAGTAGTTGTGTTGAAATAAGCCAAGTGCTTATAGTCTTGGCATGCCTAGTGCTTTTGGCTTTGGCTGAACTACCAGCCAAGCTACTTCATAATTGGATTCGGTACAAGGTTGGTGCCTTGTTCTGATGTCAGCCATGAGTAAACGGTAGCACTTTCCTGTACAGTCTCCCCAATTTTCACATATTTACACATTGCATGGTTGCTTATTAGTGAATTACTGGAAAGCTGACACAGATTACCAATGGAATATTTTATCCAGTGGTATTACAAGAAGCTGAGAAGGACACAATTCAGAGACATCCAGGACCTATTTAAATGTGCTTTTGCTCATGTTCACCGTTGAATGTAACTGTGGAAGTGTCTGTCAGTAATTGGTTGTTTATTTCCCCTTTCGCGGCTAAAAGATGTTAAAGTATTTTTGGATTAGGTGATTGCTTCATGATGTAACTGCTGAATTGTGTGCTGAGGTTAACAACATAGATTTTTACTGGATCTGTGTACATAGTCGAGGAGTCCATGGGAAAAATGGGCACAGTCACAACATCACATCAATCCCCTAATAAGTAGTTTCATTGAAACCCCAGCTTTTTCAAAAGTAATCCTGTGAATAAACAACCATAGTCATGAGCTAGAAGCATTTTAAAATAGCATTTACTTATAAAGTCAAATCAGAAATCAAATTTGTCAATTACATGGTTCAGTTTCTGCATTTTGTGACCATGCAAATGTGTCAATTACATTGTCTCACTTTCTGCATTTTGAGACCATGCTGTACTCCTCAGGTGTGAGACGGAGAAATGTGTCAAGCAGGTGAAAAGGTCCTCGAACACGACCATCCACATTGGCAAGGCCACAGTTCCCTTGTGCCAATACACACATAGCCCTCCACAGATTCATGAGTTTTTACTCATGGATTTTATTTATGTAGAGGATGTGGTGTTGATTTTTAAAAGAGTTAAAAATAAAAATAGCACTATAAATAGCACTTAGCCTTGTGCTCACTGATAAATTTACCTAGCACAACCCCTCTGCTGGGCAGCATGGAGACTGCCCTTAGTTCTTCTGCTTCTACTACATATACCTTCCCCTTTCACATAATCTCCTCGCAGTTACAATGCATTCTGGGAATTGTAGTTAAATAAAATCAACAAATAAATTTCCAGCTCACCTTAATCTACACCTCCACTTCTGCCCCTCTCCACTACTTATTTTTGACAAATGTGATATGATGTGATGTGATGTAATGGGATGTCAATGTTATGGGATATAAATAGGGTTTAAATATTATATGAATGCAGACAAACAAGGCATAGGATGAGGGTGCCGGGGTATGTATGTGTGTATGTGTGTGTGTGTATTGCATCAGATTGGGTCATGCATTGTATTACCAGCCTGTATTACCCACAGTTCCATGGACCACACCTTAAAGCAGACTCGGCTCGACCGGCAAGGCTGTATGGGCTATAGCCTCTGGGGATTTGTGTGCAGGATAGACAGGTTGATTAGAAACATGCATTTGTGTGTGTGTGTTTGTGCGTGTGTGTGCGCATGTGCGTGTGTGTGTGTGTGTGTGTGTGTGTGTGTGTGTGTGTGTGTGTGTGTGTGTGTGTGTGCGTGTGCGTGTCTATGTGTGTGTGTGTGTGTGTGTGTGCATGTGCGTGTCTATGTGTGTGTGTGTGTGCATGTGTATGGTGCAAAGTCTGCTGTTGTATACTGTAGGTATGAGGTAGACTGAAGCACACTGAACTCTGAGGGTGTGAAAACAAGGTGTCTCACAATGTGTGTGTGTGTGTGTGTGTGTGTGTGTGTGTGTGTGTGTGTGTGCGCGCTTGTGTACACTATGTGCTTGTGACAGGGTGTGGGAATGTCCGAGGCATAAGCTCCCGCCGTCTGAGATTACTTTGCCCCCCACCACCCCACTCCACCTCACCAATCAGACACTCACACACACCCACTCACGCACACACACACACACACACACACACACACACAAACATTCTGTCGCCCCCCCCCCCCTCTCTGTGTGTGTGTGTGTGTGTGTGTGTGTGTGTGTGTGTTATTCAGTTGTGCTGTAATCCATTTACCTTGATCTCATTCTATCTCTTTCTCTTGTCTCTTTCTCTCCTTGCTATCTTTCTCCTTCCCTTCTTTCTGTTCTGTGTATTCTGTTCTATTCTATTCTATTCTATTCTATTCTATTCTGTTCTATTCTGTTCTATTCTATTCTATTCTATTCTGTTCTATTCTGTTCTATTCTATTCTATTCTATTCTATTCTATTCTATTCTATTCTGTTCTATTCTGTTCTGTTCTGTTCTGTTCTGTTCTGTTCTATTCTATTCTATTCTATTCTGTTCTATTCTACTCCCCTCTCATTTTTCCACTCTTTCTCCATCTCCCCCCCTCTCCTCTTCTCCATATTGTGTCCACTCTCAGGCCTCAGGCCAACCCCCCCAGCTCACCCCCCAACCCCCCCCCCCCCCTCCCCCCCACTCCACTTCCCAACCCCCCCCCCCGCTCACCCCCCAACCCCTGTGCTCCTGGCCTGTCTGTGTTTGCTCTGTATGTTTGTCCTGCTAAAGCCCCATCATTCGCCTGTCAGTGGCCAAGCACTGATGGAATGGGAGAGGGTGAGATAGAGAGAGAGAGAGAGAGAGAGAGAGAGAGAGAGAGAGAGAGAGGGAACGAGGGAGAGAGAGAGAGCACAACTGAGGGAGAGAGACAGGTGGAGTCAGTGGTTTCCATGGCAACAGAGCCCATATAAGGAAATCAATGATATCACATACCGTGCTGGCAGAGAGCTCTGACTGGTACTGAGGTACAAGAAGGAGAGAGAGAGAGAGAGAGAGAGAGAGAGAGAGAGAGAGAGAGAGAGAGAACACAGTGAGAGTAATAGGGCAAGAGAAAACGAGAGTGACAGAGAAAAAGAGAGAGGGAGAAAGAGAAAGAGAAAGAGAAAGAGGGAAGGTGTGTGTGTATAAGAGAGAGAAGAGTGTAGAGGGAGCATGAGAAAATAGAAAGGACAGAAAGAGAGGGGGGGAGAGATAGAGAGAGAGAGAACATGTGTGTGAGTCCTTGAGTGAAAGATAGAGGGACAGAGTACTGGAGAGTAAGAGAGAGAGAGCATGAGAGTGAGAGAGTGAATGAGTGAGAGACAGACAGAGGGAGGTAGGGTTGGAGAGAGAGAGGGAGGGAGGGACGGAAAGAGGAAAGGGAGGGAGAGTGTGCGAGTGAGTGAGTGAGAGATAGAGGAGAGAGAAGAGAGGGACGGACAGAGAGA
>CM050210.1:17038719-17043719 GCA_027475355.1 Coilia nasus | reverse complement strand
AATAAAAGTAAGTAAGCATTAGTACAAGATAAAGAATAGAAGAAGGGGTGGGGTGAGGTGCAGAGTTCTGAGGTAAAAGAGATAAGAGCGCTTCTACATACAGAAGTTTACATACAGTGTAATATTGTACATTAATGATACAGACTATTGCACAATGATTGTTATTGTACAGTAATGATTGTCTTATGCTATGCGTGGTGGGTAGACATGATAACACAGTGTGAAATTGCAGTGGAACAGTGGAAGAGAGAACACACAAGGAGAGAGATGTGTCTTAAGTTTCCTATAGCAGGGACACTTTAGACTAGCCTGGTAAACCTGCCCCTCGTACTTCATTTCATTTTGTGCAGAGGGTCTGGACCGGAATCTTTTGAGGAGCATTTGGCAAGTCGCAGAAAGTACGATCCAATCAGCGAACAGAGGGTGTGTTCGTTAACTGTGACGTTGACCTTGTGTGCTACATTTGAATTGTAGTGCGTAGGTAGGCTAATTGCATACGTGACGACCAGGCGTTAGCGATTGGGTAAAAGCAGAGGCACTTTTTTAAAACTTCAGCAGAGTCCACACCTTCAGCAAATAGTTTCTGACGGTCTCTGTTCCAGACCCTCTGCACAAAATGAAATGAAGTACGAGGGGCGGGTTTACCAGGCTAACTTTAGACTACAGTCTACAGTCATTTTGTGTCATGTGCAAAAGAACGGTGGCAGAGGGGAGTATACTTTACTTTACAGGGCTGCAGCAGCACTCAGTCAGACCTTGCTTGGAAATGGCAGCAGTGCTTTTGCAGGCTGACATTCGTCTGCAGGTTGGCACCGTCAATGTCACACTGCTTGGCAAATTGCAGTTTTGCTTTGTGCTGAGTCACACGTCACACACTGCAGTGTCACCCTCAGCAGGTGTGTCCCTGACTGAGGGCTGGGTGACTCAGGTGTCCCCTGGAGTGGCCTGGAGTGTAATATTAGCTGGTGTCCTCTTTCATGGGGCGATTTCATTAGTGGCTTTTCAAACGCAAATGGGTCACATAACGATTAGTTTGAATGAAACGAAATCGATTCATTCCCCTCGCGGCGAGAGAGAACGGGCCGACAGGAATTGCTGGCGGATCTCGAAGAGTCTGGCTGAGTCAGCTGCAGAGAGGTTCTGGTGGAAATGCCCACATTACAGTGAGATAGGCCTCAAGGTGTTTGTGTGTGTGTGTGTGTGTCTGTGTCTGTGTGTGTGAGTCTGTCTGTGAGGTTAAGTGTCTGGTAGCATAGCCTTCACAGTGAGGTAGGCCTCAAGGTGTGTGTGTGTGTGTGTGTGTGTGTGTGTGTGTGTGTGTGTGTGTGTGTGTGTGTGTGTGTGTGTGTGTGTGTGTGTGTGTGTGTGTGTGTGTGTGTGTGTGTGTGTGTGTGCATGTGTGTGTGTGTGTGTGTGTGTGTGTGTGTGTTAGGTGAGGTTTCTGGTGAGGAGACTGGGAAAGTGGTGCTCACACTCTGCCCAGACAAGCGCCCAGGTGCTGGAGAACAGATTCATATCTGCACACACAGTTTCTTTTTCTAGCCAAATTTAGCAACATCATAATCTTGATAGACTCATAAGACAAATTAAGTAATTTCTTAAGATCATACAGAGTGCACCATGTTTGTGTCTCATCCCCACAAAAACAAAATTTTTACCCTCTAGTTACTATTCAGGATACATGTAGTACATGTAATGAGAGTTTGCAATAAAGAATCTTGAATCCTCTGTGGTATATGGTTAGCTTACTCAATCTCAGCCCCCCTAATCGATCCTTTGGTATAATTGGCTCATTGACTCATTCCCTCCCTTTTCACTTCAAGCTGGTGTGTCTGTAGGGAGCATGGCTGTAAAACTTGGCTTCTTTTTAGGATACGGTTCCCTCAGAGCTACAGTACTCACTAAACTGATCCAGGTTCGCGAGTCACTTGAGTCAGTAACCGGCGGATTTCT
This sequence comes from Coilia nasus, assembly GCA_027475355.1. Taxonomy (NCBI): domain Eukaryota; kingdom Metazoa; phylum Chordata; class Actinopteri; order Clupeiformes; family Engraulidae; genus Coilia; species Coilia nasus. The sequence continues at coordinate 17,041,766 of CM050210.1, read as the reverse complement.
TCGTGCATGTACAGTACTTTGCAAAAGTCTTAGGCAGGTGTGAAAAAAGCTGTCAACTAGGAATGCCTTCAAAAATAGAAGTGTTAATCATTTGTGTTCATCAATTAACAAAATGCAGTGACTGAACAACAGAGAAACCTAAATCAAATCACGATTTGGTGTGACCACCCTTTGCCTTTAAAAGAGCATCAATTCTTCTAGGTCTATTGCATAGAGTTTTTGAAGGAACTTGGCTGGTAGCTAAACCAGCATCCAAGCCAAACATCTTGAAGAACTACCACAGATCTTCTGTGGATGTATGCTTCCTGACATATACAACCAATTTGGTGTAATAGGTTGATCATACACCTGACTATAATCCTGCAAAATCCCTGACTTTGTGTGCTTATGTGCTTCAAGGAGCGCTAACCCTCTGTTGTGACTGATTATGATTCGGTTGCATGTTTCCGCCTTAAATAGTACAGTTAACCAGTGCTGGATTTATGTATTAGCACTTAGCACTGTACAGTATGTGCTTCTTGAAGATAAAAACCCTCTCGTGTCAGCGATTTATGGTGTCGTAAGGACTACACTGGGTAATGGATACATGTTAAGGGAGACTGCAGATTCGGGACTTTGAGTTATTTAATGGATGTAATGGATTTAATGGTGATTAACCCGGATGGTTCATGAACTGTCCAGGTCTAGTGGTGAGTGCTTTGATGCATAATGGCTGCCATGCATTACCCAGGGCGGTGTGACACACTGGTAGAGGTTAGCGAGAGGCCCCTTCTTTGGTTCTCTTGAAAAGTGCTAAAAAAATGCAGTGTTCTGTGTGTGTTTGTCTTTCTCCAGGGATCCCTCTTCTACTTTAGTTTAGTTTTTCAGGTCTTGTTCATAGTTTGAAATTAGCAATGAGACTTATATTACTTGTTTTGATTTGTAATGGTGGTTTTATAATGGCTGATAAAGATCTGCCAGTTTGAAACTTTGCATTTGTATTTAAAGTTTTTGGGGGCTTTTAACAAGGTGCACAGAACACACTTTTAATTGAACTAACCTACTAATGTTTGTGTGTAGGATGTGGCTTATGGTATGACATTTAAACAAAACAATGTTGCCTGCAGCTATGCTTATGCCTGTAGTTTTACCAGTTGTTCTATTTAGGATTTGGCTTATGTTATGAAATTAGGAAAGAGATTTTGCCCTTGTGATAAAATTAGTTTCTGCTCCTGTTCCAAATATTAGTTTCTGTTCCTGTTCTTGTTCTGTTCCTGTTCCAAACCTTACACTTTGTCTTTGGCCTTTTGTCTTTTTCTGCCTCTTCTCCTCCTCTGCCTCTTTTCGCCATAGTAGCTCTCAAACGAGGCCGTCTTTCTCACACTTGGTCTCTGGAAAGGTCGGTACTGGTCACCTAAAGAACAAATCAAAGCCAACAATCGATAGCATATAACACAATATGCTGTTCAGAGTGTAAGTAACGTTTTTTTCTGTTTCAAGCCATAGCTTATTCACTCTACAGTACAACAGCAAAGAAAACAAGAACAGCCGAGAGCAAAACAGTCTGTACCCCACAACACCAGGCACATTAGACGATACATAATCTCGAGCCCATTACGATTCGACTGATTGCCGTTTTTTGTGTTACACTAGCAACACTCACTCGCACAAGCTGCAGCTTGTTTCTCTACCCGTTTAAAATGCTATCTAGCGACCATCGCTCGCACCACCCACAATGCAACATTCAGCCTTCTGTAGCGGAGTCCAGACTCCTGGCCAAGCAGCAGTTCTTTCCTGGGTGCAGCCGGCCAATGCTCATTGATATCGACGACCTCTGCCTTTAGCCACGGGAAGGCTGCCAAAAGCTTGTCAGAGACTAGGAGGCTAAGCGAAGTCCAAAACTTTGTGTGTTTGTGTTTGTGTTTGTGTTTGTGTGTGTGAGTGTGTGAGTGAGCCTGAGTGTGTGTATGTGTGTGTGACAGTGTGTGTGTGTGTGTTTGTGTGTGTGAGTGTGTGTGAGAGGGAGTGAATGTGTGTGTGTGTGTGTGTGTGTGTGTGTTTGTGTCTGTGTGAGTGTGTGAGTCTGAGTGTGTGTATGTATGTGTTTGTGTGTGTGTGTGTGTGTGTGTGTGTTTGTGACTGAATGTGTGTGTGCATTTGAGTCTAGGTCTCCGTCTGAAAAGACTGCTAATTTGGTAAACAGTTTTTACAGCCTGTCCTTGTGTGTATATACACTGCATTATGTTTATGTGTGCACGTTTGTGTTGGGTTTTGTGAGTGAGATAAGCGGGGGGAGTGTGTGTTTGTGTGTGTTTGTGTGTGTTTGTGTGTGCGTGCGTGTGCGTGCGTGTGTGTGTTTGTGTTTGTGTTTGAGTGTATGTGTGTGTTATTTTTTGCGTGCGTTCACTACAAACCCAGAGGTAATTACAGAGGAAACAATGGCAGGCAATCAAAATGCAATTACAGGCCCACAGCAAGGGAAGACCCAGTCATGAGGCAAACATGAGCCCAGTAATTAGTCCACACGTGCACACACACACACATACACACACAAACACACACACACACACACACACAATATCGGCAGGTGTGTTTGGTTTCGCGTTTAGTCACTTTGCATGACTTCTCTATCACCCATGGATAATGACGGGTACCGTTTGTCAGCTGTGCAGTCTCTCAGCTGTAGCTGGCCTTGAGTGTTTCATTGAGAAAGTTAAAGTTAGTGGGATTCAGCAAATATGTCTGTCTGCAGAGAGAGAATCAAACATGGATGGGCTGTATGTTAACTGGATGGACACACCACACACACACACACACACACACACACACACACACACACACACACACACATACACACACACACACACACACACACACACACACACACACACACACACACACACACACACACACACACACACACACACACACTTCTACTCCACACGCTTCTGCTATTATCTGTGAGGTTTGTGTGCGTACAGTGATCCCCAGTCTATCGCTGTAGTCACGTTCCAGAAACCCCCGCGATAGATGCAAATCCATGATATAGTGAGACCATATAGAAAACA
>CM050210.1:17023719-17028719 GCA_027475355.1 Coilia nasus | reverse complement strand
TATAACAGGGATTGATTTAGCTTATGTGACGTAATGGCCATGTTCTGGCCGTGTTCTGAAAAACGGATAGAAGAAGAATATAACAGGGATTGATTTAGCTTATGTGACGTAATGGCCATGTTCTGGCCGTGTTCTATCGCAAAGCATTGTGGGTGAATGGGGCAGAGTAGGGAAGAGGCCTATAAGTGCAGCGCGTAACAACGGTCAGTAAAAACACAACGCAATGTTTGACTCAGTGTGTAACTCATTGTTTGACTTATTGACCTGAAAATGAGAAGAAGTTACTGCGTGATTAATTGCAACAGTTGTTCCCATGACCATCGAAGATGGCAGATCACCCCAATTATACATTTTCTATTGTTTTCCTGCATGGAAGAGGAACAGCAATAGCCATGTCTCTGATATATGATGAACAGGGATAAAACAGGGATAGAATATTGATAGAACAGTGATACAACAGTGACAGAACATGAATAAGACTACCCCCTGTAGTTCAAATTGCAGGGGGTACTGGGGGGTACGGTAGGGGGTACGGATCAAGACCCAGGACCCCCCAAAGACACAAAAAAAATAGCAGGGTTGGGTGGTACCAACATATTAATATAATTCATGTAAAATGTAAAAGGTAGCAGCCCCCCGTAAAAGTTAGTACCCCCAATTATGGAAGGGTAATTCACACTCTGGGTACAACAGTGTTAAAGTTGGGATGGATCAGGCATAGCCTGGTAAACCAGACCCTCGTACTACATTTCATGAAATGAAGTACAAGGGGCTGGTTTACCAGGCTAGGTCAGGCATAGAATTTGGGGTAGAATTTGGGGTTAAGCAGGCCTGGAATAGCCAGCTAAGAGCTAGAAGAGGGTCAGATGAAGGGTATATAAGAGCTGGAGCAGAATGCGAATATGTGTTATGGAAGCAGGGGAGTGTTCGGGCCACATCAGGGCCTCCCCTCAGCCACATCAGAGCCAGGTCAGGGCCACATCTCAGGCATATCAGAGGCAGATCTATTGTAGTCAGCTCCATTGTGCATCGCGTGATGCAGCTTTCCCTCTCTCAAGGGTGGGTGGCCCTGTGGGTGTGTATGACGTCACCCTTAGGAGATCGTTTGTATGTGTGTGTGTGTAGGGAAGTGCTGTGTATGTGAGTGGATGTGAGTACGGTGTGTGTGTGTGTGTGCAGGTGTGCATGTGTGCGTGTGCATCTGTGTGTGTGTGTGTGTGTGTATGTTTGTCTATGTGTGTTCGGCATTATCAATGCATGTATCTGTGAGTTTGTCTACATGTCAATTTCTGTTAGTATCGTTGAGGCTGCATATGTGTGTGTGGGCGCGTGTGTGTGTGTGAGCCAATTTAAATCTTGGCACGTCTTCGTAGCAGGTAGTTCTCAGGAAGTGATGGTGCCCACCGCAGTAAGGGCTGTTCTTGCCAATGTGTTCTGTGTGCCAAAGAGCAGAGCTTTGTCTCTACAAATAAGGAGTCCACGAGAAAAACGGGCATATCACATTTTTGAAGTTCAAGTTTCATTCCCCCTATTAGTAGTTGTATCAAAACCCCTCGCTTTTCCAAAAGCAATCCTGTGCATAAATGAACATATACTCAAGCTAGAAGCATTTAAAAAAAGGCTTTACTGATAAAATCAAATCAAAAATCAAACTCATTTTGTGATCATGCCCATGGACAAATCTTTGTGTATAGAGTATGTGTGTGTATATGTGTACCTGTGTCTGTGTGAAAGTGTGTGTGGGTAAGTTTGTGTGTTTAGGGACCACAGCAGTGTGTAGTTGTGTGTGGGCAGGCGTGCATATCTGTGTGTGTGTGTGTGTGCATCAGGGGTGGAGATTAACTAAAAATGTGAACTTTTACCAGCCACTGACAAATAAATGATAAAATTCACCAGCCACTCAAAAGTAAATTACTATTTTGCGACCAAAATTTACCAACCACTTTCATATTTTACCAGCATTTGGCTGGTGGCTGGTGTGCATGTGTGTGTGTACAGTATGCATGTGTTCAGAGACTGCAGAGGTGGGTGGTTGTGCGTGCGTGCGTGCGTGCGTGCGTGCGTGCGTGCGTGCGTGCGTGCGTGCGTGCGTGCGTGCGTGTGTGTGTGTGTGTATCCATGTGTGGGCGTGGTACCCAGAGGCTGCTCCCAGCTGAGCCTCTCCCCAGGGTCAGAGTGCTGTTGGTGGGCAGGTGCCACGGACTCTCCCCCTCTGAGCACACAGCTTCTGGAGCCTCCCCACCAGACACACTTGACAGATGTGTGTGTGTGTGTGTGTGTGTGTGTGTGTGTGTGTGTGTGTGTGTGTGTGTGTGTGTGTGTGTGTGTGTGTGTGTGTGTGTGTGTGCGTGTGCGCGCGCGCATTAGTGAATTGTGTGTGTGTGTGTGCATTACTGTGTGCGTGTATGTGTCTGTACATTAGTGTGTGTGTACAGACAGGGACAAACATTAGTGAGATGTGTGTGTGTGTGTGTGTGTGTGTGTGTGTGTGTGTGTGTAATTTTCAAAGGCAATTATGTGTGCAGCAGTTAATAGACAAGCATGTGTGCATATTATAATTTAGTTACATGTGTGTGTTTAGGGGAGAGGGGGACTTTCAAAGACAACCAAGTGTACACATAACTTAGTTAGGTGTGTGTGTGTGTGTGTGTGTGTGTGTGTGTGTGTGTGTGTGTGCCTGTTATAATTTAGTTAGGTCTGACCGTGTTTGTCCTCCTGCCTATTTGTAGTTTTCACTGTTATGTGCATGTTGAGTGTGTGTGTGTGTGTGTGCGCGTGTGTGTACCTGCATGCATCTGTGTGTGTGTGTGTGTGTGTGTGTGTTATCCTCTTAGCATGTGTGTATGTGTTTGCTTAATGTGTGTGTGTCCCTGTGCGTGTATGTGCATATCTGGTATGTGTGTGTGTGTTAATGTCTTAGCATGTGTGTATGTGTTTGCTTAATGTGTGTGTGTGCGCGCGTGTGTGTGTGTGTGTGTGTGTGTGTGTGTGTGTGTGTGTGTGTGTGTGTGTGTGCAGAAGCCTGAGGATGTGTGCTGCTGACCTCTGCAATGTTCTCTTTCCTGCTGACTGTGGCTGAGGTCCAGAGTGCTTATCACAGAGTCTCATTCAAGCCTGCTTACCACACACACACACACACACACACACACACACACACACACACACACACACACACACACACACACACACACACACACACACAAAATACAAATGCACATGTATGCACATGCAGGTTCACAAAACACACACACGCACAGATGCACACACGCAGACGCACAGATGCACACACACACACACACACACACGCAGGCATGTATGCACATACATTTACACAAAATGCTCACATGTACATACACATGCACAAATGCACAATAGCCAGGTAATAAACTCAGGGACATTTGCAGTATGTACACATACACATGTACACACAGACTGTCTCTCCTACACACACACACACCCAAACACACACAGTAAACGCTCCACTGCTAGCATACATATTCATGTGTGTGTGTATGTGCTTGTGTGTGTAGGTTTGAAGTTACGTGCTTGCGTGCGTGTGTGCGTGCATGCGTGCGTGCGTAGGTTTGAAGTTACATATGTGTGTGTGTGTGTGTGTGTGTGTGTGCACCCATGTGTGCATGTGTGTCCGTGTAGGTTTGAAGTTACATGTCTGTGTGTGTGTGTGTGTGTGTGTGTGTGTGTGTGTGTGTGTGTGGGTTTGTGTGTGTGTGCTCTGACCCTACACACTCAAGCTGTGTTGGGGACTGCTTGTGTCACGACAAACATTGCCCACCCAAGGACACCAAGCCATCACTACAGTCCTCTAGTGTGCATCTTTCTCTTCCCTTCTCTCCTCCTTTCTTTCTTTCTTTCTTTCTTTCTTTTCGCAGTTCGCTTTCTCATTCACTCTTTTTCTTTTCTGTGTACCCCTCTCTCACATTTTCCTTCTGTTCATCTCTCTGTGTCTCTCATGTTCTTATCCCCACACGCACACACATTTTTCTGTCATGACTAATAGATACACAAACCAGCTGCCCTGAGCACAAGTTGCCACACTGTGGTACATGTTGTTACTGTCTTATGATAATGCATGAGAGAGAGAGAGAGAGAGAGAGAGAGAGAGGGAGGGAGAGGACAGAAAAACAGAGAGAGACAGAGAGAGGGGGGGTTGGGTGGGGGGTGGGGGGGTTGTCTGGTTCATTAGTAAGATATGGTGCTGCCTTTATTATTTGGCCAAATTAAATGCAGCTAATTGGCCATCTGTGCATCAAGACCGTGTGTAAACACACACACATATCAGGCCTTCTAGAACTTTTAATTTGTTCTTCTTTAATTTAAAATTGTGTACACTCTGGTCTAAATACTACAGAGATGATACACAGGATGCACGATCATGTGTTTGTGTGTGTGTGTGTGTGTGTGTGTGTGTGTGTGTGTGTGTGTGTGTGTGTGTTAGTGTGTGTGTGTTTGTGTGTGTATTTACATCAATGCAAATAATAATAATAATTTATATTAATGTACATTTATATGTAATATATATGTATATGAAATATTTGATGATACATATAGTACATGCTTGGCAACATATCAGTTGTGTGTGTGTGTGTGTGTGTGTGTGTGTGTGTGTGTGTGTGTGTGTGTGTGTGTGTGTGTGTGTGTGTGTGTGTGTGTGTGTGTGTGTGTGTGTGTTTTCGGAATGCTCTCCTGATTACTTTTCTCAGTGGAACGGTATGCCAGGACTGTGGGGTTTAAATACCCATGAAATCTGAGTGTGATATCCATGTCCATGGTGTGAGTGTGAGTGTGAGTGTGTGTGTGTGTGTGTGTGTGTGTGTGTGTGTGTGTGTGTGTGTGTGTGTGTGTGTGTGTGTGTGTGTGTGTGTGTGTGTGTGTACATGGTGAGTGTGTGTGGGAACAAATACACAGCTGGGCACAGCTGTCCCATCAGTCTTAACATTTCTACACTTGAGCCATGATTGGGCAATGCAAAACCTGTCAAC
>CM050210.1:16998719-17021219 GCA_027475355.1 Coilia nasus | reverse complement strand
AAAAGTCTATGATTGGGGTGCGAGGGGTCCTTCAGGATGCTACGAGCCCTGCGTAGGCACCGCTTTCTCTGGACGATGGCAGGTAGTGGGGTCCCTGTGATGCATTGGGCGGTTTTCACCACCCGCTGTAGTGCTTTCCAGTCAGCGACAGAGCAGTTCCCATACCACACTGTGATACAGTTGGCAGGATGCTCTCAATCGCACAGCAGTAGAAGTTGCCCAGGATATCGGCAGACAGGTGGTTCTTCCTCAGTGTCCTCAGGAAGAAGAGCCGTTGGTGAGCCTTCTTGACCAGGCTGGAGGTGTTAATTGTCCATGATAGGTTCTCTGAGATGTGAGTTCCCAGGAACTTGAAGCTGGAGACACGTTCAACAGCCATTCCATTGATGTGGATAGGAGTGTGTGTGTCTCCCTTCTCCTTCCTGTAATCCACAATGAGCTCCTTGGTCTTACTGGTGTTGAGGAGCAGATTATTGTCCGCGCACCAGGCAGCTAGGTGCTGAACCTCTGCTCTGTACTCTGACTCATCGTTGTTAGTAATGAGTCCGATCACCGTGGTGTCATCTGCAAACTTGACGATGGAGTTGGATCCATACATAGGCCTGCAGTCATGGGTGAAGAGGGAGTACAGGAACAGGCTCAGCACGCAGCCCTGTGGCACGCCAGTGTTCAGAGTGATGGTGGTAGAGAGGTTGTGGCCAGACTTAACATGTTGGGGTCTGTTGGTTAGAAAGTCCATGATCCAGTTGCAGAGGGGGCTACTGATTCCAAGATCCTCAAGTTTAGTGATTAACTTGGAGGGGATGACAGTGTTGAATGCTGAGCTGAAGTCAACAAACAGCATTCGTGCGTATGTGTTCTTGTTGTCCAGGTGGGAGAGCACACAGTGCAGTATGTGTGTGTGTGTGTCCGATTGACCATCCAGGAATTTTAGTGGTTAGACTAGATGTAAGATCATACTGTCCACTTAGTCAGTTGTTAAAAAAAGCAGTCTAGACACTGGCATACCTAAACTCCCTTTGTAGACTTCTCTCTCTCATATACACATATAGACACACACACACACACACACACACACACACACACACACACACACACACACACACACACACACACACCATTAGCTCTCTGTCTTCCTTTATCTTCTTGTGTGTGTGTGTGTGTGTGTGTGTGTGTGTGTGTGTGTGTGTGTGTGTGTGTGTGTGTGAGTGCGTGCGCGCACATTTATTTGTGTCTGTGGGCTGGTCTTTGTGCTTTCTGCACATCTGCTGCATAAAAGACATGAACCTAATTAGGGGAAAGCCTCTGAGTGTCTCTCTCCTTCTCTTTCTTTCTGTCTCTCTCTATCCTTCTCTCTCTATCCTTTTTTTTTCTCTCTCTCTCTCTCACACGTCTCTCTTATGGACTCCACTTTCTTTCTCCCTCTAATTCAACTTCTCTCTCTCTTCTCTCCATACCCTCTCCCTCGCCATCTATCTCTCTCTCTCTCTCTCTCTCTCTCTCTCTCTCTCTCTCTCTTTCTATCACTTTCTTTCTCTCCATACCCCCCTTCTCTCCATTTCTTCCCCTCTCACTCTCTCTGTCTTTCTCTCTCTCCATCTCTCTTTCTCTCTCTCTGTCTCTCTTTATCACTTTCTTTCTCTCCATACCCTTCCTCTCTCCATTTCTTCCTCTCTCACTCCCTCTGTCTTTCTCTCTCTCCATCTCTCTTTCTCTCTCTCCCCGGCTCTGCTCCGGTGCGGAAGTTGGTGGTATAATTGGAGGATGGAGACAACAGCTGAATAACCTCAGACTCTAATGATTCCCCGATGCCTCAAAGTTTTCACCACAACAGCTTGCCGTTCACTGCCTGTTCTCATGTGTTTACACTTTTACACCCACACAGACACACACACACACACACACACACACACACACACACACACACACACACTAAGACTACTTTTTTGTTCTGAAAACTTGATTGTGTGTGTGCCTGTGTGTGTGTGTGTGTCTGTCTGTCTGTTTGTTTGTGTGTATATGAAACCATGCATAAAGTTGATGGTTACTCCCAGTGCTATTGTGCTTATCTTGTTTTCTTTTAATCCCATTTTCTGTATTCTCTCTCTCTCTCTCTCTCTCTCTCTCTCTCTCTCTTCTCTGTCTTTTTCTCTTTGTTAAGCTGTATTCTTTCCATTCTCCCTCTTGCTTCAACCAATGTGTCGCCCTGAGAGGAACAAATATATTTGCAACCTGATAATAAATCATGTTTCTGTCGTCCCTCCCTCCCTCCTACTCTGTCTCTCTCTATCTCTCTCTCATTCTATCCTCTTTTCCCCTGCTGTTTCATCATTCATTGTTTTGTTGTGAATGTTTATTCTCCCCGCCTTCTTCTCTTTTCCCTCTCTGTGTCTTGTCTTTTTCTTGTCCTCCTGTTCTCTCACTCTCCATTTCCGTCCCCGTCTAATCCCCCGCCCCCTCCACCTCTTTCTCTTTCTCTTTCCATCCATCTTCATCCCTCTGCCCTTTTCTTTCTTTCTTTTTTTCTGTCTTTCTTTCTTTCTTTCTTTCTTTCTTTCTTTCTTTCTTTCTTCCACTGATTTCTCCCCCCTTCTCTTTCCCTCTGTATCTCTCTCTATTTCTCCTCCTCCTCTTTTTCTCCCTCTTTACCTTACTCCCCCTCTATTTCTCTCATTCTCTCTTTTCCTTCTTCCCCTCTCTTCCTTCCTCCTCTCTATCTCCCTCAATCCCTCTCTTTCTCCCTCTATCTCCTTCCACCTCTCCTGCCTCCCTCTCTCTCCCTCCATCCCTCTCTCTCTCCCTCCCTCTTTCTCTCCCTCCTCCTCTCTCCCTCTATCCCTCTCTCCCCCTCTATCTCCTACACCTCTCTCTCTCCCTCCATCCCTTTCACCCTTCCTCTCTCTCTTACTCCTCTCAACCTTCCCTGCCCCTCTCTGTCTCTCCATCCCTCTCTCCCACCTTCCCTTTCTTCCTGCACCCCTCTCTCTCCCTCTATCCCTCTCTCCCTCCCTCTTTCTCCCCCTCCATCATCCTCTCTCCCTCCTTCTTTCTCTTCTTCCCCTCTCTTTCTCATCTCTCTCTCCCTCCATCCCTCTTCATCCCTTTGTCCCTCCCTATCTCTCTCCCTCCCACTTTCTCTCCCTCCATTGTCCTCTCTCCTCCCCTTTTCCATCCCTCTCTCCCTCCCTCTTTCTCTGCCTCCATCCTCCTCTCCCTCTCTCCCTTTCTCCCTCCCTCTCTCTCTCTCTCCCTCTCCCTCTCTCCCTGCCTCAGGCCCGTACCCCGCGCCACTCTCAGCCGTCCCCGGTGTCCCTGGCGGATCAGGCGGGCCGTGTGTCCTTCGCGTCGGCCGAGAGCCTGGAGGCCATGTCCATGTCCATGTCCCTGTCCGAGGCCGACGCCCCGCTGGCCTTCAGCCGCATGAACCGCCTGCGCCAGAGCCTGCCTCTGGCCCGCTCCCCTAGCCAGACCAAGCTCCGCGCGCCAGGTCCGAGTCTTACACACACACACACACACACACACACACACACACACACACACACACACACACACATATCACGCTCCCCTAGCCAGACCAAGCTCCGCGCGCCAGGTCCGAGTCTTACACACACACATACACACACACACACACACACACACACACACACACACACACATACACATATACACACACACACACACACACACACACATACACACATACATATATATATCACGCTCCCCTAGCCAGACCAAACTCCACGTGCCAGGTCCAAGTCATACACGCACACACACAAACACACACACACACAGATACATACATACATACATACATACATACATACATACATACATACATACATACATACATACACACATATGTACACGTGTACATGCTCCCCTAGTCAGACCAAGCTTTGCTCTACATGATAGGCCCGAGTCCCCAACACACACACACACACACACACACACACACACATTCTGAAACACAACCACCACCCCTCTCTACTCCGCCTCTGGCCCTAATTTGGCCCTGATATGTCTAAACCTGGGTCAGATTAAAGCCAGTTTTAGGCCAGGCCAGGCCTAAAGACAGCAGCCATTGGGATTAACACTGAATTCTGCTTCAGTCGAGTGGCATAATGGTATTTCATAATCTCACACACAGATTGTATTATGGGTGATCCAGAAGGCCACAGGTTGCTGCTACAGGTGCTGTTTTGTCGGTGACCCACACCTGGCTAGCCACAGGTCGAAGTTCACGGCCCAGGTGTTCATCACCTGAGGGCACCTGTGGCACACCTGTGAGAGCGTGTGTGAGGAGAGTTACTCAACACATTCATCTTACCTTTATGCTACCCACTACGAACCAGCTTTCAGTTGTTTACCCTCTTTGAAGAATTAAGATATAATGGGGAATAAAGGAGAAGAGAGAGGAAACAGATGAAGAGAGAAAAGGAAAGAAAGGAATAGATTGACAGAATGGGAAACAGATTAAAAGTGTCCATCAATGTGTAGCTAATGTAGCAGAGAAGCTGTGACAGAGGAGCTAGTGCACATTATCAAGCTGTGCCAGGATTGTTTGGTCCGCTCTGAGCATGCTCTGTTTGTGCTGTTTATTTTGATGAGCCTTCTGTGGAGTGTGGTTCCTCCCGCCCTTCCTACCGTACTTCCTACCGCCCTTCAGCAGGGAGGATTTCTGAGAGACTGTTTTGCCTTCCAGTTTTGAGGACCGCTATTTGTCCAGCTCGAACTGTGCGGGTCTGGGTGTTAAGATATTTAGTGCCTTTCCTAGTCAAAGCCAAGTTACTAAGACCTGAAGCTGAGTAGGGAAAGGGGTGTGTGTGTGTGTGAGGGGTGAGGGTGGGGATTATTGAAAAATTTTGAAATACTTAAAGGAAGCCTGCTAGTCGGGCTTACATGCTATTCATGATGCTCACATGCTGAAGCCTTTTGCCAAGGTGCCCTAAGCTAAGATTAAGCTCAATGTTGTATGTTGCAACTTACCACAGTACTTCGTCAGGCAACTCTACTATGGGTTAGGCTTGCCTCAACCAAATTTTTTGGTTTCCAATCAGTTATGAGTTGTTGAAGGTGTAACGGATGGCAGCTAGCACAGCTAGTAGAGAGAAAGTTAGTAAACCTTTCTTCAGACACCTCAAAAGGATACACTACTGACTTAGCTAAATTTGACCTCACTTGGTAGTGCGTCTGTGTTTTTTAAATTCACACAAATCATCCACCCACCAGGAGGTAAATGTATGCATATAGAGAGTGGCCAGTGCTTTTGCACGATGTGAAAAAGTGGTCGACCAGGCTGTAGCATAGCATCCAGTCAGTGCAGTTGAAAGAGAAAAATTGAATATTAATGGAGTTTTATACCCAGTCTTTCAATGTGCTGCTAAAAGAATATGACGAACACCAGAGGAGAATGTATGTGTTCATTTTAAGTTTTAAATCAAGTGGTTACATAATAACAACAAACATAACACGCACTTCATAATGTGTAATCATAAACAAAACCAAGGGCCTTAAATATAGCCCTAGCTTCCTTGCCTAACTAAAAATGTAAGGCCACAGTTGTGAGGGTAAGGTGCTTTTATTAAAATGCAAATCACAGTACTCATCACTGAATAGTTATGAAATTGCAGCCTTTTCGGGAAGCCGCTTTCAAACTAATGTAATATCAGGGGAAAGCCACTGGGGTTAGGCTGAGAGGTGAATATTAAAGGTGTCACTGCATCATTTCTTTATTAATTTTGCGATGGTCTGTAGTATTAATGAATGCCCTGTGAGCCATTCTTGGTGAAACAAAAAAAAGCTTTAGTGCTTCTGTTATGCTGTTCTAGTTTGGTAGAGGAGATGGAGCGGGGAGAATGACAGATTCTTTGCTATGCTAGTCACAGGTTGCCATCATTCAAAGCCAATTCATTGAAAGCACACTTAATAGAAGATCTAAATGTTCTGAACAAACACATCTTGCTTACCTATATTTTGCTAGGTGAATGTGTGCTGCAATGAGACTCCTTCAGTAATCACAGCTATGACATAGCTTTTTCTAATTCACAAACGTATGCCCTTTTCTTATTCTCTTGTTATTCTGTCTATTTTCTTTTATTGTTTGATGGAGGCAATTGAGGTGGAAAGACATTTTCACATGCAGCATACATACAGTGTACAACTAACAGTTTCTCAGAAAATGACACCTTTAAGTGACCTGGCCCTGTGGTGGATATTGATCAGGTCTGCATGCGTCAGAACAGTCTGTGTTTAGACTGCAGCTGGATCAGTATCTCAGGTGATCGACTGCTCCGTTTCTGGGGTGTGACACCTCTACAAACGCCTCACTTCCTCACTGTCAACGCTGAGGACGATGATTAGACTCGGTCATGCCGGGCTCTCGTCTGTCTTATAATCCTCCACGCCACACCTCTGAATGTCAGCTTCACCTCAACAGGGAAACTCAATCTCTCCATTACCTCCTGAAAGGCTTTCCACCTGACCCCTTCCACCTGCGTATGGCAGAAATGTCATTCCCAGCTTCAGAATAAACCCTGCCATGTATCCCTTTCATCTGTGCACTTAACACAAGTAATTAGCTAGTTTAGTAAGTATTTGGATCAAATATGTGGCAGGGTTTTTACTTTCTAAAACTGGGACTGACACCTACAGGTGTACAGTCAGGCCTGCCCAGAGAGATGGTTGGGCATCTGAAAAGATCAAATTATTGGGGCCGCTCCCCCCTTCAGAGGCTCTGGGTATGGTACCTTTTGGCAGGAGAGGAGGTGGAAGAGGTGGGGAAGGAGATGGTGAAGGTGGTGGGCAGGTATCCTAGTGATTGGCCTGGCTATTGTGCTGCCTACTCTTGGTGTGGTGCCCAGTGACAGAGGTGGTGGTGGGGGATGAGGGGGCAGGCAGGGAAGGTGGACGTGGGGGTGAGGTGGTGTTGGGCGTGGTGGTGATGGGGGAGGTAGAGAAGGTGTGGAGGTGGCAGGCAGGTATCCAGTGAGGAAACAAGGGCGGGCACATCCATAACTTAACAAGGCGCTGAACAAAAAGCCCAATAGTATCCAAAAAAACTGAAGAAGGTGTTGGGGGTGGAGGTGGCGGTGGTGGTGATGGGGGAGAGAGAGAAGGTGTGGAGGTGGCAGGCAGGTATCCAGTGAGGAAACAAGGGCGGGCACATCCGTAACTTAACCAGGCGCTGAACAAAAAGCCCAATAGTTTCCAGAAAACGAAGAAGAGGTCCGCACACTTAAGCATCCTAAGTAGCTAATCTTTTATTCAGGTTCCTACCCAGAGTGCACAGTAATAACACTTCGAGCACAAACCGCTATTCATCAGCCTGTAATCAGGCAGGCATCCAGTGCCCAGTGGCAGAGGAGGAGGAGGTGGTGGTGGTTGTGGAAGTGGTGGTGAAGGTGGCGGACAGGTGTCCTACAGATGGGCCTGCTGTGGTGTTGTTTTTCCTGGCAGCTATCCACCCGACACAGCTGTCAAAAGTGGCTACTTTGTCAGCGGGGCAAAAAGATCGAGAAACAGAGAGAGAGAGAGAGAGAGAGAGAGAGAGAGAAGGGGAGAGAAGCGGAGAGAAAGAGAATGAGGTACACACAGAGAGAGAGAAAGACAAGGAAAGGGAAGGAGAAGGAAAAAAAGAGAAGGAGCGCTCCTTTGTTGGCGTGTGTGTGTGTGTGTGTGTGTGTGTGTGTGTGTGTGTGTGTGTGTGTGTGTGTGCTGAGTCACTATCTGATGCTTGTCGGAGGACAAGGCGACCTTCAACCCTGTTCCAGGATCAGATTTAGAATCCATTGTCCCTTGAAGGTTCAGAGGCACCTGATGGAGCGGGTTGGGGGGTGGGGGGAGTGACTCATAGTAAGGGCACACCAAAGACAGTAGTGTTGGGGACAGAGAGCCCAGGCTTTTATCACAGTACCACAAAAAAAGAAGCTAACTCCTAAAATATGACAGAACAGGGAAGAACAATTAGGCTTGACATCTGTATGTTGGCCAGATCAGTCAGGTGTGGTTTGGTGGGGGATGTGATGGTGTGATGTCATGTTATGTTATGGTATGATGGCATATGAAAGTGTTATGCTATGGAGTTTGTTATGGTGTAATGTTATGGAGTTTGTGATGGTGTTCTGTGATAATGTAATGTGGTGTCGTGATGATGTCATGTGATGTGTTATCTTGAAAATGAGGAACTTTTACACAAACCTCTAGTTAATAGGTGTTTGAGGTGACCCACTGTCTACAACTTGAAAAAAAAAACTCCAGCACACCGCTATTACTAACCATTGCTGTTACCAACCTGATGATGGTCCATTGACCAAAAAGTCAAGTAACCTTTTTGTGAATAAACAAAAATTGCTGGCAGGATTGGTAGTGTGCAGGATAAGTAACACTGATGAAGGTCCACTGACCGAAAAAATCTTGTGGAATGGGCAGTGTGTGGGAGTTGGACACATTAATTACACATTCCTTATTAGGCATTCCTAAATATAAATGACCTAATTAAAATGGTTTGAGCAAATATGGAGAGCTTATGTAGGTATTGATGAAGTGGTATGTAAGTAAGTAAGAATTATAAGAGCTAAAAGAAAGATAGTTACTATTGACATAGTGAGAAACGCCTGCTGTCAGGGTAATTTCACAGTACAATAGTACACCCATGGTGTCAAAATTACATTTTAGATACATTTTAATACCAATGTTTAAAGGTCTTTGTCATTCATACACATTTTCTGCTTTCTGAATCTGGTAATAGTTGCTGATAAAGACACCATAAAATTCTCATATGCGTACTGTTCAATCAAAGTGTCATGGAGGTCTTTTTTTCCTCTGTGTGTTCTGGATGTATGGGCCTTTGTCTTGTGGTGCAGCAGAAGCATATTGAAACTATCAGTCATTACGCTCACAGCATAGCAAAGCCGGGTAGTGGATGTAGCCTGGCAAGGCCAGCCTCTTGCAATGCTATACCCGCCCCAAAGTGTGTTTTAAAATACATCTGAGTCGTTCTGTGAGAAACGATCACTGCACTGCTTCTGGGAAATTGGGCTCCGTTTGGTGTTGTGGTGGCTGCAGTTTCCATGAGCCGTAGGGATTTAGGGTTATTAGTGTGGAAACTGTCAAAAGCGGCTCCAGAATGGCCGTTCTCCAGCAGACCTGCTGTTGTTGTTGTTGTTATTGAATGTGTGTGTGTGTATGTGCGTGCCAGTGTGTGTGTGTGTATTTTTGTGTGAATGTGTGCATGTGTGTCTGCGCTTGTGCGTGCGTGTGTGTGTGTGTGTGTGTGTGTGTGTGTGTGTGTGAGAGAGAGAGAGAGAGAGAGAGAGAGAGAGAGAGAGAGAGAGAGAGAAGAGAGATGACCCAACTTTAGTGACTCTTTTTTTTTACACTCCCCGACTCTTTTTGCCACCTCTCCCCATCTGTTCTCTCTTTCTCTTTCTTTCTTTTTTCCTCTCCCTTCTTTCTCCTCTTTGCCACTTTCTCCTGTCGTTCTTGGTGTGCTGTGCTGTGTCCTGTTTTTTTACTAACCCTCCATCCTCTCTTCTCATCACTTACTCTTTCTACTCTTCATCTCCTCCCTTCTCTGCCCTCTGGTATTTCTCTACACTCGTCTTTCCTACTCCTTCCTTTCTTTTTCTCTCTTTCTTCCTCCTGGGCCACTGTGTCTGATGTTTCCTCCCCCTTTCTCTTCTCCTGTGGACTCTGGGTGTACTTTTTCTCTCATCTCATCTGTTTGTATCCCTCCTTCTCCCTCCATCTCTTCAATCTATTCTTTCGTCGTTTCATCTGTACTTGTCATTACCTTTTTTCTTTTTTCTCCTGTCTGCTGTTCTTCTCTGTCCTTCCTTTTCTTCTTCTTATTCCTTGTTCTCCCTTTTTCATACCTGCTGTTTACCTCTTTTCTTTCCTTACCTGTCATTTTTACTCTTCATCTTTTACCTTTTCACCTTTCCTTTGCTTGCTGTGTCTGTGATCCCTTCTCTCTTTCTCGCATGCTGTGTCCTTCTCTCCTCTCCCTCTCTGTCCCTCGTTTCCTGCTGTTGTTATCTACGCCTCTGTCTATTCCTGTTCTTGTTCTTTCCTTCTCTTTCTCTCTCTCTCTCTCTTCCCTTCATCTCCTACTTTGCTTCATCTGCTGTCTGCCTCCCATCCTGTGTCTTTCTCCTTTTCTAACTCTCCTGCTCTGTTCCTGCCTGTCATTGTTCCACAAACCTTTCTCTCCTCTCCCTCCCTCCTTCTCTGTGTCCTCCTGGTGTTGTTCTCTCTCTCTTTCCCTTTCCCCCCCTCCCCTCTTCATCTCCTCCTCCTTCTCCTCCTCCTCCTGTTCTGGTTCTTTCCACCTCTTTCCTTCTCCTCCTTCTCCTCCTTCTCTCTCCTCTTTCTCTGTCCTCTTCCTTCTCCTCCCTATGTTGGTTCCTTCCTCCTCCTTCACCTCCCCCTCTCCACTCCTCCTCTTCCTCCTGTTCTGGTTCTTTCTTTCTCTCTCCCTCTCTCCTCCTTCTTCTTTCTCTTCCCTATTTCTTCCTCCTCTTCCTTCTGCTCCTCCTGTTCCTCCTCCTCCTCTTCCTGCCTACTGTGTCGGTTCCTCCCTCCACTTTCCCTCTTTCCCTCCTCTTTCTCCTCCTTCTGCTCCTCCTGTTCTGGTTCTTTCCTCTTCTTTCCCTCTCTCCCCTTCTCCTTTCTTCTTCCTCTTTCTTCTTCCTCCTCCTCCTCCTCCTCCTCCTCCTCCTCTTCCTCCCCACTATGCCGATTCTTCTCTCCTCTTTCACCTCCCTCTCTTCCCCCTGTTCCGTTTTTTTCTTCCTCTTTCCCTCTCCTCCATCTCTTTTCTCTCCCCTCTTTCTTCTTCCTCTTCCTTCTCCTCCTCCTCCTCCTCCCTACTATGCTGGTTCTTCTCTTCTCTTTCACCTCCCCCTCTTCCCTCCTCCTCCCCCTCTTCCCTCCTCCTCCCCCTCTTTCTCCTCCTCCTGTAGGTGTGCTGTTCCTGCAGCTGGGCGATGAGATCCGGCGCGTGCACATCACGCACGAGCTGACCAGCATGGAGACGCTGCACGCGCTGCTGGTGCACATGTTCCCCCAGAAGCTGACCATGGGCGCCCTGCGTGCCCCCAGCACGGCCATCCTCATTAAGGACGAGGCGCGCAACGTCTTCTACGAGCTGGAGGACCCGCGCGACGTGCACGACCGCTGCGTCATCAAGGTGTACTGCCGCGAGGCGCCGCTGCACGGCGGTGGGCACGGAGGAGGAGGGGGAGGAGGAGGAGGAGGAGGAGGAGGGCACGGGGGCGGGCATGCCGGGCATGGCGGGCACGTCAGGGAGCAGCACTACGCCACGCTGCCACACACACCACAGCACCTGCACCACCACCACCACCCAGCCCAGCACGTGGCCAACGGAGACCTCAGGGTGAGTGTTTGTGTGTAGTGCATATGTGTGTGTGTGTGTGTGTGTGTGTGTGTGTGTGTGTGTGTGTGTGTTTATTTGTTTGTGTCTTTGCAAGAGGACATATGTCTGTGTGTGTGTGTCTGTGGTCACACATGGGCGTATATTCATCTACATAACAAGGTGTGTGTAAGTGTGTGTACATGGGTGTGCATAAAAGTGTGTGTGTGTGTGTGTGTGTGTGTGTGTGTGTGTGTGTGTGTGTGTGTGTGAGAGAGAGAGAGTTAAAGAGAGAGCAGTTTTTGAAATTGGATCCTTTATCACCACAGTGCATCTCACATTACCAGCAATTTGTTTCTAACTTGATTAAAATGGAGCTTTCCTACTAATATCCTGCAAAGTGTACAATGCACAATAAAGACAACATATTGTATGGCTATTACCACTTTAACTGACTAGTAGGCACATTGTTTGGCTATTGGCACTTAGACTGACTAGCAGACACATTGTTTGGCTATTAGCACTAACTGACTGACTACCAGGCACATTGTTTAGCTGTTAACTCTAACTGACTGACTAGCAGGCACATTGTTTGGCAGTTAGCTCTAACTGACTGACTAGCAGGCACATGTTTTAGTTGTTAGCTCTGACTGACTTTGCAGGCACATTGTTTGGCAGTCAGCTCTAACTCATAGATATGTAGTCTATACTGACTAGATGTCACCTTTGGCTTCTCAGCATGTGTCTACAACACCGCCATCTTGGCATGGTACTCCATGCTATGATTTCAAGATTAAATGTTACAGTCTATGGCTCAAATGCATTCAGATCAAATTGAAATGGCTGGCTTGTGGTAATAGCCCATGAGGCACAATGTCAGATGGAAGGACAGGTTACAAAGTGAAGATTATACTGTATACCTTATTTCAAATTTCTATGTGTGACCAAGTAGGGTGTAGATCTTCAGGATGAAGACTGATTTACTGATAACATGAGTAAAATGTAAAAAAAAAAAAAGACACAAGCAATATTGATGCAGTTTAAATGAAATACTTTTATTGATAAAATGTGAAATGCGAAACATTTGTGTCTGGATATTGGAATTAAGATTAGTCCTGTGTGTGTTATGAAGATTAGTCCTATGTGTGTGTTATGAAGATTAGTCCTATGTGTATTTTTGGGTTTGAAGTCTGCAGTCCTTGACCGTCCTCTACTGCTCAGTTGCAGCTTTGTTGGTCTTAGTCGCCTTTCTGCGTTTGAACAAAAATCTAAAGCATCCAACAGTTTTCTTCTCCTTTCTGTCCTGCTCTGCTGGCATGACGTTGCTCTGGGTTGAGCATCCTGGTTGGCTGCTGCTGCTGTCATTTTTCTCCTCCAGTTCCTTTGCTATGTTCTTTCCTGCTGCCTTCTCGGCCTTCGCGGCCTCCTTCTGGGCCTTCGCGGCCTCCTCCTTCTGGGCCTTCGCGGCCTCCTTCTCGGCCTTCGCGGCCTCCTTCTCGGCCTTCGCGGCCTCCTTCTCGGCCTTCGCGGCCTCCTTCTGGGCCTTCGTGGCCTCCTCCTTCTCAACCTTTGCGGCCTCCCTCTGGGCCTTTGCGGCCTCCTTCTGGGCCTGCTGAAGGGCTTTCTGCTGCCTCTTCTTCTCAGCAGCCTCTGCTTTCAGAAGGGCTTTCTCCTGTTTGCCCATTTCAGTGCTCCTGACTCGCTCCTCCATCTTTGCCATCTCCTGAAGAGCATTGGTCTTGGGCTCAGGAGCAGAGGCAGTGCTGGTACCAACCTGGGGACAAAAACAAACAGGAACTCAATCACTGGCTTTATTAAAAACCTGAAAAAGTTATAGAATTGTACTAGGATCTTAGTGTACATTTCAATTGCCATTGTTGACTTAATTCAGTTAACACCACGGGGAAGAGAACAGCCCTAAACATGTATAATACGTGTCCACAGTTACTTCTATATTTTGCATGGGTAAAAATATCCCTACAGGATCAATGTTAGACAACGTTATTTGGTGTCAGGACACTGAAGAAAAGAGACTGAAGCAAAGGCTGTCTCACCACTCTTGCCATCAGGTCTTTCTTCATCTTGTGCTTGGTGATAGCCACGGACATGACAGCAGAGCGCAGGGCCTCCTCTCTCTCCTGCATCATCAGCTCCCACTCCAGTCTCTCCTGAAGTCTCTCCCTCTCTATGGCCTTCAGATCCAGCTCATGCTCCTGCTTCTGCTCCTCCAGGAGGTCCTGCAAGCTCCTTCGCTCTTCCTCCAAAGTCATGAAATATGCATCCAGCTCCTTTATATCCACGGACCTATCCAGCTGCTCCAGCTTCATCCTTGCGGACATCTGCGCATCTGAAGCAGCAGCCCGGTTCTGGTCAGCCCCTCTGAGGAGCTCCAGTGCCTTTTCGTCAGCAGTTGGCTGCTGGTCAGACATGGAGTGATGGAGTGGGTTACCATCCCCAACAGCTGATACTGTCAGCTTGTCCATCCGGTCACTGCAATTTCAAACAGTACATGTATTTCAAAATATGAATAGAATTTAGGCTAAGTTTACGTTTAAAAACAAGAAAAATTACAATGTTACTATAGATTTTTAAATTATACAATGCCCTGTCTGTTTTTACACTATAGCCTACTAATCTAGCTCTAATATTAGTCAGTAGGCACAAATACTGCCATCCGGTTGGCTATTTCTCATGACGTCATCCAACCTGTTGGCCGAGTGGCAGGCCGTCGTCTGAAAAGGTCGTCTTTTTGGATTTTTGGAAAACTAAAACGCAGCCACTTGTGTCTGTAGGTGTGATAACAGAGCGGTACTTACATTTCAATCAGAAGCTGTTCGGAAAACCAAGTGTAGTGGTAAAAACGTGTAAAATCAATCCAGAAATCGCTCAGCGTGTCGCTCTCTCAAGTTCAAAGAAGTGAAATGGTTAGAATGTTTCGTTGTTTCCATGGTACATATGTTCGGCGTGGAATCTTTGTGCGTCATGGTGTTTGAACCTTCTACACATTTAAACGTAAATCATCAGACAGGTTCGTTGCTATGAAGGTCGCTGAAATAATGGTGTGCTGATAGTTGAGGGATGTGTTGTACTCTAACGACCCTGTAGATCATTTCTGCTCCAGTTTTCTGTTTATCAAACAATAAATGAAGGTTGCACGATGCATCTTTTGAAGGCCTTGCGAATAATTAGGCTACACGAGAAAAAAAAAACATTACCTTTTGATAATTGTGATTTAATGTTCATACATTGGCGGACTTCATCCAAACACTAACAACAGCAGATGACAATTTCAATTACAGATTCATTTACATGAAAGGGACATAACTGCGGTGACAAATTGTAGAAAAAAAAAATTCAAGACCTCAATCAGACGTCAGTAAATGTAAGCAGAGTACTACAACCATAGGCTGAATATACAACGCACGCAGCCCTCGTGCTGGCTGCAGAAAAAAGGTAGCGAGAATAACTGCCATGTCAGTTGAATTTGAAATCATTTACACACACTGCTGTTAATACTAATGATTCATATGAAAAGAAGACAGCGAACTGAGTGGTGGTGCAAAAAGCAAAATAGGGGACAGTGTGAATGATGTTGACACTGTCAAACAAACTTGCTAATCTGGCATGAAATGAAATCGGTGTCATGAAAACACCTTCAGCACCATGGACAGCGAAGATATTTAACTGCGAAGAGATTTCAGGAGTGTACGCGGTGGTTTGTGTACGTGTCTACCTGTTTATTTTTAATACATTATTAATGCCCATGTCTGAGTGTTAGATATTCTACATATCTGTCTAGATAGACATGATTATTATGATGATACGTAGGCCTATGTATGTACCATAATTGCTAGTAGGAGTAACAGAAATGTCCTATAGATGACAACTGGTAAATGCTCCCCTTGAGGAGTCCCTAAAACTGACTTCAGAGCTTTTCAAATCTTCTCAGACACAGTATTCTAATACAGACCTCAGGGTGGACCGAAATGCCGTGCACATTTTAAAAGCTTATATCTTCGATTGTAAAAATGATACATAGCACCAAATATATTTGTAGTATTTGTTGTAATATATTTGTTGTAAAGTTGTCCATACGTTAATTTCTGCGGACACCATTTTAGAAGCGCATTTTAGGTAAGGCTGCGAAAGCACTACGAAACGCTTGAGGTCGACCTTTTTTTTTTTCTTGACTCGCGGAAGCCTTGGACTACACTGACATGTGGCATATGAAGTTCTACTCCGGTTTGCCCGTTTCATCTCTGTGCTCTGCCGCCAGTTTTGTGTTATGGCAATACTGATTTCACCTGTTGTGGTACCAACATCAGTTTAATTTCAAGAGTTTCAGTTGTTCTAGCAGCCGCTGAAGGGTGTAATGTTATTGTTAGCCTACTTTAAATGGTGATCTATTTCTACAGCTGTATAGCTAGCCTACTAGGCTCAGTCTATAGTTCTCTACAGTATGTCCACATCTTACAATACTGGTTTCACCTGAGTTGTGGCAGGCATACATTTATACAATCATAATATTAAAGCACATTAATATTTTAAACCTTGGCCACCAACGCCAGTTTAATTTAAAAGCCTTTTTAGTTCTGCTAGCATCGTCTGAAGTAGGTAACATTACTTCAGCTGTACAGTAGTCTCTGCTAAGGTAGTAGGCTAACGTTAGACACCGTGTTGTCTCTGGTTTTGACTGACTAGCAGGCACGTTGAGGTCACCTCTCTGCTCTTACTGGAGGTTCTGCTGATGCCCTGTTTGGCTGACTGATTCTTCTGACAAGGGTGTTTTATGTATCTGCTTACAGGTGTACATATCAGGTGTTTGTTATGTAAGGCTGTGTGTGTGTGAAGACAACACATTGTTTGGCTGTTACCACTTGGACTGATTAGCAAGCACATTATTTGGCTATTACCACTTGGACTGACTAGCAGGCACATTGTTTAGCTGTTAACTCTAACTGACTGACTAGCAGGCACATGTTTTAGTTGTTAGCTCTGACTGACTGCAGGCACATTGTTTGGCAGTCAGCTCTAACTCATAGATATGTAATATGACTAGATGTCACCTTTGTCTTCTCAGCATGTGTCTACAACACTGCCATCTTGTCATGGTACTCCATGCTATGATTTCAACCTGAATTTTACAGACTATAGATCAAATACACTCAGATGAAACTAAAATATCTGGTTTGGCTGCAGGCAGCGGGGTAGCAGCTATACTCCACTAATGATCAGCGGGCAACCTGTAGAGAGAGTCCCAAGTTTTAAATACCTTGGTGTCCACATCACTGAAGATCTTACATGGACTGTTAACACACAACATGTACTGAAGAAGTCCAGAAACCGACTCTTCTTCCTTCATCAACTAAGGAAATTCAAGGTTTCTTCATCTGTCCTGAAGGCCTTCTACACTTCAGCTATAGAGAGTGTACCAACAGGTAGCATCATCACCTGGTATGGGAACTCCACAGTCAGAGATTGCAGTACTCTGCAGAGAGTAGTACGTTCAGCTGAACGCACCATCAGAACTCCACTCCCTGCTCTGCAAGACATCTATCCCAGAAGAGTACTTTCAAGGGCCCAAAAGATTGTGAAGGACTCCTCTCATCCTGGAAATGGACTGCTTAAACCACTGTGGTCTGGAAGACGCCTATGCAACCACTTGGCTAGGACTGAAAGTTTCTATCCACAGAACCCTCAACACACACTATACTGACTTTGCACACATGCACCATTCAGCACACACAACCTAACTTTATAACACACACACACACACACCCCAGATGTCATCGGAGCCCTGCCATTCTCCATCCTCCAGTGTCTCCTCACACATGGTTCCCCCACCCCACCTTGGCAGGCCTCCCCCACCCCCCACAAACACACACAGCCCTCCCCTGCCTCATGCCCCCCCCCACACACACAACACACAACACGCAGCCCAAAGCCCCCTCCCCCCCCGGAAACAGGTCTAGTGCGCCCCATGGCCCTTCACCCTCCTCTCCTCCCACACAGCCCTCACCCCCATTCCCCCACACACAGCATGCAGCATATAGCCTTGCTCCTTGTGTTATTTCCTTCCCACACACCCACAGCACACACACAGCCCTTGTGGCTCAACCTCTCCCATTAACTACAACGGCACACATTTAGCCTTGTGTGTGTGTGTGCGTGTGTGTGTGTGAGGGAGAGAGAGAGAGAGATCTGCAAAACATATTTCTCTCTGCAGTTTTCAACTGTACTGGGCTGGTGAAGGGGTTTTAGCAGGTGTGCATGCTGTTTGGAGTTTGACGGACTCTGCATACTCTGCCGGGTGGGTTTTGGGGTGGGGAAACATGTTTGTGGTGCTGCTGACTTTCGTCGGGACAGTTTTTTTGCACACTTTGCATATTGGGGTGACCTGCTCCACATTCTCGATATCCATAAAACTTCCGGATTACTGATCCCTTATTGCTTCATTTAGGAACAAGCTGCTTGTCCGCTTCCATGTTCTGTTGCATTAGGTCGGCTATACTGTAAGATAGCTAGTGTTCGCACTGCCTGCAACCCGAAAAAATTACAAAATGAAGTTCCCTCCCTTCCGCACCTAGATGTCGCGCGGGATTGGTTGGTGAGTGTTCGACGAGAGTGTGCGTTTTTTTAACCCCTCACTCGCGTTACTTCCTGAGGGAGAAGGAGAAAGGCACCAGAAGGTTTTAAACATGAAAGCAAGACGAGTCTCGGCTGCCGCTTGAAAAAAACAGATGACCATAAAATACTCAATACATACGATATAATAATTTTATGTATCTCACAAATGTATTTCAGAGATATATTTAGTATATTCGATATATCACACAGCCCTACACACACCTATGCTCCCTGGTTCATGCCCCCTCACCGCCTCCCCTCACAGCCCTCACACCCCCACCCCCCACAAACAACGTATAGCCTAGCTACCTGCCTCATGACACCTCCCTAAACCCCCACACACAGAGTACACAGGACATATAGCCCTCAACCCCCCCCCCCCCCCACCACATACACACACACACACACAGACCCCCACACACACACACACACAGCATGCAGCATATGCCCCCCCCAATACACACACAGGACACACAGCCAACCCCCCTCCCAAACACACTCACACATGACACAGCCCCCCCCCCAACTAACACACATACACAAGTACCATGTAGGACACGGACAATATAGCCTTCCTCCCTGCCTCATGCCACCTCCCTCCACCCCCCCCCCCCCACACACAGCACACAACACACAACCACACACACACACACACACATACACACAGGACACAGCCCTCGTGGCTCAAGCCCCCACCCACCACACACGGTGCTTGCGCCACCCTCACTGCCCCCCTCACACACAGACCCCCCCCCACCCCCACACACATACAGCACACAGTATATAGTCTTGCTGCCTGCCTCATGCCACCTCCCTCCACCCCCCCCACACACACAGCACACAACACACAACCACACACACACACACACACACACACAGGACACAGCCCTCGCGGCTCAAGCCCCCACCCACCACACACGGTGCTTGCGCCACCCTCACTGCCCCCCCCTCACACACAGCCCCCCCCCACCCCCACACACATACAGCACACAGTATATAGTCTTGCTGCCTGCCTCATGCCACCTCCCTCCACCCCCCCACACCCACAGCACACACAGCACACAAGATACAGCCTTCATGGCTCAAGCCCCCATCCCACATGCACGCAGCACATATCTTTGCTCCCTGCTGCCCTCAGCCCTCTCCACACACGTTTGTCCAACCCCACCTCAGCGCTATCAGCTGCACAAGCAGTGCCACCCCCCACACAGCCCGTCATCTGCCACCACAGCCAGTCCTCCCTCCCAACCATCCCAACTGCACTTTATGAACTTTATCCCACCCCTCCATCACTTTTTTCTACCTCTGTCCTTCTTATGGTAGTCATCCCCTCCAAATGCATTCTACGCACTTTACTCCCCACTCCCCATGCTCAGTCTAGACTCACAATCAACAGTTTCACTGCATGTCCTACTACCCAGTATGTCTATGCATGTGACAAATAAAATATCCTTGTATCCTTTCCTTGTGGTAATAGCCCATAAGTTGCAATGTCAGATGGAAGGACAGGTTACAAAGTGAAGATTATGTGTGACCAGGTAGGGTGTACTGTAGGTCTTCGGGATGTACACTGATTTACTGATAACATGTATACAACAAAATGTATGCAAAAGTGTAAAATGTAAAAAAAAAAAAAGACAAGCAATATTGTTGCAGTTTAAATGAAATAATTTTATTAATAAAATATGAAATGCAAAATATTTGTGTCTGGATATTGGAATTGAGATTAGTCCTGTGTGTGTTATGAAGACTAGTCCTATGTGTGTGTTATGAAAATTAGTCCTATGTGTATTTTTGGGTTTGAACTCTGCAGTCCTTGACCGTCCTCTACTGCTCAGTTGCAGCTTTGTTGGTCTTAGTCGCCTTTCTGCGTTTGAACAAAAATCCAAAGCATCCAACAGTTTTTTTCTTCTCCTTTCTGTCCTTCTCTGCTGGCATGATGTCGCTCTGGGTTGAGCATCCTGGTTGGCTGCTGCTGCTGTCATTTTCAACCTCCAGTTCCTTTGCTCTGTTCTTTCCTGCCTCCTTCTGGGCCTTCCTGGCCTCCTCCTTCTGGGCCTTCGCGGCCTCCTTCTGGGCCTTTGTGGCCTCCTCCTTCTCGGCCTTCGCGGCCTCCTTCTCGGCCTGCTTCTCGGCCTTCGCAGCCTCCTTCTGGGCCTTTGCGGCCTCCTTCTCGGCCTTCGCGGCCTCCCTCTGGGCCTGCTGAAGGGCTTTCTGCTGCCTCTTCTTCTCAGCAGCCTCTGCTTTCAGAAGGGCTTTCTCCTGTTTGCCCATTTCAGTGCTCCTGACTCGCTCCTGTAACTTTGCCATCTCCTGAAGAGCATTGGTCTTGGGCTCAGGAGCAGAGGCAGTGCTGGTACCAACCTGAAGACAAAAACAAACAGGAACTCAATCACTGACTTCATTAAAAACCTGAAAAAGTTATAGAATTGTATTAGGATGTTAGTGTACATTTCAATTGCCATTGTTGACTTCATTTACACAACACCAGACAGAATAAAACAGCCCTAAATATATATAACACATTTCCACAGTTACTTGTATATTTTGCACAGGTAAAAATGTCCCTACAGGATCAATGTTGGACAACTTTATCTGGTGTCAGGACACTGAAGAAAAGAGACTGAAGAAAAGGCTGTCTCACCAGTCTTGCCAGCAGGTCTTTCTTCATCTTGTGCTTGGTGATAGCCACGGACATGACAGCAGAGCGCAGGGCCTCCTCTCTCTCCTGCATCATCAGCTCCCACTCCAGTCTCTCCTGAAGTCTCTCCCTCTCTATGGCCTTCAGATCCAGCTCATGCTCCTGCTTCTGCTCCTCCAGGAGGTCCTGCAAGCTCCTTCGCTCTTCCTCCAAAGTCATGAAATATGCATCCAGCTCCTTTATATCCACGGACCTATCCAGCTGCTCCAGCTTCATCCTTGCGGACATCTGCGCGTCTGCAGCAGCAGCCCGGTTCTGGTCAGCCCCTCTGAGGAGCTCCAGCGCCTTTTCGTCAGCAGTTGGCTGCTGGTCAGACATGGAGTGATGGAGTGGGTTACCATCCCCAACAGCTGATACTGTCAGCTTGTCCATCCGGTCACTGCAATTTCAAACAGTACATTTATTTTAAAAATATGAATAGAATTTAGGCTAAGTTTACGTTTAAAAACAAGGAAAATTATGATGTTACTATAGATTTTTAAATTATACAATGCCCTGTCTTTTTTACACTATAGCCTACTAATCTAGCTCTAATATTAGTCAGTAGGCTGAAATACTGCCATCCGGTTGGCTATTTCTCATGACGTCATCCAACCTGTTGGCCGAGTGGCAGGCCGTCGTCTGAAAAGGTCGTCTTTTTGGATTTTTGGAAAACTAAAACGCAGCCACTTGTGTCTGTAGGTGTGATAACAGAGCGGTACTTACATTTCAATCAGAAGCTGTTCGTAAAACCAAGTGTAGTGGTAAAAACGTGTAAAATCAATCCAGAAATCGCTCAGCGTGTCGCTCTCTCAAGTTCAAAGAAGTGAAATGGTTAGAATGTTTCGTTGTTTCCATGGTACATATGTTCCGCGTGGAATCTTTGTGCGTCATGGTGTTCGAAACTTCTATACATTTAAACGTAAATCATCAGACAGGTTCGTTGCTATGAAGGTTGCTGAAATAATGGTGTGCTGATAGTTGAGGGATGTGTTGTACTCTAACGACCCTGTAGATTATTTCTGCTCCAGTTTTCTGTGTATCAGACAATAAATTAAGGCCTCACGACGTGCATCTTTTGAAGGCATTGCGAAAATTTTGGTTACACGAGAAAAAACAATACCTTTTATTAATTGTGGTTTAATGTTCATACATTGACTGCTTTCATCCAAACACTAACAAAAGCAGATGACAATTTCAATTACAGATTCATTTACGTGGAAGGGACATAACTGTGGTGACAAAATGTAGAAAAAAAAAAGTCATCATGACCTCAATCAGACGTCAGCAAATGTACGCAGAGTACTACAACCATAGGCTGTATACAACTCACGCAGCCCTCGTGCTGGCTGCAGAAAAAAGGGTAGCGAGAATAAATGCCGTCAGTTGAATTTGAAATCATTTACACACACACTGCTGTTAATACTAATGATTCCTACGAAAAGAAGACAGCGAACGGAATGGTGGTGCAAAAAGCAAAATAGGGGACAGTGTGAGTGATGCTGACCCTGTCAAACAAATTTGCTAATCTGGCATGGAATGAAACCGGTGTCACGAAAAAATAAAAACCTTCAGCACCGTGGACAGCGAAGATATTTAACTGCAAATCTGTCAGAGGTTTCAGGAGTGTACGTGTTGGTTTGTGTACGTGTCTATCTGTTTATTTTTTAATACATTATTAATGCCCATGTCTGAGTGTCAGATATTCTACATATCTGTCCAGATAGACATGAGTATTATGATGATACGTAGGCCTATGCATGTACCATAATTGCTAGTAGGAGTAACAGAAATGTCCTATTGATGACAACTGGTAAATGCT
>CM050210.1:16988719-16993719 GCA_027475355.1 Coilia nasus | reverse complement strand
TGTTGTTAAGTGTTTGTGCACTTAACACAGGTGATTTCACTAATTGGCTCTTCTACCTGGTTGAAGAGTTATGCTAATTAGGCTCTAGCTCAGCAGATTGGCTAGAAAAAATATTTGGACGGACTTCTACTTTCTGAATCTGAGATGTCTGCCTCTGCTTCTTTCATCATATTTTTTCATCCCATTTTGTGAACTCTATTGTCCTTTTTTCTTGCTCTTTCTCCTTATCTTTAATCACAGGCGCTTGCTGCCCTTCGAGACCCCTTACTGCGCCGCGGTTCCGTGCGCTCCCTCACCTCCTACTCGGCCGCCGCGCTGCAGTCTGAGCTCGAGGGCGCCCTCTACCGGCCCGGTGGAGGTCCCGCTGCCTCTGCCGCAGCTTCAGCGATGGCGGCCGCCGCGCTTTACGCCGACCCGTACGCCACCATGGGCTTCCGGAGGCTGCCCCCGGCCTCGCCGCAGAAGATACCTGACGGCAGGGACCCGTATGCGGGGCAGCCCGGCCGGGGGTCCCCCGGGAGGCAGGTGTTCCGGCAGGACGGCACCGTGTTCGTGGAGAGTCCGAAGTCCAGAACGGGGCCGGGCCCGGAGCAGCTGTGTGTGCTCGGCGGGGAGCAGGCAGGTGTGGCCGGCTACAACTCACCGTTGCCTGGCAACGAGACGGAAACAAGGTGAGAGTTGGGTGAGGGTTGTGTGTGTGTGTGTCTGATTATGAGTGTGTGTATATGTGTGTTTGTGTGTGTGTGTGAATGTGTGCATTAGTGTGTGTGCGAGCATGTGTGTGCGTGCTTGTGTATGCCTGTGTGTGAGTGGGTGTATGTGCATGTGATAAACATAGAATCAGTAAAAATCAGATCACAGTTCTAATATGGAACATGTGTGAGTGTGTGTCTACATACATGTTTGTTGTGGTGTGAAGAATTATTGTTTTTTTTGTATATTTTTTATCTCTCAGGGAGCGGATGGAGGCCATGGAGAAGCAGATCGCCAGCCTGACCGGCCTGGTCCAGAGCGTGCTCACAAGAGGACCAGATAGCCCGTAGGAAACTACATAACCCACACTCCTTTGCACCCACAGTGCATGTACACTTGGATACTACACAGCCTTTTCCTGTTTTACAGTTAGATGCTGGATATGTGCCAGAATGCTGGAGGCTAAATCTTGCTTTTTTGTATGTGTGTGTGTGTGTGTGTGTGTGTGTGTGTGTGTGTGTGTGTGTGTGTGTGTGTGTGTGTGTGTGTGTGTGTGTGTGTGCGTGTGTGTGTGTGTGTGTGTGTCTATGTTGGGGGATCTGCACACCCACACTCTCATCTCAGGGAGAAGGGAGAAACTGCCAGTGACTGCTCTGCTACAGAACGTAAGTATCAACTCCTACAGCAACTTTTAACACACACACACACACACACACACACACACACACACACACACACACACACAAAAGCAAATATCAGAACACCACATTTACACATCAGTCCTGCTTCTTTAGAGGCATACATATCTCATGCTCTGGTCAGATTGCTTTGTTTTGTTAGCTTTTTTCTCTCTCCTTCTCGAGTCCATATTAACATGCC
The DNA here is from genome assembly GCA_027475355.1 of Coilia nasus. NCBI lineage: Eukaryota > Metazoa > Chordata > Actinopteri > Clupeiformes > Engraulidae > Coilia > Coilia nasus. The sequence goes on along the minus strand of CM050210.1, from coordinate 16,992,147 downwards.
GCTGCTCTTCTCCATGTTGACTAATCGTCTCTGTTGAGGTTCTAGTCTGAGTCTGTGTGATTTATCATTTTGTGTTCTGTCACAAGAGGCATATTTTTCACTTCAAACTGATGCTTTTGGTCTCAATGTCTCTCACTCTCTTTACCTCTCTTTTCTGTCTGTCTCTCTCTCTCTCTCCATCTCCTTTTTCCCCCTCACTCTCTTTCTCATTTCTTCTGTCTGTCCATCACTCTCTATTTATCATGCTCTTTGAAGTTTCAAATGGGCTTTATTGGCATGACAAATAATTACAACTGTACAATCAAAGGATTTAACAAGCAATAAGACACAATTCATTATCCAGTCCTGCTCTGTCTACTTCTGTCTCTCTCTCTCACTCGCTCTTTGTCTGCCTTCCTCTCACTGATCCCCCCTGTCCCTCTCTCTCACTCCTTTCTTATCCCTACCTACCTACCTACCTCCCTCTCTCTCTCTCTCTCTCTCTCTCTCTCTCTCTCTCTCTCTCTCTCTCTCTCTCTCTCTCTCTCTCTCTCTCTGTATCTCTTCTTGTACGGTAACGGGTGTCCTGCTTTTATGTTGCAGCTGGACAGAGGTTTAGACAGAGGAAAGGTATCTGTGCCTGTCTGTCTGTCCGCCTGTCTATCCTGCCCCTGTCCCCTCTTCCCTGTCCCCTGTCCCTGTTTGTCCTGTGGTCAGGGCATGGGGCTTGTCCGGATGTCCCAGAGGGAAGGGGTTGCCTGTGGGGAGTGGAGGGCTGGGTCCAACCAGATCTTACCTGGCATTGGGCCAGTGTTAATATTGGTTTGGGACTGTCTGGCTGTCTGTTTTTGCATTAGTGAATGGACCACCCGTGTGTCTGTCAAACTAATTCCTGGACCCTCTTGTTTATGTGGTGTGTGAGAAATTTGAATATGTGTGAGTGTGTATCCTGATGTTTAAACATCCCCTTGTGTTGCTACTGGAGATGAAATGCCCCTTCATCTGTCTATCTGTGAGTGTGTGGCTGTGTATGCGTATGTGTGTGTGTGTGTGTGTGTGTGTGTGTTTCTTATGGTGTGAGTTTGACCCCTAGATGTTTGGAATGCTTTCCGTGTCTCCCAGGTGTCCTGTTGTCGATCCTCTGAATGGTGCCTGAAGAGACCTGTGATTTGCGAGCATCTCTTTTTGTTGTGTCCTCAAGGCCAGAGAATGTTCTAGAAAGAGCACGGGGATGCTTGAATGTGTCTGACTTTGAATGGGTCACTAGACAGAGAGAGAGAGAAGGAATGTGTAGAGGAGTGTGTGTTCAGTTGTGGCATGTGAGGACACTCCTCTGAAGTGTGTGTGTGTGTGTGTGTGTGTGTGTGTGTGTGTGTGTGTGTGTGTGTGTGTGTGTGTGTGTGTGTGTGTGTTGAGGGTGTGATGCATTCAGTGTGAGATTGCTACTATGGCTCCTGTCCTTTCAGATGTGAACTAATGGATCTGGGCAAGCCATATTTAGCTGCCATTCATTTTGGTAGAAATGAATGCAGTCTCTGTGTGTCTCTCTGCAAGTATCTGTATGTAATGTATGGATGAATAAGTTGTCCTTCATCGTAGGTTTGTATATTTGTGTGTGTGTGTGTATGCGGGTGTGTGTATTTGTGTGTATATACACACACACACCTTTGTAAATGATTGTGTAGTTTCTCCAGCATCAGCACCTTTGCAGATTGATGCCTGCTGTCATTTCCCCAGCAGTGAATCTAAAGGAGATTGCGTTTAGATTGCTGTGGAAATAGGCTGAATATGGCTCTGTGTTTGTTTACTTGTGTCGCCATAGCAACGTATGTACATGTACCCCCACCCCTCCCCTTTTCCCCCCTCCTCTTTGTTAGTACCAGCAAGGAGGGTAGTCTGTGCCTGTGTGTATGTATAACATCCCCTTCCAGACACCTTATATACCTCTCCAATGCTTGCTCTGAAGAGTCATTAAACTCCCACGTACAGTATGTTTGTCTGTGTTTGTGTCTGCTGGGTAAAGTGCTGTATCTGTTTTGGTTGTTTGAATATATTAAAGGTCTCAGACTATTTCCTGCTCTTTTTTTTTCCTGGCACATCTGAGAGCGGCTAATGATGCCTGGGAAGCCTTTGTTGGTTTTTCATGATGTCGACGAGAGCGCCGAGGTTAATCCCATCGTCGTGATGTTTAGGCTTTGATTAGTCTCGCCTCAGCAATTCACATCAGCAGGGACCCACGCTTAGTGGGTTGCACTTTAAAAAAAAAAAAAACACACAAACCAAAACAAAAACCTGGCCACACTCACAGATGGATATTATGCATTAATTTGTGCTTGTGAGTGTGTTTGTGTGTGTTTTAAGTAAATAGCTAATATTGCACACACATCTGAGCAGGCCCTGCAGATTTAGAAACAGATTTAAGTTTAAGGTTTTGTTTTGTTAAGCGTCTATGGCAGTCTCAAGTTTAAGATTTTGTTGTGGGGGACAGCAAAACAAGAAAGCTAATGACAAGATTGTTAGCATCGTAGCTTTTTTCACAGAGTTTTCTGTTTTAACATTTCTAAACGATGTAAAATGTAGTAGAAGTAGTTTGGGAACAAGATAGAACGTTCCGGCATTGTTATAAAAGCTGGCTGGCTGAACTCCAGGCACTGGCACGCAGATTCAAGGATATATAAATAAAAACCCTTCATTCAGAGCTGAACTGAAGATTACTTTTTATTATTTTGAGCTCTGGGCTGTTCTCCTTTCTTTTGTTTAGGAATTGTCTTTGTTTTCACACTACAGGGTCTGTAGTCATGTGAATTGAATGCATTGTTAGTGTTTAGCTAATTAGTGGTCTAGCACACATTCCCTAAAATTAATGTATGTGAATTTAAAATAATGCTGTAGATAGTGACAAAAGCTGTATTGTGACCGTCCAGAAGTTTAAGACATCAGCATTTTAAGCTAAGTTGGTGTCACAGAGAAGTAACTTCCCGCCTATTAAGGCACTGGTTGAGGTTTGTGTCATGTGACTAAGACACTGTGCTCTGATTGGCAGCTCCGACGCCCTCTGCCCCGCTCGCCCTGATGCCGCCCCCGCCCACCGGAGCCTCTCAGCCAATCCCGGTCACCCGTCTACAGATGCAGCAGCACCTGTGTGGCCTGCAGCACAGCACTGCCGAGCTGCGCAAACAGCTGGATCAGCTGCGCAAGCTACAGGTGTGTGTGTGTGTGTGTGTGTGTGTGTGTGTGTGTGTGTGTGTGTGTGTGTGTGTGTGTGTGTGGGTGTTACAGAACTGGGCAGACATGAAATGTCCCTACAAACTGCTGTGTATGATATTAGCCCTGGTCTCTAGTAAGTACTCTTCTCCATTAAATCACCTGCATAGGTTTGTGTGCGTGTGTGTGTGTGTGTGCGTGTGTGTGTGTGTGTGTGTGTGTGTGTGTGAGAGAGAGAGAGAGAG
>CM050210.1:16981219-16983719 GCA_027475355.1 Coilia nasus | reverse complement strand
CAGGCAGTGCTGGGCGGCGCCGCCTCCCACAGCCCCAGCCCACAGCACACCCCCGAGCACCAGCCCGGCAAGGCCCAGACGCCCAGCAAGCTCCCGGGGAAGGACAGCCCCTCTCGCAGGGGATCCGGTGAGACTTTTTCTTTTTATTGTTTAGTGTTATTCGTGTAAGGGCTCAGAGGGTGATAGAGAGGAGAGGAGACAAAAAGAGAGGGGAGGAGAGATTTAAAACTTTATTCGCGCACCATCTACCTATCGTACATGAGTGAAACAGAGGAGAGGAGAGGAGAGAAGAGAAGAGTAAAGGAGAGGAGAGGAGAAGAGAAGAGAAGAAAAAAGCAGACAAGAGAAGAAAGGAGAGGAATAGTGGGAAGAGAAGAGAAGATGAGGAGAGAAAAAAAGATGAGAGGAGAGAAGAGAGGAAAGGAGAAAAGAAGAGAAAGGCAAGGGGAGAAGAGGAGAAGAAAATAGAAAAGAAAAAGGCAGAGAAGAGAAGAGAAGAGAAGAGAAGAGAAGAGAAGAGAAGAGAAGAGAAGAGAAGAGAAGAGAAGCGGTGTTAAGAGGGGAACAGTACATGTTTGGGTATTGGATATTAACAGACGCATGGCACAGAATAACACTATATGACATTTGGGGCACAAAAATAGAAGACTGAAAAGAAGAGCAGGAATAGATTAGATAAATGACATCAACAAAAATAGCCAAGGAATACATGGATGGAGAATGAAAAGATTGATGGACGTAGAGAGACAAACAGACAGAGGGGCAGAGACGAAGAGGGAGAGAGCCAAAGACAGAAAGCGATACACAGAGAGAAAACAAGAGAGAGGTAGAAATAGAGAGAGGGAGAGACAGAGGGGCAGAGAGAGAGAGAGTCAAAGACAGAAAGATATATACACAGAGAAAGAAATAGAGAACAAGAGAGGGAGAAATAGAGAAAGAGAGAGACAGAGGGGCAGAGAGAGAGAAAGAAAAACAAAGACCAAAAGACAGAGAGAAAGAAATAGGGAGGGAGAAATAGATGGAGGGAAGGAGAGGGAGGGAGGGAGAAATAGAGGGAGGGAAGGAGAGGCGGAGGAGGGGATGTGTTAAATAGCCCACACTGTGACACTTTGATCTGAGCAGACTGTGGAGATTTGTCTGAGTGCTTCAGCTCCTCTCATTCACACCTAGACAGGACCCCCCACTGGCACACAGAAACCTCCATTTACACTCTGAAGCCTCCACTTACTCTCAAACACACTCATCCAAGGAGGCCCTAATGGAGGTGTGAATCTGATCCCAGATCAGCTGGGGTCTGCGTTAGCGATGTGGATCCGGTTAGACTTTTTTAATTTATTGTTTAGTGTTATTCTTATAAGGGCTCAGAGGGTAATGGAGAGGAGAAGAGAGGAGAGAGAAGAGAGGAGAGGAGAGAAGAGAGGAGAGAAGAAAAGAGAAGAGAGAAGAAAAGAGAAGAGAAGAAAAAAGTAGAAAAGAGAAGAGAGGAGAGGAATAGTGGAGAGAAGAAGAGAAGAGGGGTTAAGAGGAGAACAGTAAATGTTTGGGTATTGGATATTGACAGACACATGGCACACAGAAGCCTCCATTTACAGTCTGAAGCCTCCATTTACTCTCAAACACACTCATCCAAGGAGGCCCTAATGAAGGTGTGAATCTGATCCCAGATCAGCTGGGGTCTTGTCTGCGTTAGCGATGTGGACACAGAAGCACGCGGCCAGGGGGGACTGAACCCATCTGCAAGGCTGTCTGCGTTAGCGATGTGGCCAGGGGGGAACTGAACCCATCTGCAAGGCTGAGCTGGTTAGGCTAACAAGGCCACTGAGGCTTTAGTGAGATGGAGGGCGGACAGCTTTGGAGCTTAACAAGTGCTTCTCTGGAGTGGTGTTCTGGACTTTTGTGTTTTCTCTCTCTCTCTTTCTCTCTCTCTCTCTCTCTCTCTCTCTCTCTCTCTCTCTCTCTTTCTCTATCTCTTTCTCTCTCTCTCTCTTTCTCTCTCTCTCTCAAAAACACTCACATGCATACGTGCACACAAAAACACACACACACACACACATTTCCACTCTAGTTCTGTCTGAAGCTGATCCTCTGTCCCAGACAAACAAATATGCACACATGTACACACAAACAAACAAACACACACACATACACACACAGTTTCAACTCTTGTTCTGTGTAAAGTTCTATCTCATATATCCGCTTTTCACAGACAAACATACACAAGCACACACATTTTCATTCCAGTTCTGTTTGAAGTTTTAGCTGTTATATCCACTGTCAGAGACAAACAAATACACAAACACACACACACACACACACACACATTTCCACTCTAGTTCTTTCTGAAGTTCTAGCTCTTACATCCACTGTCAGACAAACAAATATACACACATGTACACACACACACACACACACACACACACACATACAGCAGAAGTGCTGGCTGGTGGTAATTGTTCATCAAAGGGTCTGCATGTCGCTGCCACTGCACCATCTTCCGAGC
>CM050210.1:16963719-16978719 GCA_027475355.1 Coilia nasus | reverse complement strand
ATGACTTGGAAGAGGGAACTCAATTCTGTAGTTCAATTCTGGAGTTCTTTTCCTCCACCTCACCAACCTTTCCACGGACAGATTACCTTGGTGGCCATTACCCCTTATTAAGACCAGTCTTCACAACAGTTATTCCACTCTTTGGCTGCTTTCACTTCAGTTCCACATCGGTATAGCCACAGAGTCAGTCCCTAGCCTCTGATTGGCCCAAGCTGATGGCAGAAGGTCAGGTGACAGCAGGACTTAAGCGGGCATTACTGTGCATACGTGAACACTTCTGACTAGCTGTCATTGTTTGGCCTTAGCCTTTGTGTGTGTACGCAATAGCCTATGTGTGTGTGTGCGTGGGTGTTTGTGTGTGAGTGTTTGTGTGTGAGCTTGTGTGTGTGTGTGTGTGTGTGTGTGTGTGTGTGTGTGTGTGTGTGTGTGTGTGTGTGTGTTTGTTTGTATGTGTGCGTGTGTGTGCGTGTGTGTGTGTGTGTGTGTTCAGACACAGCCATAAGGACAAGGTCATGACTCCTTGTTGCGGCTGAGCGTGGGGAGACTGTAACATGTGGCCCCTGACACATGTACGACCCTGAGGACGGCCCTCTCGGCCCCCAGTAATGGGAACATGACAGATGCTGTTTTTTTGTTGTTGTTTTTTACCTCACTTTCCTTACTTACACACACACAAACTCAAACACTCACACCTTAAACACATACACACTTACAATTGCACATTTCCATCACTCTTACTCACTCACATACTCACAAACACACTCACTTCCTCTCTCCAAAACCTACACTCTTATACATACACACACACTCTCTCTCCCTCTCTCTCTCTTGCTTTGACTTTCTCTCTTTCTCTCTCCATCTTACACACAAATGCACACTCACACTCACACTCCCTCTCTCTTACACACACACACACACACACACACACACCCTCTGGCAGGTGTTTCAGAGAGCTCCCGTAAGAGTGATTGAGCCCCCCTCTAAGCCCCCGAAGCCCAGCCGCAGCCCCCTGTCTCTGGGCCACAGGAGCGCGGGCTCTGCAGGACAGAAGGTAACCCAAAGAACCCCCCAAGAACTCCTCTAGAACCTTCATCTGTGACCTTTGACCTTTGAAACCCCATCCCTGGGAGACTCATAGTTCTCCTCCTACCTTTGTGTCACAACCTGGAGAAACTCTTTCTCTTTCTATTATTTGCTCACTCTTCCGTGCTGCATCATCTAAGTCTTAGTCCTCTTATCTTCACACTTCCTTCAATCCTTAAATTCCCATTACAGCTGATTTCAGGCCAGCTCTCACCGTGATCCTGTACTGCCCGACTACTCAGCTGATCGGGTTCTGGCTCTGATCCAGCACTCTAAATCTGACCCAAATCCGACTCTTGATCCAGACTTGATGGGTCAGACTCTTGGCTAAGACTGTTCTGGAATCAGCTGCCCTCTAGATTACCACCCTCTCTGTAACTGTGACCCAAGACCCTCCTCTAATGGAACTAACATACCAGTGCATTATGGGAAATGTAGTCTGTATATATAGATTTAGATTTAGCATACCATATACCATATCACAATATCAATAGCATGGTTAATGGCATGTTTACAGATGTGCAGCAACGTGGAAAACAGTATACAATCATATAGAGTAGCAAAGTGTAGTATAGTATACAATACTAATTCTATGGTACAGTATAGTGTAGTATAGAGTGGTGAAGTGTAGAAAGAATGACAGGTGAATATGCGCTTTGGTAAATAAATAGGTAGGTAAACTATGCATATCTAGAACATTAGCAATCATTAAAAAGGTATGTAAACACTGTTTTGAAACCTATAGATGTGTATAGTATAGAATGATATCGTACTGAATGGTGCTGTGTAGTGTAGTCTAATTACTGTAGTATAGTACTGTATATTATAGTGTAGAATAGTAACGCATTGTATTGACAGTATAGTGAATAGAATAGAATGCCTTTTATTGTCACTATACACATGTACAATGAGATTAAAAGCAGCTCCTTCTCCAGGGCAGACATGTATATAGGCCATTTACAACATAGAATAAAATAAATAATAGTGCAAGAAAAAATAAACATTAAAAGGAGATAGGGTGCACAGTTCTGAGGCGCCATATATATATGCCAAAAATAAATAGGGTTTTGTATGCAATGTAATATGAAGTGTGGGTTATTGCACATGAATTAAATATTGCACAGTAATAAATGGGACAAGTGTGCCTAGTTTGCAGTGATTGGCCTCGAGGTCGGACTCCCAGTCCGTGCGTACGTGATCCTCCGTGATGGACGTGACCTTTCGCCCGCTTTGAGAGCCGGACAGCGATCTCCCTCTAATCACTCCCTCGCCGTGCCAAGGGCTGCTGAACTCCCCCCAAAGGGCCGTCCATCAGCACTCCGCAGAGACGCGGCCGCCCCGCCCGGCTTGGCCCAGCCCGCTCCGATAGCGTTGATGGCCGCCAGCGCGGTGGGAGAATCGATCGGCCATTAAAGCTGGCGGATGAAAGCTCGGCAGGAAAGGCCCGATAGTCTGAGAGCTTTCCTGAAACTTCAGCTGCGTCAGCTCCACAAGGGACACAGCCAAGTAGACAGAGTAGACAGTGCTGTCTGTCTGTGCGTGTTACAGTCCATCACACGCACGTGTGTGTCAGACACACACACACACACACACACACACACACACACACACACACACACATACACATTCACACTGTTGAATGTGCACACATACAAAGACAAACACAAACAGGTATGCATATGCACACACACACACACAGGAAACACACACACAGGTACACAAGTGCGCACACACACACATACACCCACACACGCATACACACACACATTTACACTGTTGAATATATACACATATACACATAAACTGTTGAATATACACACATAACTAAGTGCCCACAAGGGTATGCATGCATGCAAACAACACACACACACAGGCATACACAATAATTATCCAACCCAAACAGACTTAACATTACGGATAATGAGAACGGGCACTGAGAAAGGTTTCCCACACATCTGGTAAGCATGTAATGAGAGTCTCTAAACCCCCACCTACCCAGGTGCACTGTCCTTTTTATCGCCATGACAACTGCTGCCTCAGTATGCTCCTGTCTGGGCACTGATCCAACATGGCCGACCGGCCGACCGACTGACAGTTATCCCAGATGTCCCACTCCATGGATTAGTTTCACTAACCTGTCTGCTTTCTGTCTGCGACTGTCAGCCATTCTGCATCTCTGCTAATCACGCTAACCTGAGATACCCTCTAATACTGACTTCCAACTTGATCCCCTTCTAACTGATTACAACACACAATGGCTGCATTCTTTGATGCACTTTTTTGTATTATGTTCTGTTGTGTGTGTGTCAGTGTGTGTGTGTGTGTGTGTGTGTGTGTATGTGTGTGTGCACATGCACCTGTATGTGTGTGTGTATTGTGTGTTGACCCTGCTGGTGTGGGAAGTATGTGTCTGACCGTGTTAGCGAGTGCTTTTTAATTTGTGCTCTCCCTGTAGGACATGTCCTACCTGTCCTAAATCGTTTGTGATTTGTGGAAGGTTTTTCAGTGAGTGAGTGAGTGAGTGAGTGTGTGCGTGTGTGTGTGTGTTTGTGTGAACCCATGTGTGTGAAGGGCGGATTCACCACCTCTGTGTTTACAGGGAGTTCACACAGAGACCTGTCACAACTGATGAAGGAGGAGGGAATGTGGTCTACCACTTCAGCTCCTATAAAAAGCTAACGTTCTCTCGCTCTCTCTCTCTCTCTCTCTTTCTCTCTCTCTCTATCTTTTTCTCTCTTGCTTTCTCTTTCTCTCTGCCCTCTGTGTCTGTTTTGGTTTGTCCTTCGTGCCTTTCGTTAAATCCGCTGTTTTCTGAATTTCTCTATTACCTTTCCACTCTTCCATGTCTTTTCGTTCGTACCGTAATTATCTCTACTCCTCCATCCTCTTTCCTGTCCATCCCTCCATCTATCCCTCCACCTCTCAACCTTTCTTCTTCCTCCCCTCCACTGTGTTTGTGCCTCATTATTTCCCCTGGCCACATTTCCTCTGCATTCATTTATTTCACTTTTTTCTTCCCTCCCCATCTTTCTTCGTTTTCTCTCTGAATCTGTTTCTCCCTTTTTCCAATTCTTGCTCTCCTCCTCTGCTTCTCTTTTTTTCGGTTTTCTCTGTCCGGTCTGTCCTGTCTCTCTACCCAGAATGCCTCCAACTCTTCCGGCTCCTCCAAACCCCTGCAGTCGTCGGCGGCGACGCGGCTAAAGCACCTGCAGCAGAGCAGCCTGGAGAGGCGGAGCAGGAAGCAGCGCGAGGACTTCCCCAAGCTGCAGCAGGGCCAACAGGGCCAGCAGCAGGTCTTCCACTTCTGAGGGCTAGCACACGCTAGCTAGCTAGCACGTCAGCCACAACAGGCTGCCTGCCAGTTCCCAGTTAGCCTTTAGCTGCTAAGAGCTAGCCGTTTGCCTCGTGAAGAGCAGCAAGCTGTTAGCTGCTAAGAGGTAGCAGTTAGCCCGCTAAAAGCTAGCCGTTAGCCACTGAAAGGGCTAAGAGCTGGCCATTAGCCAACGGAGCTAACTGCTATGCTAACTCAAGCTCTACATCTTCCAGCTGACAGCCAAGCCAGTGACCATGACCTTTGACCTCTGCTGCTTCCCTCACACCCCATGCCAGTTGACATCCAGGCCCCTCCCCCATCCCACCACCACCACCCCAGCCTCCTGGAGCTGGACCATTGCCACCTGTGTCATCTGCGACTGTCTGCAAACCACCCTGACTGACCGACCGACTGACCCACCCTCTCTGTGTCCTGCTGGTGGCCCTCTCTGACCCTCACCCCCCCCCCCCCCCGTGGAGCTGACAGACTGCCAGGAGAAGTGCAGGCGCCGACCCGTGCACCCAGCCTGGGGCGCTGCAGATGCTGGCTCACCGCCACGCTGTGCAGTTGCGTGGCAAGTGCTTAGCACCCGTGACTGTGCTTGGATACTCTGCCACTTCCAGGCTCCACTATCATCTTTTTGATCTACTCCCTCTCTTCCTTTCTCTTTCTCTCTCTCTGCTCCCTGCACATTGGCAACCTGACTGTGGGCCAGACTGGAGCCAGTCATGGGCCACAACTGGCTAACGTCTACAACAGTTTTTGTTTCTTTTTCTATAGCTGAATGTGGGCCAAATGAGACCCAGCCCTGGGCCAGAACTGGTTAAAATCTTGAACAGTCTTTGTTTCCTTCCATATACTTGTGAGGAGGTCTGTGAGCTCTTCCTGGGACGGCAAGCTGCGAGGCTCACTAATCCTCTCTGACGTCTCCCAGTAAACACAGCACAAGGTCACAGCCAAGGTCGCGGGGTCATACACTTTGTAATTTGTGTTTATTTGGTGCTTCGCCAGTCCCTCCTATCAACAGCCAAGGCATCTGTGTGCTGTGTGTGTGTGTGTCTGTGTGTGTGTGTGTGTGTGTGTGTGTGTGTGTCAGAGAAAGAGAGAGAGGAAAAGAAATCATAAAAGGAGATGAAGAGAGAGAGTGGAGTGGTTAAAAAAGCAGACTAAGAGCAGAGCATGCAGCCTAATGATGATTTAATTTGACTGTGTGTGTGTGTGTGTGTGTGTGAGTCAAATTCAGAGACTCTGCGGGTGTTTCAGAGCATGTGTGTGCATCTGTGTGTGTGTGTGTGACTCGAACACCATATTTTTCCCCCCTGGTCTCCTCAGCTAAAAAGCCAAGCGCTGCCAAAGCGAGGGGCGGTTGGCCTTTCTGAGCTGTCCCCTCTCCCCCTCTCCCGGCGATGTGAGTGTGCAGTGTGCAGTGTCTGGATATCACAGCTCGCCATGTGGAGCTTTGATCGCTCTCCTCTGTCTGCCACTCTGATGTCTGCATATGGCTCTCCGTAGCTGTCCTCTGCTGCTTCGCCCCTCTTTCCGCACTGAACGAATAAATAGTTAACCAAAAAAAAAGGAAAGCTTAAAGGGGAGATGGATAGATGGAAGGAGAGGATGAGAGAGGGATGGCAGCATGGGTTGTGGTGTCTGGCAGTGAAAGAGAAGAACAGGAGGATGAAAGAAAGAAAAGAGAGAGATTACAAAGATGCACTGTCAGGGGAGGAGCATGATAGGGATGGGGGGGGCAGTTGTGATTGCACAAATGGTCAAAAAAAAAACAAAAGTGAAAAGGCAGATAAAAAGCACAAACATTTGTAACACTCTAAAGCAGTAAACATGTGAAAGAACGAGGGAGAACGAGGGAGGGGGGGTGATACCAAAGATGGAAAGAGAGGGAGGGGAGCGGAAGAGAAATCGAGAGGACCCTGGAGTCTGTCGTGATCCGCTGCTAGGGCCTTATCTTCCAGGGCAGAGCAGCCTCCTCGGTCCCAATCCATCCTTTCGAAAAAAAAAAAAAGATGAGTAGAAAAGGACTTGAGGTGCCCAGAGGGCGAGGAAGAGATTGATGGAGTAGAGAGAGAGAGAGAGAAGAGAGGTGGAGGAGAAGAGTGGTGAAGAGAGGGAGAGAAAGAGAGCAGGCGTGCGATAAGACACTGAGGCCCCAGTGCCTGCTCTTCGGCTCTTCTCTAGTTCATGAGCATGTACACAGATACACACACACACACACACACATACACACACACACACACACACACACACACACACACACACACACACACACACACACACAAACAAGCGCACGCACACACACGTGCCTGCCGGACCCGATTTCCACCCCTTATTTCCTTACCCCAGGCCTCTCTTTTCTCTCTGTCTCTCTCTCTGTCTCTCTCTTTCTCTCTCTCTCTCTCGCTCTCTCTTCCTCTCGCTTTCTTTCTGTCCCACTCTCCCCCTCTCTCTCTTGCCTGATCCATTTCAGCCATGCTGGTCCGTAAATCGTACCTGCCGCTGGGTCTGAAGAATTTTCCTCTCATTATGACATATTTTTCAAGGGCAGCGTGCTGCTTCACAGAAAAAGAAATAAAAGGCAAAAAAATACAAGGATTAGTATTAGCATGTGGCATAACCCAAATAGAAACGGTGCTAGCAGGACTCCACAGTGAAAGGGGCAGTGAATGCTAAGGAAGTTGCTAACCACCATAAAACAAGAAGCAGAAGGAAGTTGATAACACAGTGCTGGAATAAAGTCAATGATCAGGTGTTTTCTGTAAAATGTAGCCACCCAAGTCATGGTTTTATGAAGCCTTTTGAAAATAATCATTCAATTATGTAAATGTTCATTTCACCTTGGTTAAACGTATCCAAGAGGTATGTGATTCAAGTCCAGAAATGAGCCTAGCTCCTTCAATTACCTAGCCAGCGTAAATCGCCTGGAGCTACACAGTGTGGGCTTTAGGACCATGATGGGAATAGAAACAGAGAGAGAGAACTAGATGACAAGCTGAACCCCAAGTTTTTTTTTCACCTAATCAACCGTTGTGTGGTGAAGTATCCCTACTCCCTAAAACCACCCACATACGCACTAACCTCATCCATCAGGGAGGTGGCACAGACCCACACCCATACATCACACACATCTTTGTCCTGAATCAGACAGTTGACTAATTCCCCACATAGAGAGCCTCTGTGATGCAGCAGAGGCAGCCATCTTGGTTTTGCGCTTCAGTGGTCCTGTGAGTAGCCAAGAACAACACCCTCTGGGACCCTGAAACAGTTTGTGTGTGTGTGTGTTCCCAAGATTGATGACAGAAAGGTCAACTAATTCGACAGCTTGAGTGCCTAGGGGGATCGGCAGCTAACTTAAATTAGCGTCACAGCATTTTCTCTCCACCCCGCCCTGCTTTGATATGTTTTTGTTTTGGTCTGAGGGGTTAAGTTGTCCGAGGGGTGGTCTTACATTTGGTAGGGAAATGAGAAAACACTAAGTCACATCATTCAGTGCTTTATTACACCCCCACCGCCCAGACCCTACGCTCATAAACCTGATTAATTGCCACTTTAATGTATTTTCTCACAGGAAAATGAATTGCCTCAAATGGCCTTGTGGGGAGAGGCAGTTTTTGGGGTTGTTTTAGGGGGTGTTTCTGAAGGAAATAAAATTGAATAGGCAGTAAGACAAAAATGATAGAAATGTCGTACAGCAGAAAACAACAAGCCCATAATGATATTTTGTCTTGCCAATGGCATAATAGATACAACATTATTCATAGATAACTCAGAATCCCAGTATCAGGCATACCACCTAAGAATGCATTATTAGTCTGAATGACCTGAAGTACATTCCCTTAAAATTCCTTTGTTACTACATCTCGTTATACGTGTAAGAGAGTAAGAGCTAGGATCCTGTGGAAATACAAACAGTCATATTGCAAAAACTAAATAAACAATTGTGATAATGATTGAATGTTCTGAGTGAGTTTGAGACAGCAGGTCAAAGGATGAAAAGAGAGAGAAAGAGAGACACATACACATACACAAACAAACAGGTACACAGTGAGACAGTGAAACAAGATGTCACACGTCAAAAGCAGGGAACACACAGGCAGATAGGCTAAAAGCATATCTATAGAGCAAGTAAGAGCAGAAAAAGCAAGTAATGGTGGAACAATTACAGTGTGTGTAAATGTGTAAGGGCATGTGTGTGTATGTGTAAGGGTGTGTGTGTGTGTGTAAGGGTCTGTGTGTGTAAGGGTGTGTGTGTTGGGCGGGTACAGAGACAGGCTCTTTAAGTGTGACAATCGCTAGGTCCCCCAAGGTTTGAGTGCCAGGGATATGGCAGCCTTGAAGGGTGTAAAGCTCTACTCCGAATCGTAACAGGAAAAGGGCTCTGCTTGACATTTATCCTCATCCTGATTTGTGGTTTTTGTTTTCTTTTATCTTTCAGCCTTTTATCTTCTTTCTCTGTCTGTATGTGTATCCTGATACACTACCTATCAATCTGTTTCATTCTTTTTACCTCTTTACTCTCTCTCTCTCTCTCTTTTTCTCTTTCTCTCTCTCTCTCTGTCGCAGACACAGTTGCACTGTCTCTCAGATTCTCCTTTGTCGTCCTCATCTTCTCCTGTGAGTGAATAACTGAGAGTAGCAAAGACCATTAGATCAGCCCTAGGTGTGTGAGCACGACAGATTCTCTCTCTCTCTCTCTCTCTCTCTCTCTCTCTCTCTCTCTCTCTCTCTCTCTCTCTCTCACTCTCTCTCTCTCTTTCAGAGATAACCACTCCCATCACCGATAGACAGTGAGACACAGACACACACATACACTCTAGCACTCTACTCACTGACACACACGCATACACACTCACTGATAGACAGTGATAGACACAGACAGACACACACACACACACACACACACACACACTAGCACTCTACTCACTGACACACACGTAAACACTCACAGTCACACAAACATGCACAGACCTAAATGCTTGCTGGTAGACACTCATACACACACATGCACACATTAGCACTTTACTCACTGACACACGCACACAGACTTTAAAACCCTCGTCAGCTTGAGTGACAGCACAGGGACTGTGGAGTGTCTGAGGCTTATATAGCCCTATATGAGGCGCCACCATCCTCCCTCGAGTGGCTTAGTGACCCCGACCTCACACTAACCCCTCTGACAGCACTGATTTGCCTCCCGTCAATCATTTATCAAGCAGCCTTATGCTTGTCCTGAGAACCTATCCGATCTGATGTGACCTGGCATCCCCGACAGGCCCCCTTGTGGTGGGCCTGAGTAACTGCACTTCACTCCTCAGAGCAGCCTCCCAGCCTCCTTTTCAACTGGTTTCCCTTCAAATTCTGACATATCACTTCAGATTAACACATAAGTGTAGCCATAGGTGGGCTGGGGCCCACCCACTTGTCAATCAGGCCCACCCAATCAGAAGGCTTCCATTGTTTGATTGATTGTTTAAGTCATAATAGGAACTTACGTTATTAGGGCTAGGCCCAGCTGATTTTTTTCTGGGCCAAACCATTTTTTGCGTTTCCGTTATGCTAGTTGACGTGGGGGAAAAAAAATGTGGGTCCAGTTTGGCAGCGCCAGGCCAGATCAGAGTTAGGATTTCTGTTAAAGTTTCTGTTGACCTTTGACCCTTTAGACAGCATAATGCTGTTGTGTTTACCCTTCATGTTGTCATGGAAACTATGTTGGTGCTGCTTTGACGCACAGCGAGAGATAGGGCTGTGACACAGGTCTGTGTTGATGTCACTCAAGTATTATGTCCTGGAAGTTTCTGTCTACTTCTGTCTTCTTTGTGTCCCATTACACTACATTATTACATTACATTACACTTAGCTGACGCTCTTATCCAGAGCGACTTGTAGATATTTACAGGGTTTCAGTTACAGTCCCTGGAGCAGTGTGGGGTTAGATGCCTTGCTCAAGGGCATCTCAACCATGAGTAGGGCGGGATTCGAACCGGCAACCTTCTGATTGCAACACCAACTCCCTAACCACTAGGCCACAGCTGCCCTTGTCCCAGTGCTTAACAGTACTTCGGGGTCCTCCTCTCATCTCATCTCCTTCCAGTGCTCTCCTCTTCCCCATATCCTGCCTTGCCTCCTTCTCTCCTCTACATTCTGGCACTTTGCCCCCTTATCTCCCCTTGCTATCATAGCATTTAGCCTCCTCCTCTGCCCTCTAGATCCCAGTGTTACTTCTCATCCGTTCTCCACTACCCATCACAGTATTTCTCTCTCTCTCTCTTTTCTGCACCAGAGGCTCACCTCCTTCTCTCTTCTTCACCTCCCAGTACTTAGCTTCTTCCTCTCCACCTGTTCTCCACTAGAGCAGGGACGTTGCTGGGGGTGGGGTGAGGTGTGTGTGTGTTTGTGTGGGGTAGGCAGGCCTGCCGATACTGGGGAACAAACAGGACTCTTGTCCCAGGCCCAGGGAAAGGGGGGGGGGGGGGAGAGGGCAGAATTGGTCCCTCCTTACATTATGGAATATGGAAGGGGGTGGGGGGTATCAGATTATCTTGTCCCTGGCCCAGCCAAGACTGTCAGGTAGCCTGTGGGTAGGTTAGGACGATTCAGGAGTCCCAGAGCTTCATAGGGGGCCCATGGAGGCTGGGCCCCAGAAAGCTTTCACGTTTCATATTCCTTCTCTCTCTTTTGTGTCCCAGTATTAGTTTACTGCTCTCCTCAGAGAGGGCCTACTACCCCAGTACCTTAATGACCTCCTCTCTGCTCCTCCTCTCCTTATCCGAGTATGCCAGTGCTTCAGCTCCTTCTCTCTCCTTCATATCCCAGCACATAGCTTTTTCCTATTCTCTTCCTCGACTCCTTCATATCTCAGTGCTTACCCTATTCCTCCTCTCTCCTCTATATCCAAATTCCTTAGCCTCCTCTTCTCCTCTCTTGTCTTCCCCTCTGCAGAATATATAGTCTACTGCCATGTCTATACCCCCCCTACTACTTACAGTAATCCAACACATATAATAACCGTAACAGGCATACAGTATTGCCTAGACAGAACAGTATCTTACTGTATATTAGTAGTGTACATGAGCCTAGAACAGTCAATCAGCTGCACATCAAATGCTAGAGTCATACTGTAATTAGCTAGTTCTTAGCAAGAAGACGTCCTATTGATAGTAAACATTAGACTGGAATTAAGTACCAAGTACTACCTAATGTAAAAAAGAGAAACTACATACCGAGATTATACATTTTTTAATCAGATTAAACATTTTTGTATTTTTATACATTGAACATGTGAGCACATATTCATAAATATTGTAACTGTTCTCAAATTGTGGATTGTCCTCATTCCTCTCCTCTCGTGTTCCAAAAATGTCCTCAACCATGTGTCCTAAGCGAGATTGTTGCCCTAAAAACGAGTATTTTTCAGGGCGGTGGCTGAAATGTGTTGTGGTGTGTGGCGAATGGACATACAAGCACGGAGCTGCATTTAAAAGAGTGCTGTTTAAAACAGGGCCTAATTCAATGGCCCCCAAGCTGTTTGCTAACTGACAGGAACTGTGTTACTGAGTTACCCCTAAATTAATCATGTAGCCTTTGTCATTATCAACACTAGCTGAGACGCTTCTCCACAAACCGCTACCGCTAATCAGCATCATAGAGGTCCTATGGGGGTCTTATGTAGCTCTCTCAAAGGAAGTGCCAAGAAATATTCTAGAAGTTTCTCTTTACTTTTTTCAAGGTCTTGACAAAGCAGTGACCTTTATGGTGTGGATGTACCCACAAGCTGTGGAGGTCAAACCTCAGCCTGGGAGATGTTAAAATGAAACAAGAGAGTATAAAAGTCTGTACATAGTCTGTATTATTGAGAGATGTTTTAATTTTCAGTGAATTTTTATGTCAATTTGGTTGGAAATGTTTTTTATATACATACATATATACATATATGAATATATTAGCCTATACAACTTAAGAAGAGAAATGAGATAGTGCTTACTGCATGTGCAGTGTAATCAAAACTGTAGATCTTTGCATGCAGAAAGATTAGGTCTCCTGTTGATTGTCTATGGTGTGAGAAACAGTGCACCATAGACTAAAACACACTGTACAGGGAAAAGATATTTTTTTTGGTTACAGTCTATTCAGTGCAAGTGGGTCAACATACGATCCCTTTAACTGTTGTGCGTTTCTTCATGATGATTATTAAAACATCATAATGATTCATTATTACTGTGTGAAGGCACTGTACGCCAACATTTAAAAAAGAACAAAAAGACAAAAACAAAACACTGTTGTTGCCGTGACAGCCCTGTCGCAGGGCTGGTGGCAAAAAAAAAAAAACGCAAGAAATGTGATGACAACGTTTACAAGTACTAAAGACTCCATGATTATTCAATCAATAATGATGTGTGATGTGTGAATGCCATGCAGTGTTATAGACGTAAATGTACAATGAAAAATAAAATAATAAAACAAAGACTATATGAGAAAAATAAATAACAACAACAACAGAACAACAATGTGTAGCTGCTTTTGTGAGATGAATCTAGAGATGTGCCGTATGTATCTGAGACTGTTGGTTTTGTAAAATCCCTGTTGTGTTTTTGTGACTAATAAAGTGGATCTCTTATTAAAAAATAGGCCTGCTTATTACCTGGCTTTAGACAACTGGTGTGTGTGTGTGTACAACGTGTGTTTTATGTGCATGCTTAACATTATAATACATTGTAGAATTTTACTAGCCTGGTAAACCCGCCCCTCGTACTTCATTTCATTTCGTGCAGAGGGTCTGGACCGGAATCTCTTGAGGAGCATTTGGCAAGTCGCAGAAAGTACGATCCAATCAGCGAACAGAGGGTGTGTTCGTTAGCTGTGACGTTGACCTTGTGTGCTACATTTGAATTGTAGAGCGTAGGTAGGCTAATTGCATACGTGATGACTAGGCGTTTGGGTAAAGGCAGAGGCACTTTTTTTTAAACTTCAGCAGAGTCCACACCTCCAGCAAATCGTTTCTGAAGGTCTCTGTTCCAGACCCTCTGCATGAAATGAAATGAAATGAAGTACGAGGGGCGGGTTTACCAGGCTAGAATTTTACTACAGTAACAGAAAAAAAAACAAATCTGCCCTACAAATGAAAAGTGCAGTAACTTTGGCAACACTGAAACTGAGCAAAATGCCTTTAAAGTTATCCTACTGCCCAGTAACACATGTTGTACGCATAATAGTGGTGATGCTTTTATGTACTTTTTGAATAGAAAGAAGCAAGAGATTTAGTCACAAGACAAAATAGGTGTTATAAAGTAAAGTAATTTTCAGTCTAAACCCAGTTGTGACAAAATATGTAGTTACTGCCTTTTGGCTTTGTAGGGCAGAAATGTACCGTCAAAAATCAGACACAAACATTCCATGTCCAGGTATAAAATTTTTAATAGATCAAATCAAAACAGGTGTTGTTCATAAACATCCATAATTATAAAATTATTTGATGCATATATTACTGTACATATTGAGTAAATTGTTGCCAACAGCGTCTGTCCGAGTGAAGGCAGTACATCTAAGGTACATTCAAGGACAACAAACAGAAGCAAGGTTTGCCTTTATTTTACTTCTAAATGTCTTTTAAATGTTTTCAGTAAACATTAGAAATTATTTTTATTCAAATAGTAAGCAAGCAAGTGAGATTGCAAACTGTGTGAGCTCAGAGGAAGTAAAAAAAAAAAACATTTTTGAAAACATTTGCAAACATTTTGCCTGCGTTTGCTGTCTTTCAACGCACCTCTGGCCTCCACAGGTCCCAGGTCAGATTGGCCCCGCTCCAGCCACTGCTCGTCTGCTATGAAACAAACTGATGGGGGGGGGGGGGGGGGGTGGCACAGGCCAAGCTGTTCATTTCCTGCCCTCCGCCACCAGAGTGTGGATTACTCCTCCATGTGTTGAGGGGGGTACTACCTTTTTAATGTTTTACATTACTTACATTAATATGTCGTACCACCCAGCCCTGCTATATTGCTCTCTTTCAGCGGTACCCCCCAGTAGCCACTGTAATTGAAATTATGTCTGCCACATCTGCCTCATCTGCAGTAATGAGTCCAACCTGAGGTGTGTGTGTGTGTGTGTGTGAAAAAGAGAGAGAGAGAGAGAGAGAGAGAGAGAGAGAGAGAAAGAGGGCATGCATGTACAGTATGCATGCATACAGGCCCGCTGATAGGGTGTCAAATGGGTCTCTTGTCCCTGGCCCAGGGAAGGGGGGGGGGGGGGGGGGGGGGGCAGAACTGGTCCCTCCTTACATTATGGAATATGGAAGGTGGGGCATCAGATTATCTTGTCCCTGGCCCAGCCAAGACTATCAGCGGGCCTGCATGCATACACAAGAAAAGGGGTGTAGGGTGTATGTGTATACGTGAGCGAAAGGTGTGTGTGCAATTGTGTGTGTCTGAGAAAGAGGGGGGTGTGTGGGTGAGAGGGAAGGTATGTATGAGTGTGTGTGTTACTATGTGTCAGAGAGAGAAAGACAACGACAAAGAGTGTGTGCATGTGTGTGTGATTGAGAGAAAGAGCGTACAAGAGGGTATGTATGTGTTTGTGTTACAGAAAGTCTGTGTTTGTGTGAC
>CM050210.1:16948719-16961219 GCA_027475355.1 Coilia nasus | reverse complement strand
TGCTGGTAGACAAAATGTGCCAAAACATAGACAGGCACGGAAAGAGACACAGACCGTGTTCTGTCTCGTCAGTAACACAGACAATTTGGCCTATTTTAACCCCAGCTGTTCCCTCACAGATGAACCCTACTTCCCCTTCATCAAGCCTTTCTAAGAAAACAACAGGAAGAGAAGAGGAAATCAGAAACACACGTCTCCTGTCTCCTGGGGAGGTACGCAGTCACGAAACTGAATCAAATGCTTATCACAAAGCAGACTTGACAAAACAGAGAGAGACAGAGAGAGAGAGAGACAGAGAGAGAGATAGAGACAAAGAGAGAGACAGAGAGAGAGAGGGAGTAGACCCTTCCAGATAGTGTCATAAATCCCAATGGGAGGCAAACAAACGAAAAAATATAAAAATACAGGCAGAGAGAGAGAGAGAGCGAGAGAGAGCGAGAGAAATGAAAAAACTCAACAGCAGCAGGCATAAATGAGATGCTGTCTGGAAGAAGAGAAAACAGACAGAGAGAGGGAAAAGTGAATAATAATAACAAAAATGATGAATAATGAACATGTGCAATTAGAAAAAAGCACAGACAGACAGAGAAAAGTGGCCATATCTATCTGTAATATGACAATAAAGTAATTGACCGAGAGAGAGAGAGAGAGAGAGAAACCATTTTGGATGAAGAAGAAGAGAGAAGATTGCAGTACCTCTATGCTGTCGGATAGAGGAGAGAGGAAGAGAGGACAGAGAGCTAGGAAGGGCTGTCGTCACTGAAGCCAGAGTCACAAAGCAGCCGAGAGGAACGCTTGCCTGAGCGCGCCGTGAAAGGAACAGACTTCAGAGCTGAGAGGGAGGAGAAGCAGAGAGGAAAAGAGCACGAAAAGAAAGAGAAAAGGGAAAAAGAAGGATAGAATACAGTGGCTGAGAAGAACTTTGAAAAGAACGTGTGAGGTGATCAGCAGTAGAGGCTGTTGTAGAGAGACAGCTAAGAGTAGAGGCAATATCAGCCAGTGAAGTCTTTATGTCATATGGTTATGTTGTGTTTTATAAGTGTGTCATGTAATATAAGGGAGCTGTTTATGTATTATGGAAATATGTCATGTAATACAAGAAATACGTGATGTAACTGTATTTAAAATAAATCAGTGAAGAAAGGACAAAGATAAAAGAAGATAAAGTCTAGCCATATCAGAGACTGAGTCATCCCAAGTCTTAGTGAATTACAACTAAATGTTCATCTAAAGTACCAACAGCAAATGCACTCAACAAAGTCAATTCAACACCAATTTTGTAATGTAAGACATTGTAATAAATAGTGCCCATAAGTTAAATTTAATCACCAGCCATATAAACAAGTACTATTTGTAATGTGTAATGTAAATGGTGGTATGTTTGTACTTCTTATATTGTGCAAACATACCACAACAAATATTGCATGGTACTAGTAAAATAATGTAAAAGACATCAGCTGTCAGCCACTCCTCCAATTCATTACAGGCCATTTATTTTTATAAAGTGCACCAAAATAAGTGTTTTTTACTGTATCAAACTATATAAATGCATGTAAGATTATAATTATACTTCCACATATAATATCATGTTTTTTGCTATAATTCTATAAGTTAGCTGAGTATGTTTCATTTTTAATGTAGTGGTTTTACAGTGTTGTATTTCCTCAATTTCCTTCGGGATAATTAAAATATCGCTAAACTATTACTATTCTACACATTGGAGAAAAGTCTCTGCTACCATAACTTTAACTGCAACTGTAATATTGATCTGTCTGGTGTCAGATAGAGTTTAAGATGTTGTACCACAATGCTATTGATTTGACCTTTGACCCTATCGCCCTTTGACCTCACTGACCTGTAATGATGTCCTCGATGGCGCCGTCCTTTCCCTCCCGCACCAGCGAGGTCACCTGCTTCCTCTTCAGCTCGGCAATCAGGTCCATCTGCGGCAGCTTGGGCATCATGGGTAACTGCCACAAGGTCAAAGGTCAACGGTGTTAACACAGGAGGAAGGTGAACAGGGAGTCACAGACAGTAAACATCTCATCAATAAATCACTATTCACCCACCCAAATGCATGTTCACACACATGCATTTAAAAACATGCACGCACACACACACACACACACACACACACACACACACACAAACAGGAAGAGAGACTGGAGCACTAGTAGAACAGGTAAATCATGTTTATCACGGCTTATGGCTTCTTAGAAAGCGTGCAATTATATTTTGCTGTGTGCGTGTGTGTGTGTTTGTGTGTGCACGTGTGTATGTGTGCGTGCATGCATAATGCATGTGGGTGTGTGTGTGTGTGTGTGTGTGTGTGTGTGTGTGTGTGTGTGATGCATACCTTATGAGAGTCAGCTCTGCCAGGGGGTGAGGGAAGGGGTTCTCTCCCGTCCTCACTAATCGCAACACTCTGCCTCTTCCGCTGGTCCACCTCCTGCTCCGCTTGCTGATGGACAGAAAGACAGAAAGGCATAAAGAAAGACAGAAAAAAAAAAACAAACAAACAAAGAGGAAAAAAAGAAAGAAGTAGAGAGAGTCAGACAGAGATGGAGACAGTAGCAAAAAAGAAGAATAAGGGTGAAAAGGAGAGACAGAAAGAGACAGAATGTTAGGGGAGAAAAAATGAAACAGAGAAAGAGTGTGTGTGTGTGTGTGTGTGAATGGAGGATGAAAGAGACAGATATAAATAGAGTGAAAGAGCGGTAGGAGGAGGGGTGAAGGCGAGGAGAGCGGGAGTGAGGAATGGAGGAGTATGTGAAGACATTCACTCCATTCACATACGCCACTGATTCACCCCCTCACAAGCAAGAATAATCTGCAAACCATGGCAAGCCTCTCACACTTGATAAAGCACATTTAAATTACTGCACGTTTTTAAAGGCAGAAAACTGTCCACTAAGCAGAAGCATTTCTGCCCCACTGAGCTTCACAATGAGGACTTAAATATAACATTTTGAATTGCTGATAAATTTGGAATTATGACCGGCCAACTGTTGTGAGCGGTGTTTCAGATTCTGCCCCCTACTGGTGACGTTAAAATGGCGGCAAATGGAGTTCAACAGTCCCGCCCCCTTCCGCATTGATTTCTAGTTCCTGAAGTACATTTTTTATTCAGTTTCTCTACTGACAATTCGAATTCAAATCAGTTTTAAAAATATTGTAAGGCTTTTTTCCCCTCATTTAATCAGCTATTGGGTAAATGGTTGAGTGAAAAAAATGAAGAACATGAAAAAAGGACAAAGTTCCAAGTTTAACATTTGCCTTTTTTCTTTTTTTCTTTTTTTTTTGTTTGGTTGGAGGTGGGTTACTGTTGCACTCTGTAGGTGAGGGCGGCCATTTTGAAAGAGAGGCTGCGGGGAGTTACCTTGTAGGCCTTGATGAAGCGGGCAAACACGGGGAAGAAGACAGATGGAGGGGTGGTCTTGGGGTTCTCTCCAAAGTACTCCACCACAGAGTCATACACCTCCTGCAGTGGAGAAGACATAGTGTTAAATAATAGTCTTAAATCTTTCACTGGTTTACCACCTACAGCGCTAGCATAAGCAAGTCTAGTATTGGCCAGGTGGTGAGAAAAATTTGGATGCGAAATTAGTTTAAAATAAATGTTAAAACTTCACTTAAACCAAAATTTTATAGGAGTTGAATTGGTGTATTTTCACTGTGATAAGTTCCTTTTCCCAAGATGAAACATTCTTTTAAGTGGAACAGCAGGGAAGTGGCTGATAACACTACATGGCATGTCAACCATATTACATTACATTACATTACATTTAGCTGACGCTCTTATCCAGAGCGACTTACAGATATTTACAGGGTTTCAGTTACAGTCCCTGGAGATGCGTGGGGTTAGATGCCTTGCTCAAGGGCATCTCAACTATGGGTAGGGCGGGATTTGAACCGGCAACCTTCTGATTGCAAGACCAACTCCCTAACCACTAGTCCACAGCTGCCCCCATTGACTGACTCACTACAAACTTTAGTACCCTACATAGTACCGTGAACAACGTGCAATTTATTCTCTGTAATTTTTACTCTTATTTATTCTTAGTGTACTGCTCAGTATTACGAATCTCATACACTTAAAATGGTACAATGATATATCTGCTTATTTTATTTCTTTGTATAACCAGAGAGAGTATGTCTTTATCTTTTTTTATACAGCTGTCCTTCCTGCTGCAACACTGTCCATTTTCCCATTCAGGAACTAATAAAGAAATATCTTATCTTATCTTATCTAGTACATCAACCATATTGGTTGATTCACTACATACTGCACTGAATGTGTGAATATTTCAGATTTAGTCATAGTCTACAATTACATCTACTGTACACATGTTCATTTAGTACTGTACAAGTTTCTGTTAGTCTCTGTTATCTAAGACCAGCTTACAGTTTACATCTACATTTCCCTCAGCATGTGGGCCCTTAAGGAGTTCACCCTGTGACCTTGTTCTTGTCAACACCACGGTCTACCAGCTGTTCTGTCACTGGACTGCAGCAATGGGACCGTGGCTTGTCCTTAATTTGAATTTCTGAATTTGAAGCACAGTAAGTAATATATCTTCCACTATATATTTTTTGTCACTTTTTGAACGAAAAGAAAATAGAAAATACAGGACACATTGGTGTACCCCATGTCTAGTGTATTATAAGGCTATGCTCGGCTAACGGTTCACTCATATGTATCAATATACTCCTGTAGGTGATATTTCAGTGTAAATATGAACAGTTCAGACGCAAAACCCATGGACGCAAGTCCATTTTCAGGAATATGCAAGAATTAAGTTGTTTTAATACTAATTGCCAAATATTCCCTACTAAAGTGCAAAATAAAAATGTTATCAAATAAACACAAATCAAGCAAAAACAATTCAATTGGAGGCGGACTGACAATAAAGTTGATCTAAATTAGATATATTTCTGCACAATCATCGCATATGGACTTATCACAATTGGGCTTTTGGATCTGAACTCTTCATATACGTTTGTAGGTTGTGGTTGATGTTGGTTTGCTGTGACCTCTGTGTAGTGACCTTTAACCTCTGACCTGTGCAGTCTTGCTGTCCTTCACCAGGGACTCCAGAACCTTCTCGTTGGTGGACAGGAAGTCTCTCAGCACAGAGCTGTCTTCCTGTTCCTCGAACTCCTTCCGGGTCAAGTCCATGCCCCTCTCCAGGGCCCGCACGTCCTGCAGGATGCTGTCCAGAGACACTGAGGGATGGCGTGAGGGAGGGGACACGTGTGGGGTCAGTTACATGTCGTCGTTATGTTACACATGAAGTGCATGAAAAATGATATGCTTTCTTTCTATGCGTCAGCGCTTTTGCCCAGCCATGTCAGCAGTTTTGCCTGCTCATTTGTCTTTGTGTGTGTATATGTGTGTATGTGTGTGTGTGTGTTTCTTTGTGTGTGTCTGTGTCTGTGTGTGTGCGTGCACCTGCACGTCTGTGTGTATATGTGTATGTGTATGACTGTGTGTGTGTGCACACGCACATGTGTCTGTGTGTCTGTGTGTGTGTGTGTGTGTGTGTGTGTGCATGTGCATGTGTGTAAAAGTCAAAGTCAGCTTTAGTATCAAAAGCCATGTACATGTCATACACAGGATTTGAATTTGCAGTGTTCCCTAGGCCCACACTGTACACTAAACATCTAGTAAACACGACAATGTGTGTGTGTGTGTGTGTGTGTGTGTGTGTGTGTGTGTGTGTGTGTGTGTGTGTATACTGTATATGTGTGTGCATGTGTGTGTGTGAATGTGAATATCTGTGTGTGTGCACGTGTGTGTGAGTGTGTATATGTGTAGATGTGCCTGCGTCTTGCACAGTCACCTAGTGCTGCCTTGTCCATGAAGGGCAGTTCTGTGTGTGTGTGTGTGTGTGTGTGTGTGTGTGTGTGTGTGTGTGTGTGTGTGTGTGTGTGTGTGTGTGTGTGTGTGTGTGTGAGTGTGAGTGAATGTGAATGTGCACATGCATGTATGTATGTGTGCCTGCGTCTTGCACAGTCACCTAGTGCTGCCTTGTCCATGAAGGGCAGTTCTGTGTAGAAGCTCTGCAGCTGGGGGTATTTGTCCTGGATTATACCCACAATGTAGTGCAGCAGAGTCTGACGCCGGTCTGTCGACTTGGTGTCCAGGAGCTGAGGAGAACACACACACACACACACACACACACACACACACACACACACACACAGTTATTATTTTGTCACAGCTGTAGTATTTTGTCAAACCTTCCAGTCTGTAAATAGTACTATATTCCTCTTCATGTCTGGAATAACGTTAACTGCATTTCATTGTTTTTTTCTACCTTTACTCTGCACAGTGGCAATAAATAACTGAATCTTGTTTACTCAAGATGGGCATATGAGCTGTCAAAATATCTGCTGCAATGACACCTCCTCAAGGAATACCATCCTTTGTTACGCTGAACACATTTCTGAGATCTGTCATAACAGCCCCCTGTGTGAAGATCACACTATCACTGGCAGTGTGGCAACTGTTATAACAAGTTTATGTAAGTTTATGACCTGTCTATGCAAGTCATAGAAAGTGTTCATAGTGAAACATCCCAATAAACAGAATAAAAAAAACACATTGTATACATACACTTGATGACATTTAGCATAGTTATGCTTTTTAGAGAAATAGCACAACAGAACTGGAAAGACAATAATAGTAGGCTACACACACGGCAAAACATTTGTGAGAAATATTGTAAGACATAGACATCTTGCAAAGAGAGGGTTTAAAGATTGAAATATTTCCATCAACAGAGTTTCAGTGAGGCTGTTTCTATGGATACCGCAGCAATGGCATCCATTAGACTGTTTCAAACACTCCCTAAACACAGTAATGATGCTGAAACCATTCACAATCATCGGTCGAGTCCATTAATGTCTACAGTCTAAGCCAATAAATGTACATTAGTATAAATTTAAAGTGTTGCTTTATATGACTGCAGCTGAATCGCAGGCCTATTTGATTGATTTCTGTTGAATATAAATGTGCATAAACAACATAAATGATCAAGTGTTAAATCACAAGTATTGCTGCAGTAATTTGGTTTTAGACATGTATACATATTTATACATATAAATATTGACATACAAATATTGAAATGTTAAAGTGTTGAGTTGTGTGAATGTTATTAAAATATTGTTATTGTTGTGAATAAATCCTCATAAATATTAAAATGAAAATGGTAATTTGTATGAACAAAGACTACTTTTCACTGTTGAGTATTAATATGTTAATATGTGTGAT
Source organism: Coilia nasus (assembly GCA_027475355.1). Classification (NCBI taxonomy): domain Eukaryota; kingdom Metazoa; phylum Chordata; class Actinopteri; order Clupeiformes; family Engraulidae; genus Coilia; species Coilia nasus. The sequence goes on along the minus strand of CM050210.1, from coordinate 16,953,943 downwards.
AGTTCCTGCAGTAGTTTTGTGTGTGTGTGTGTTTGTGTGTGTGTGTGTGTGCGTGTGCGTGTGTGTGTGTGTGTGCGCGTGCGTCTGTGCTTCTGTGCTTCTGTATGTGTGTCTGTGTGTGTGCGAGCATCTGTGTGTGTGTGTGTGTGTGTGTGTGTGTGTGTGTGTGTGTGTGTGTGTGTGTGTGTGTGTGTGTGTGTGTGTGTGTGTTTGTGTGTGTGCGCGCTTCTGTTTGTGCTTCTGTGTCTGCATTTGTCTCTGTGCGAGCATCTGTGTGTATGTGTGTGTGTGTGTGTGTGTGTGTGTGTGTGTGTGTGTGTTTGTGAGTGAGTGTGTCTCACCAGGTCGAGAGACTGCAGTCTGAAGCCGTAGGCTGCTCCCCTCTTGCCGCTGTTCATGTAGTTCCCAAACGCCAGGATGATCTACGAGAGACGACAGCACCTCAGGCTACACTTCCTGACAGCAGGGCCAGACGCCTGTCTCCTGACGCGCTAAAAAAGCTAACTCCCTGCAGAGCACTTCTCCTGCAGCCTCCACTTCCACTACACCCACTCCTACAGCAGCCGTTAATAGTCATACATTACAGACAGACAGACAGACAGACAGACAGACAGACAGACAGACAGACAGACAGACAGACAGACAGACAGACAGACGGATAGACGGATAGACAGATAGACAGATAGATAGATAGATAGATAGATAGATAGATAGATAGATAGATAGATAGATAGATAGATAGATACTTTATTGAGCCCAGATGAAATTATGGCTTACCCTTAATTATTAATCATTACTGACCCTTGTGTCAAAACTATTACCACTATCCCCACAATCAACACTACGTGAGATAGTAACTCCAGGGACTTCACCTGCTGCTCCCTTGGATACTGATTAGAGGTAATACAGACACTAGTGATTACAGCACTCTAGCTATCACATCTCCTCCTGATGGGTTTATTTGGCACTACTACTACTACTGTCACCATGACTACCACTTACTCTGTCAGGACATCTCCACCTACTGTCACCAAGACTGCTATCACCATGACTACCACTTAGTCTGTCAGAACAACTCCAGGTACTGCCACTAAATATAAACACATCCACCCTGAAATCAGCCAGAACAACTCCAAACACTACAGGTACAACTCTACTGCTGCTGCTACTGACTCATTGCTTAAAGGAATATATCACAGACACTACAACAATTGACTTGAGGTGTCAGGCTAATTTGAATACTTTGAACTGATGTATTTCTTAAACATAAACCCACACCTCCCTGGCCAACTGCCACCTTAAATATCAAAGTCCCTGCAGGAAACGCTAAAATAATCTAAGTGAAAATGACAAATTTGAAATGGTAACTTGGTTTCTTACTTTATCTGACATAGACCTGGTTAAAGTTACCATTAACCACACTAAACTGTACCACAGGGCTGAATTCTAAATGTTCACTCATTCACTACATGTGAGTAGGGTGTGGGTTTTGCTCCCTATATAGTGCTCTATAGAGTGAATGAGTGAACATTTATTAACGATTAAACGTGTAGAGCACCGATGTTGTTATTGACACTTTAATGGGACACAGTTTAGGTTGTGATCAGACTTGAGCACAGTGGGAGAAGAGTTGCGAGAGAATGAAAAAGCGTGAAAATAAGGCATCTACTTAATAATTTACCTCCAGTATCTTCTTCAGTTTGGTGGAAGACTTTATTGACATGGATGAAGCAATGATGGCATCTAGTTGCTGTAAAAAAGAGAAACGAAAACATGAACTCCAACCAAATGTACGCTACAGTGAAACCCTCATAACAAAGTTACTGCTTTGAAAAAATGGTCATTAACGAATGAATTTAATGAAAATATTTTTCATGGACATTGAAGTAACCCCAGGCAATGTGCACACATGCACACACACACACGTACACACACATACACTGATGAATATCTCTTGCGTCTGAACTGTAATGAGAGAATAAAAACATTCCTTTTTTTTATCCGAGTTTTGCCCATAATGACTGTTGAATTATAGATGGTCTGCCACTGCACACTGTCCAACTAAAAAACACTCACAAGCTTTTTATTCTTTCACATGTAAAAGGGCGGCATCCACATCCCTTATAATGACATGGACTATTGATTATGCAACTTTGAGTGTTTTTTTCTCAACTGACCTCCCCCTGGTATTTCCAAGTAAATGGACACTGTTTTCCCTTCTCCTCACCCTGTGCATGTTTTTAACTCAACTGTTCAGAGTAACTAGCGAATACAATAGTAGTCGTGTCCAACGAAGTAAGTAAAGTCCGATTTTTTTCAGAATTTAACGTGATCCTACTTCTTGCGATATTCTAGACTTTGTGAGTCTGAGGGTCCTTGGGATGAACCACATCTTGCAAGCGTGGTATTCTGTCCACAGACAGCAGGGGTGGTTGAGGAAGTCTTCATTTGCCTGGTAACGACTCATTTAAGCATCTACCGACTTATGAAGGTGATTAATTAACTCGAAAAAGTTGCATAGTGCTGCTTTAAAACAAATTACTTATGTAGTCAAAGTATACTTCACCATCCACAGATCCATCTGCCTTCAGCCGAACCAACCTAATGATTGTGCAATCTGAGTTCCACTGAGCGCTAGGTTTTGCATGAGAACTATAGTTTGAAACACTGTGGGCTGTATTTCTGTGAAAAACAGGTTAGCCAAATCTACTTTAACATAAAAGACATCTTAAATTCGCGGCCAGAAAACTTATCCTACGTTTCACTACATTTTTTTTGGTTCAGCACCTATTTAGATTGCGGGGGTGCACACCCTTTTCCTTTTTTCTGAGACTCAGTGTGAATCAGACAGGTTTCGCAGTCCGCAGGTTGTTTGGGTAGGAGGCTGTGCCAATGCCCATAATTAGCCTGCGGGGACGCATGCGCTAACCCCAGGGAAAATCACAGGTGTGGAAATGATGCTAAGCGTGTCCCGGTGCGATCCCAGCTAGTGCTCACTACTATTCGCTGCGCATGGAGCTGAACTATCCTGCTGTGCTAACTGTCATGCTGACGATGCTAATCACATTACTGCAGCTGGCAGCAAGATGTAGAACATCATTTATTTTTTGCCAGCTTGGGTTACACTTTACAGCTTCTGTTACATCAGTTAGGTACAGTGTAAGAAAGTGTGTAACAGTAAGTAGCATTATGTACTTACACACTATACCATACGGTAGGATTAGGGTTAGGGTTAGGGTTAGGGTTAATGTATGTACAGAGCAAGTGTACATAATACTACCTGTTGTTACATGTAAATACACTGAAGAAGGAAATGTAAAATAAAGTGTTACCTCTTTTTAAAGTATATTTTTGTCCTTTTCTGATAGGGTAGTGAGGATTTGGATAGTGGGTAAGTGGGATAGAGAGAGATGGGGTAGGGTTGTGAAATGATCACAGGCCTGGATTCAAATCTGGGTCCTCAGGGGTACCTGCCCGTTCATGGTACAGAGGTGCTGTAAACACTGCACCAGAGCACCCCCTGCTGCTCACATTTTATAGTCTGCTAGACTCTAGTACTCTATATTTTAGAGCAGTGGTTCTCGAACTTTTTCAGACCGAGGACCACTGACCCCCTTAAAAAAAAAAACAATGACCACTCCCCCCACCCCCACCCCCATCTGAGGCTAACAGGGCTATGTAAATGCAGGAATTGGTGCATCATCACACCCCTAAATGAGGAATGGCATAAAGATGATATGCATGTTGTTTAAACACACTGTAGCTTAAGAAAACATGATTTTTTTTTAACACAAGTGCTCATGGACCATTTGGGGTTTCTTGCAGACCACACTTTGAGAACCACTTGTCTAGACTCATCATAAGATGGTAAATGAACTGCATTTTACATAGCGCTTTTTGACTCCTCCGAGCACTCAAAGTGCTTTACAGTGTATGCCTCACATAAACCCATCCACACACTACTGGCGGAGGCTGCCATGCAAGGCGCCAACCTCCCAGCAATTTGGGGTTAAGTGTTTTGCTCAACGACCCTTCGATGTCGGGGCAGGCAGAGTGGGACTCGAACCTGCAACCTTCCAGTTGCCTCTACCACCTACGCCACCATCGAGTGGATGTACCAGAGTATATACAGAAGTCTCACCGGCTGCAGCATCTGCACGCTGTCGGTGAAGTTGCCCATGAAGGTGAGCGTGCTGATGCGCTGGGTGAGGCGCGGGATGCGGCCGAAGCGCACCATGAAGCGGTCCTCCTCGCTCAGCTCCTCCAGGGGGCGCCCTTCACGCAGGTAGTTTCCCATCAGCTTCTGCTCGTACTCCGACGGGATGAAGCGCTCCAGCAGCTCCAGGAAGTCCAGGCTGAGAGACTTCAGGTCGTACCTGCAGAGAGAGAGGGAGAGAGGAGAAAGAGAGGGGGGGGGGGGGGGGGGGGGGGGGGGGGAGAAAGGGAGGGAAAAGAGAAAAAGGGAGGGAGAGAGACAGGGAAAAGTAGAGAAAGTAAGTGTGAGAAACACTAGCTATGTTTACATAGACACTTTTAATCCGATTAGAAAAGGAATAACTACTCAGTTGGAATGGAAATGCACGTATACATAACACCTCAGTCTGAATAAAACTGTCTGATTCAATTCAAATTTTAATCGGATTAGAAGGAGTGGTGTGGTCTGTTACACCCGTGCTCAGGTCCAACTGGCAATAAAACGTTCATCCTTAACCTGCTACCTGCGTGCAACATTGGCTGTTGGAACATATTGTATAATTTTTAGATCTAGATTACGTTAGGTTAGATGAGATCTAATCCGATCAGAAAAAAACTGTCCATATAAGCATAGCTACTGAGTACATTTAGAATTACATTATTATAACATTTGATAAAATAATAGGGTGAAACACTTCTCAGAAACCCTTACATATATAAATATCCCTTATTACATTACATTACACTTAGCTGACGCTCTTATCCAGAGCGACTTACAGATATTTACAGGGTTTCAGTTACAGTCCCTGGAGCAGTGTTGGGTTGGATGCCTTGCTCAAGGGCATCTCAACCATGGGTAGGTGGGATTCGAACCAGCAACCTTCCAATCGCCAGACCAAGTCCCTAACCACTACACCACAGCTGCCCTTATGAGTGTACAGAGGATGTGGTACATCTTGCCAGAGTAACACCATTGCTGTCTGTGTGTGGTGGTGGTGGTTAGGGAGGTCACCCATCACTGTAAAGTGCT
>CM050210.1:16883719-16891219 GCA_027475355.1 Coilia nasus | reverse complement strand
TGCTGGCTTTTCCATTTCAATGCTCTTGAGAAAGAGAGAGAGAGAGAGAGAGAGAGAGAGAGAGAGAGAGAGAGAGAGAGAGAGGGAGTTAAAGAAAGAGATGGAGAGACGTAGAGAGAGGGAATGTGAGGAACAGAGAGAGTAAGGCAGAGAGAAAGAAAGAAAGAAAGAAAGAAAGAAAGAAAGAAAGAAAGAAGAAAAGAAAGAGAGGGAGAGAGGGAAATGGAGAGAGGGAGGGAGGGAAATGGAGAGAGGAAGAGAGAGAGAGCGGCATTGTCAGCGAGGAGGTTAAATGTGTCCTTTAAAGGCATGATCCTGGAAGGATGGAGCTTTGGGAGAAATTATGAATCCTGCCCTTTGTTCCCTGTAAGGAAAGACTGGGTTTTCAAGAGCTGTCAAACACGCTCTTTGTTTATTTTTGCCTTTGATGTCATCCCCCTTATTCTTTTACTTTCTTTCTTTCTTTCTTTCTTTCTGTCTTTCTTTCTTTCTTTCTTTCTTTCTTTCTTTCTTTCTTTCTTTCTTTCTTTCTTTTTTTCTTTCTTTCCATAGCTCCAGATTTCTATCTCAGAAGTCTCTCGTCGCAGCCCTCTTTGCTCTCGACCAATCACAGCCTCCCGAGCCTCTCCCGGACCACGCCCACCCACCCTCTGGGCTCGTGCAGCCGAGAGCAGGACCCGGGTGGAGGTGGAGGTGGAGGTGGTGGAGGAGGAGGAGGTGGTGCCCAGCACAAGGGCTCCAAGGAGCTGTCGACTACTGGGGGAGGTGCAGAGCGAGGTGTGGTGTCCTCTGGTAAAGACAAGGAGAGGTCCTCCTCCTCTTCCTCCAGCAGCAAACAGGAGGCCAAGGAACGGGAGCGCCAGCAGCAGCAACAGCAGCAGCATCACGGGCACCCACTCCATAATCTCCATCATCCCCACACACACCTACACTCCCACTCACACCTCCATCAGCACCCCTCCGCACACACACACACACACACCCACAACCCCTCTCCCATAGGGGACGAGGACCCTCGACACAAGGGCCACCATCCACCCCACTCCCACTCCCACTCCCACTCCCACCCTGCCGACTACAAGGACGAAGGCTCCAGCGCGGGTGGCCCCCAGGTGGGCAAAGCCCTCAGCGCCTGCCTGCACCTCAACGGCAAGATGCAGAACGGGGACTCTGGTGGCTCCGGTGCCAAAGGGGGGGCCTCTTGCGGGAGTGGGGGCAGTGACGGTGGGGGAGGGTCTGCTGCTGCTGGAGGGGGTGGTGGCAGTGGGTCGCACCACCGAGCCGGAGGTGGAAGTGGAGGAGGTGGGAGCAGGTGCTGCAAGGAGGGCGTGAGTGGGGACATGAGGATCAGCGAGCCCCCGTCACCTTCTGACTGCCTGAGGAGAGGAGGCTCCGTGCTGGGGCACGCACACCCACACCCGCACTCGCATTCGCACTCGCACACACACTCACACACTCCGCACGCACACACGCACCCACACTCCGCCGTGGCCTACGCCATGCCCCCTCCCGCACCGCCACCCCCTCCTCCTCCTCCCCCTCCCCCTCTCACCATGGGAACAGCCATGGGAGGGGCCTGGTTACCACACCCTGGCCACACCCACACCCACCCTCACCCGCACCCACACCCGCACCACCCTGCCGACCTCTACTGCCCCCATCCTCCGCCGCCCCTCTCCCTGTCCACCTCCGGCCAGGACAAAGGAGGGCTCGGGTCCGCGGTGCCCTCCAGGGACCTCAAGGTCACTGGCCCTACGTACGTGCCCTCGGTCAGTCCCCTGGGGGACAAGAGCAGCGGGCCCTTCCAGCTGGGCAACCCCAACTGCCGTGGCACTGGAGGAGGAGGAGGAGGAGGAGGTGGAGGCTCGATGAAGGAGGCCAAAGCTCCAGAGAAGTCCGGCAGAGGGAGCAGCAGCAGCAGTTCAACCAACCCTCCAACCTCCACCTCCAACTCCAACCAGGCCCAGGCCCAGGCCCAGGCCCAGGCACCCAGCAGCTGCCAAAGGAAATCTGCCCAGCAGCAGCAGCACCATCAGCACCATCCACACCAACCACAGCAGCAGCAGAAGCAGCAGCAGCAGCAGCAGCAGCACGCCTACGGGAAGGCAGAGAAAGGATCGGATTGGCTACACAGCGGCTCGCATCCGCCCCACGCACACGTGCAGCTGCACCCGCAGAGGCATGTGCAGTCGCAGTCGCAATCGCAGTCGCAGTCACCGCATGCGGCGGCGCATTCCTGCGGATCGGAGAGTGTTAACGGTGGTAGCAACAGCAGCAGCAGTGGTGGTGGTGGTGATGTTATGGATGTCTACCGGCCCTCGTTGCCCCAGGGGGCCAAAGCAGCAGCAGCAGGGGGGGGCCACACCTCCTCGCATGGGGGCGGCGGTGGGGGGCCCCACGTGGCCAAGAGCGGGCCCTACGCCAGCACGCCACCCTTTCGGGACTGTTCTCACTCAGGTCGTCCGCCCAGCAACACCACATCCTCCTCCTCTTCATCCACATCCTCATCCACAACATCGTCTGAGGGGAAAGGAAGTGTTGGAGATGGGGCGTGCTCGGTGACCCGTGATGGGCAGAAGGTTGCTAGGATACGGCACCAGCAGCACGAGGGCACCAGGGGCTCGGGCTCGGGGTCAGAGGGGACGCACCACCGGACGGAAGTGTCAGTGGCGCCAGCGCTGGTGTACGGCAGCCATGCGGCGGTCAGCGTACCCCCCAGCGCGTGGGCACCACCGCCCCCACTACACCCACCCTCATCCCACCACCGTAGCTACCATGACGACCCACACAAGGCCTACATGGACTCCTTCAGCAACGGTTCCGGTTCTAGTTCCGGTCCCAGTAATAGTTCTGGGTCTGGGTCTAGTTCCTCGTCCGCGAAGACCCACGTGGCCCCACACACGAGGCATCACGACCATCAGCAGCAGCAACACCACCACCAGCTGCCCGGCGCCACCACCACCCCCAACCCTACCCCTCCCCACCACAGGGACTCTTCGGCGCCCCCTAGTGACAGCAGTGGTAGTAGCGCTACGAACAGCAGCAGTGCCATGAAGAGCCTTATGAAGTACAGCAGCCAGTCACTGTCTGTCTCACAGCAGCAGCAGCAGGGGCAAAAGAGCCCCTTCGGGGGCCTGGGGTGCCTGAAGGGCCAGAGGCAGCAGAACCAGGGTCAGGGACAACAGAACCAGACCCAGGGGCAACAGAACCAGGGGAGCTGTGCGGTCCAGGAGGGCCACAAGCAGAGCCTTCCCCCCAGGAGGACCTCCTCCTCGTCCTCCTCGGTGGCGTCCTCGTCCTCGTCATCGGGGGATGGGGGGGGCGGCGAGCGGTCGGACTGCGGCGGTCGGGCGAGTCGGGAGTCGGGCGAATCGAGCGGGGAGGGCGAGGTGCGCCAGCCCCCCGTCGGGATCGCCGTGGCGGTCGCTAGGCAACGAGAGCCCCCCTGTCGCCCCCCCGATGTGCACCCCAGCCACAGCCGACATGGCAGGGTGCTGCCCAGCATGAAAGGTGAGAGAGTGTGTGTGTGTGTGTGCGTGCGTGTGTGGGAGTGTGTGTGTGTGAGAAGTGAGAGTGTGTGTATGTGTGCGCAATGGAATAGGCTTGTGTGATTGTGTGCGTGGGTGTAGTGTGAAGTAATTGGCGTATGTGTGTTTGAGTGAGTGTGTGTGTGTGTGTGTTAGTGTGTGTGTGCACACATATGTGTGTGTTTGAGAGCGAGAGACACAGATTCTACACAGGATTTTTTCACTAAAGTGTGTGTATCAATGGATGAATGAATGTGTGTGTGTGTGTGTGTGTGTGTGTACAAATGATAGGCTGTGTGTCTCTGTGTGTGGACGCATGTGTGTAAAAGCAGGAAGAAGAAAAAAAGAGAGAAAAAAATATAGGGAGTGTGAGACAGGTGAAAGTGTGTGTGTGTGAAGTGTGTGAAAGAATGGGTGTGTATGTGTGCGTGATGAAATTCGCTTGTGATTGTGTGTGTGGGAGTGTGAGGCAATAGGCATATGTGTGTGTGTGTGTGTGTGTGTGTGTGTGCGTGAAAGCGTGTGCCTGTACGTGCCTGTGTGTGTGTGTGTGTGTGTGTGTGTTTGCGAGACATGTGATTATGTGTGTGGTTGTTGCGCAGATGTGTGAACTATCGGAAAGGCTTGGCAGCGGTTGCCAGGTCTGAGGTTTTAGATTGATTGGGTGGCCTGATGGGGGCGGTTGCCAGGTCTGAGGTTTTAGATTGATTGGGTGGCCTGATGGGGGTTGCCAAATTAGGTGTTTGACTATGATGGTTAGATTTATTAGGTGGTTGCCAGATTGTATTCTGTCAGTGATGACGAGGTATGTGTGTGTGAGTGTGTGTGTGAGTGTGTGTGGGTGAGTGTGTGTGTGTGTGTGGGGGGGTCGTTACCAGATTGGAGGTGTGTGAATGATGATGAGAATTAGTGTCGGTTGCCAGCTTGGCGGCCTGGTGAATCATGTGCTGCCATAACCAGAGTTGCCATATGGGGAGTACAGTTTGGGCATGATGGAGGGAGAGATGAAGAGAGGGATGGAGGGATGGAGGGAACGGAGGGGGGGTTGCCAGATTGTGGCGCTGATCCCCCGCTGTGTTTTCAGGTGTGCCGCGGTCCATGTTCCCGCTGGAACGGGAGCTGGAGGAGGAGAGGAAGAGGATGTCGGAGGAACAGCTGGGTCTGTCTCCGCTTGACCGCGACCGAGAACTCTTCATCAGGTAGGTACACACACACACACACACACACACACACACACACAAATAAATGGTAAAGTTCACCAGCCACTCAACAGTAAATCATTATTTTGGGTCCAAAATCTACCAACCACTCTTAGTGTATATTTTACCAGCATTTGGCTGGTGGATGATGCCAATTTCCATCCCTGTTCCATTCCATTACCTATCTGTCTGCTGTCTGTCTGTATTTTTTTCCTGTAGATCTGTGTGTCTTTCCTGTCAGTCTGAATATTTGCCAGTGTTTCAGGCTGTATGTCTGCCTGTTTATTTGCCTGTCTGTCTGTATATTTATCTATCTGTCGATCTGTCTGTCTGTCTGTATATTTTTTTTCTGTACATCTGTGTGTACGTCGGTCTGAATATTTGCCTGTGTATCCAGCTGTCTGTCTGCCTGTCTGTCTGTCGGCATATTTTTCCTGTCTATCTGTACATTTACCTGTCTGTCTGAGTATCTGTCTAATAGCAGTTATATTCTTTACCACAGTACAGTACAAATGTAATTCCATTTACGTTTGGGACTTCCTTCATCTTGTTATGCAGTCTTGTTGTAGGAAATTGAATTCAATGCATGTCACGAAAAGGAATGTAAATATAATGAGTCTCGTGTCCCCCGTCGTAGGGAAAACAAAGAACGGGTCGAGTTTGCCAGGATCCACCCGTCCAGCAGTTGCCATGGTGACCTGACCTCTCACCTCATCGTGCCGGGCGGGGCCTCCTTGCAGGCCAGCCAATTAGGCGCAGACCCTTCTGCACATGCCCATCCCGCTCATCATCACTGGATGCCACGAACAGGAAGTCCCTCCATCTGGATGACTGGACATTCCTATGGTAAGACTTGACCTCCTCCTCACCTCCATTTTGGGTCTTGTATATTACTCTGCCCTACAAAGGCAAAAGGCAGTAACTACATATTTTGTCAGAACTGAGTTTAGACTGGAAATTGACTTTATAACTTTGTCTTGTGACCAAATCTTTTGAGTCTTCCTATTAAGAAAGTATATAAAAGCATCCCCACTATTATACGTACAAGATGTTTGACTGGACATTATGACAACTTTAAAGGCATTTTCTCAGTTTTAGTGTTTACATAGTTACTGCACTTGGCCTTTGTAGGGTAGAAATGTTGGAGATTATGGAAAGACATATTTTATGTCAGTAATATTTCATATTATTGTGCAATAACAAGCCTACCTCTGTTTTCATCAACACTGCTAATTCCACAATGATCAAGAAGTATTTCACATTTGTGACACAGTCTTGCGTGTAGATTCAGGAAGGCTTTGTGCCTTCGACAACTCAAGGCCTGGTGGGTACACAAGTTCCAAAAGTAATTCACGCTTAGTGTAGAAAGAACTTGACACGGTCTTGCAAAATGAGTCACCATCAGCCAATATTTCATTTTCAGGAATTAACATGAATACGTCAGGTCATATTTTCAATAGATATGTGATACACCCATATGAAATACTGCCTCTTTGTTTGACTCTTTTGAGCAGTCTGATTGGCTGTCTCTAAACTTAGAAAATTAGATTTAAATTTTCCATTTAGGAAGCAGTGAATGTGATTAAAGGGGAATTCCAAGAATTAGCACCATGAGAGCACCATGATGACAAGACTGAATAGAGAAATATGTACAGTGTACCAGCACATGGAGTTAACAAACTGGCCACACACTCGGGCGTAACAACAGTGATCCCCATCTATCGCGGTAGTTAAGTTTCATAGCAAAACCATATAGAAAACATTTTATAGTTTAAGCCTTAAATTACTCCTCCCACATGCTGTTTTAATACATTTCCTGTATGAATTATTTAACTATTACTGCATTTTCATCAATGTTTACATGTTACAGTATAGTTCATTTAAATTCCAATGATGTTCCGACAAAGTTTTCTTTAGCATGCATAGTGATATAGCACGTACATATTAATAAAAGAAAAAAAACTGTGATACAACGGAACTGCAAAAAGGTGAACCGTAATGTAGCAGGGGATCACTGTATTAGGACCAGAGAGACGAGAGAGTGTTCTTGGCAAGGGAGCATTCTAGAGGGCTGACGTTCTGTGTTCTGTGTTCTGTGTCTCCTAGGGCTCAGCCACGCGGCGCTCCACCAGAACCTGGCACAGGGCTTCTCGGCGGCCATGCCCAGCGCCCTGCAGCCCGTGCTGCCCCTCCCCCAGGACCCCTCCGCCGCTCTGGTGGTCCTGCCAACCGATCCCACCGCACACCCCGCTGCCCACCACCTGGGTAGGTGCCCAATACCCCTCCCCCTCCCCTCTCTCTCTCCCTCTCTCCCACTCTCCTACTCTCTCTTTACCACTCTCTCCACCTCCACTCTCCCTCGTTCCCTCTCTACCACTCCACTCCTTCCTCGTTCTCTCTCTATCTCTCCCTCCACTTTCCCATGTCCCTCCCTCCCTCTCTCTATCCCTCCCTCTACCTCTACCCCTCTCCCTCTCTCTCTCTCTCTCTCTCTCTCCCACTCCTCTCCCACCACACCCACTCTTTCCTACTCATGGCCGTAATCTGTTTAGTGTGGTGTAGCTGTAATGAGCCACTGATGGCTAAAGAGCCAGCTACACTGGCAAAGGCAGCTCCATTGGCAAAGGGTGGTGCCAGTCATGCCACAGACGTAGGCATGTGACATGGGAATGCCAGAGACGTAGGCTCAGTGCCAAAGGAATGCCAGGGCTGACAGGAATCATGCGCCTTCACTGTGCCAGAAACTTTTAACATGGCATACACATTGCGTTATC
>CM050210.1:16811219-16821219 GCA_027475355.1 Coilia nasus | reverse complement strand
CTGGACCACGAAGGGGTGACCTCGCCGAAGACTAAGAGCAGCAAGGCGTTGCTGCTGCTCGGGGGGCACGAGTCGGCGGGCTCCAGGCTGGAGAGGGGGTTTGGGGGCGCGGGCAAAGGCCTGAGAGAAGTGCACCACTCCCACATGGGCTACTCCCATCCGGTGCTCCTGGTGAAGGTAATTACTAAAGATAATTATCTTCTGTTTCTTGTTATTTGGATTGTAAATGCAAACCTGTTCTTCTTAAGAATGACCCTAACGAAGGTGCAAGCCAAAACATTGGTGCAATAAATAGTTTATCTACATCTTAATATTAACATTAATTAAAAAGCAGTATTATGTAATGTAACATTCAAAATATATTTTGTAATGATTTCTCAATACTTTTTAACACCCGTTACCTCTTAACAACTTTGGTATCTGTGTCATGTTCTAAATGCAATATTATGTAATGGTAATGTTTAATATTATTTTGCTTACACTATTTTACTGTCCCTGTTACATTACTTAGGCACAGTGTTACAATGTGTGTAACAATATATAACATTATGTACTTACACTGTGGGTTAGGGTTAGGGTTAGTCTTAGGTATATACAGTGTAAGTACTGTACATAAAACTAGGAAGTTTTTAAATGTGCTATAGAAAACTAGAACATTTTTAAATGAGCTTTACGAAAACTAGCAAGTTCTAACTAGTAACTAGTAAATGTCCTAACAAATAAATGTGTCTTTACTTGAAGGACGGCAAGAAAGGCGGTGGAGGCGGTCGGTCTGGGCTGATGATGATGAAGGGTTCCCCCCATGCGAGGAAGCCCCACCCGGGCCTGCGCATGGGCGAGTTCGGGGAGTACGGCGGCCCGGCCTCGCACAACTGCCACAGCGACTGCTCCTACTCGGACATGGACGAGGACGAGGAGGAGGACGAAGACGAGGAGGTGGAGCAGGAGGCGCGGAGGCGTGCGGCGCTGGCTGCCGCGGCGGCCCGCGGGGAGCTGAGACCCCCCCAACAATCGTCGTCGGCGGTGCCCCCTCCACCTCCCCCTCCTCCTCCTCCCCCGCCCCGGCCCTTCCTGGCCTCGCGCCTCTCCGTCTCTTCCTCCTCCTCGGGCTCCTCCAGCTCCTCCAGCTCCGGCTCGCTCTCCAGCTCCAGCCTCTGCTCCTCGGACAACGACTCCTCCTACAGCTCGGACGAGGAGGAGGCCTCTCGGCTGATGCTCCAGGGCTGCCTGTCCTCCCGACACCCCCTACTCCAGCAGCAGCAGCAGCAGCAGCAACCACAGCCACAACCAAAACAACAACCACAACCAAAACAACAACAAAAACAACAGCAAAAACAACCACAACAGCAGCAGCCGCAGCAACAACAGCAGCCACAGCAGTCTCTGGAGCCCCCCTCTGCCCCAGGCAGACATGGTGGCTTTAGCTCCAAAGCTGTATTGGTGTCAGGGTCAAAGGTCGCAGCTAAAAGCAGCAGCAGTAGTGGTAGTGGTGGTGGTGGAGGAGCCCAGAAGCCGGCGCGGAGGAAAGAGACGACCGGCCCTGCTGGTGCCCCAGCGGTCGTGTCGTCATCGGCTAAAGCCAGCAGAGACCCGCCCACCAAGAGGCAGAAGGCGTCGTCCCCCGAGAGTTCGCCAGCCACGTCCCCCTTCATGCCCGGCAGACACCTGTGGAAGTGGTCAGGAAACCCCACTCAGGTGAGCGTCTTGGAGGCTAAATACATGAATAAATATTACATTACATTACACTTACAGTAGCAGACGCTTTTATCCAAAGCGACTTACAAAAGCAGGACATAATAAGCTAACACAGGATAACAGTAACAGCTACAATAATAATATTGATTAACATTAAGAAGTATACTGTTATGCTAGATACTTTGGAAAAAAACACATTACAAACTTTACAACAATAATACTTCACACAACCTAAAGAATGCTGCACATAACAGTTTCTTAAATAGCTGAACGAAAACTAAAAGACCACAATAACAATATCAATTCTGAATATCTAAAGTCTTATAATAAATATCTACAACTACTTATGCAGTAAAATGTTTAATTGTAGTTTAATTGTAGTTAAACAATTATTGGTAACACTTTATTTGAAGGTTTCTACATAAGACTGACATGAGCATGTTATAAACATAACACGACACATGTCATAACCAGTAATGACACGTCATTCATGTTTATGATGGTTGTCATTAAGTGTCATTCGGTTTCTGTAATGTTAAGTTGATAGTTTTTGGGAGGCAGACATTGAAAAAAAACAAATGACACTTAATGACAACAGTCATAAACATGAATGAAGTTTCATTACTCCTCATGACGTGTGTTATATCATGTATAAAAAGGGCTCATCACCCTTCAAATAAAGTGTAACCCAATTATTAAGTAGCAGTTAAGCAACCGTTAAGTAGTTATAATTAAATATTTATTTGTTGTTGTCTTTGTCAGAGGAGAGGCATGAAGGGCAAGGCCAAGAAGCTCTTCTACAAGGCCATCGTGAGGGGCAAGGACACCATCCGCGTGAGCGACTGCGCCGTGTTCCTGTCTCCGGGGCGACCGCACCTGCCGTACGTGGGCCGCATCGAGAGCATGTGGGAGTCCTGGGCCGGCAACATGGTGGTGAAGGTGAAGTGGTTCTACCACCCCGAGGAGACCCGGCTGGGCAAGAGGCACCGCGATGGCAAGGTAACACTAGCAGTTAGCAGCAGCAGAAGCCTTAATGGGAGTAATTCCCATTTGCTATTACCAAGAAAAGTATGTGTAAAGCGTCTGCAAAGAATCTGTAAAGCATTTTGTAATGATTTGTCAATATTTTTTTAACACCCATTAACTCTTAACAACTTTGGTTTCTGTGTCATGATCTAAATACAATATTACGTAATGGTAATATTTAAATTATTTTCGTCATACTTTATTCTACTGTTCCTGTTACATCACTTAGATACAGTGTAACAAACTGTGTAACAATATGTAATAGTATGTATTTACACTGTACCTTAGGGTTAAGGTTAGGGACAGTGTTAGGTATGTACAGCGTAAGCACATAATATTACATGTTGTTACCGGAAAATCAACCGTAAAATAAACTAAAGTGTTTAAGCACTTTGTGGTAAACGTAATCATTACTAATTTATATAACTGGTACTGATAGTCATAGCATGATAGCATTATCAATGTCCCATTAGAAGTTCATTAGAAGCCAGCCCCATTAGAAGCATATTAGTATTATTTCTGGGAATATTTCTAGCAGTTAAAACTCACTTCTTTTTCTCTCTCTCTCTCTCTCTCTCTCTCTCTCTCTCTCTCTCTCTCTCTCTCTCTCTGTCTCTCTCTGTCTGTCTTTCTGTCTCTCTCTCTAACTTTCTGTTGCACTCTTTCTGTCTGTCTGTCTGTCTGTCTCTCTTTCTCTCTCTCTGTTGCACGCTTTCTGTCTGTCTCTCTCTCTTTTCTCTTTTTCTATCACTCTCTCTCTCTCTCTCTCTAACTCTCTGTTGGACTCTTTCTGTCCGTCTCTCTCTGTCTCTCTCTCTCTCTCTCTCTCCCCCCTCTCTCTCTCTCTCTCTAACGCCCTCCAGCATGCCTTGTACCAGTCTTGCCACGAGGACGAGAACGACGTGCAGACCATCTCCCACAAGTGCCAGGTGGTGAGCCGCGACGAGTACGAGCGGCTGAGCCGCAGCAGGAAGTCCGGCGGCAGCGGCCAGGACCTCTACTACCTGGCCGGCACCTACGACCCCACCACCGGCCAGCTGGTGACCGCCGACGGCGTGTCCATCATCTGCTAGAGGTCACGCAGGGGTCAGACGCACTCGGGGGAACTACTACTGATAAGACATCATCATGGATACGGATACCAATACTACGGATACTACACCACCCTCTTAACCCCCTCCCCCCCACCCACCTGACTGCCTCCGATTTGGATTCATGGAGGACAGGGGACATGGGATTTTTTGGGGATGGGGTGGGGAGATATCAGCCACAACATTAACAAAAGTGGTGTGTGCCATTAATCTTGGTTGATTGAGCTAACAAGTGTGTGGTCAGGCCATCCCTATCCCTTGCTCTGCTCACAGAGAGAGCAGTGTGGGGTTTGGGTGGCGTCGTACACCACCTGTTGTTGGGTGGCCCCATCAGGTTGCATCCCTAGTTACCTGCGTCAGAGAGGAACCGGGCGTGCGGAGCAACCAGTTGGGACAGCTAGAACCTAGAACCTAGTTTCCAGTTGGACACCGACAAGATCCGACCCAACCCGACAAGCCAAGGCACGGAACTCAGAGAAACACAGTCAAGCACTGGAGGCTTCTACAAGAGAAGGACATTGGCAATGACCTTACATTAAGATATATGTAAAATAAATAAATAAATGAATATATATATAAAGAAATAATTAAAAAAAGACAATAAGCAAGAGAGCTGGATGGGAGATCGGTCCGTGGGGAGATGTTTAACTCGCTACACTGGTCTTACAGGTTGATAACTGCTCCATCAGGACCAAAAACACTGTCGAACTGGGGTGTGATATGGTGTTTGTATGAATGCCTGAGGAATGGGTGTGTGTGTGTGTGTGTGTGTGTGTGTGTGTGTGTGTGTGTAAAGCAAGGGGGGGGGGGGGGGGCGATACTGTATATAATACTGTATGTGTGAGTGCCCAAAATGGCCGCTGACTTGGGCACGGGGTGGAAAATAACCATGCGTGCCGGATGTGAGCCGCATGGGGGCCGAGTCAGGGCCAATGTGGAGCCAGAGGCGTTAAGTATGGCCACAGCGAGACGGGGAAGGCGGGCAGGGGGACACTGCGGTGACAGCGGTGGCACTTGCAGTGACTCTGGGAGCACTTCTGCCGTCTGCTTCTCGCGCCACACTACACGTCTCTACAACACAAGCTCCCGTCGGGGATTTCCAGGGATTATTTTTGTTTCTTTTTATTAAAACATGCCCAGATAACTAAAAAAAATAGAGTCGATAATTATATATAAATATATATATAGGTATTTCAGTTGATGAACTGACTTTTTTGTTTTATCTTTGAACAAAAAAAGGAATGATTTTTCCAATCAAGCCATACACTTCAGTACCTCTCTTGTATCTTCTTATTCAGGTGTATAGTTGTACAATTGTTTCATTCTTAACGTGTGTGTACATATATAAAAATGCGTAAACTGTATATATGATATAAATGAAGAGAGAAGTCTATTTCTCTTTATTGCCCTTGATTGTGTTATTTTTTTAAAAAATGAGAGAACTGTTAAGTTTGGTCTGGATATTTTTTTTGTTTTTGTTTTTGTTATGATTTTTTATTGTCCGCTGTCTACGGAGGACGCCGGCGGCCATCTTTGCTGTTTGCTGCCGTCCCTGCACTGCACAACGACCTTTCGTTCCAAGGATGAAAGGTCGTTCTAAGAGGTGAAAGGTTGCAAAAAGTTGTATATAAAGACAGGACAGTGTGGTCCTGAGAAAGCGAGAGAGGCAAGAAAGAGATAAAGAGGGAGAGAGAAGGAAGGAGAGTAAGAGAGAAGAAGAAGAAGAAGAAGACAGAGGGGAATATAAGGCTTTTCATGTTCACCTCATTGTTGTCTGTTAGTGTCTCCAAACTGCTTTGACTTGGCTTTTTGTTTTCTCTGAGTTACTCCAGTTTCTCTTTCATTTCTGATCACACAGTTGTCTTTGTGGGGTGTAAAGAGCGCAGCCACAGGCGGTGACACCGTTTTTGGTGTGAGATACTTGAGGACAAAATACAGTGAAGAAAATAATCGGCAGCCAATGTTTCTTTAAGAACTCACTCACAGACCTGAAGTCAAACTCATGATAGTAGTCGTAGACGAGATAGAGAAAAATTGTCAGGCCGTGACGCAAAATAAAGTCCAAACCAAAGCACCTGCCTAAGGTTACCTATCATTAGAATGCAATAATAATGTCTATATTAGAAAAAAAAGAATCATTGAATCAGAAATTTAAATGGGACCCCTGCAATGCAACTATAGACTGATGTACTTTATCTTAAAAAAAAAAAGACAATGTGCATATTCACCAATGTGCATTGCAGAGTTTTTGCAGCTTGTGTGAACGGGCACTCATCATACCTGTTGCCAAACGTTGTGGCAATGTTGCAGCCATGTTGCGAAGACGTTGCATGTTAGTTAGATATACATTTAGGTTGTGCTACAACAAGGTCAGGAGAAGAACCCAAGGGGTTTCCCCATGGCAACCCAAGGGGTTTCCCCATGGCAACCCATTGTGCACAGCACAGAGTGAAGGACAATCAGTGCCCAAGAAAGATGGCAGTTTGTTTTTGTTTTTGTAAAAGGAAGTTCAAAAACCATGTTACTTCTTGTCACTTTTCCTCCTACTTTGCCAAAAATGTTTCATTGTTTTTTTTTAATTGAATTTGTTTTTCATTGTCTCTGTCTCATTTTTTTGTTATTGTCGCTGTTCAATATGCAAGCCTGTGAAGACTGTTCAGTGTTGAGGTGAAAGGAAGTTGGAAAGAGATGCCTTTTAGTTCTTGACATTGACTAACTTTTTAACAACATTGTTGCTGTTACACTGCAAAAAAAATCATACAAAAAAACACAAAAAACAAACAAAGAAATAGAAAAAAACACAAACAAAACAAAGCAAAAGCTTTAAAAGAAATCAGATGTGAAAATCCACGTAATGTCACTTTTTTGGGTCTATAAAAGAGAAAAAAAGGTATTTTCTTAGATAAACAAAACAAGTTTAACAAATAAATTAACAAACAAACACTGGATTCAGCTCTGGATATAATGATATAGTGGCGCCCGTCCTGATTGGGTGGGTCGGCTGGCCAATGAGGATGCGTGTTCACAGGAGACCCACTGGCACCTGCTTTATAAGGTTGATATACTTTGTGACATTGTTGGAGATTTAAAAAAAAAAAAAAAAAAAAGAAGAAAAAAAAAGACTCTAAGATATTTCCTCTGTTTAAAAAAACAAGTTATTTATCTTAATTTTATTGCCTTTGTGTTGAATTTCATTAAAAAATGTCAAACTATGGACGAGTGTGTGTCTCATTTTTTTCTTAATACTACTACTGCTACCACTACTACTAACAATTATACTAATAATATTACATTACATTACATTACACTTAGCAGACTCTTTTATCCAAAGCGACTTACAAAAGGAGGACATAACAAGCTAACAGTGGTGTAGAGGAACACAGAGTAAACAGACTACACACATGCACACAAGGAGATACATGTGCCTTAAGTACATTTCCTGGAGCAGGCACACTATAATAACACTATAATAAGTATTATGCTATTATACACTATAATAATAATAATAACAATAACAATAATAATAGCAATAATAATAATAAGTAAGGCATAATGGACGACACGGTGTTCGGATATCAGAAAGTTAATGCACGTTCGAGGTGGTAATGCGGCCACAACGCAAAGCGGAGTCACATTAGTAAAGAGTCCAAATGCAGCGTGACAGCACTAAAAGACGATCTCAGAGGCATATAACATGTTGCAACTCTGTGTTCTTCCATATGCTCATCATTTGCTAAAGCTGTCACGTCTTAATTTGTTTATTTACAGTTCACCACGTACTTGGCGCATTCATACATAAACATAATAAGGTCAGAAAGCAGGGACTACTTCATAGGTGTGCGTATATAGAAAGTTAATAACCGTTCTAAAGGACGCATCACACTGTGAAATTGAACAAAGCTGTGGTATAATAATAATAATAATATTGCACATTAATAATAATGTATTTCATAATAAAAATGGATTATAGTTTAAAGAAGGGATTTAAAACCATGTTTCCATAGCGATTTTTAAGTACTCAAAGTGGCTTTCTTGCCCCATGTCTGTGTACCCCAGCACACAGAGGTCCGATGTGGCGTTGGTATGGCGACCCATCATTAGTGTTCCGCTAACGCTAACGGTGAAATGTCACCCAACAGGCGCGGGGTATTGATGAGTCCCCGCTCCGCGTGGTGACATTCAGCACTTTTGCAGTGGGCCGCTGAGACATCTGGCCAAGGAAGGTCACCCCTCTCAGCGCCGTAAGGTCACGTCCTGCCAATAGCCCCTCTGGACACACACACACACACACACACACACATGCACACATACACACTAACACACACATACATGCATAAACACACCCATGTGTGCACACGCACACACACACTGACGCATACGCATACACACACACACACACACACACACACACACACACACACACACACACACAGAGGACCACAGGGTACACAAGAGCAAGGGTGGGGTACAAGGAGTCTGAGTGACACCAGAATCAAACAGACAGACAGAAAAAGAAGAAAGAAAGAAAGAAAGAAAGAAAGAAAGAAAGAAAGAAAGAAAGAAAGAAAGAAAGAAAGAAAGAAAGAAAGAAAGAAAGAAAGAAAAGAAAGAAAGAAAAAAATGAGAAAAAAGGACAGGCAGAGTAAAGTGAAAGTAAGTGAAAGCAAGCAAATGGATGAATGAATAAAAGACCGACAGAGAGAAAGAATTAAACGGAAGAGAGGAAAGAAAGAAAGAAAGAAAGAAAGAAAGAAAGAAAGAAAGAAAGAAAGAAAGAAAGAAAGAAAGAAAAAAGAGAAAAAAGGACAGGCAGAGTAAAGTGAAAGTAAGTGAAAGCAAGCAAATGGATGAATGAATAAAAGACCGACAGAGAGAAAGAATTAAACGGAAGAGAGGAAAGAAAGAAAGAAAAAAAGAAAGACAGAAAGAAAGAAAGAAAGAAGGAAAGAAAGAAATGGACGTTAAGAAAATGAGAAAGTCAGACACAAAACAAACAACGTGCGAGTGTGAGTGCGAGTGCGAGTGTGAGTGTGAGTGTGAGTGTGAGTGTGAGTGCGAGTGTGAGGCAGGGGGTGGGCTGAGTACGAGGGGAAATGGAGCAGTCAGGATGAAAATGGTTTGGGGGGGTGGAGGTTGAGGTGGAGGTGGGCGGCAGTGAAGAGAAAGAAAGAGGGAGGGAGGGAGAGAAAGAAAAGGAAGGAGGGGGGGAAAGAGAGAGAGAGAGAGAGAGAGAGAGAGAGAGAGAGAGAGAGAGAGAGGGAGGGAGAGGAGGAGAAGTGGAGTGGCACAGGGCACGGAGAGCGCAGCTAGCCTGGGGACACTGCAGGTGGTGTAAAATGTTTCAATAATGAAAGGGAATAGAGCCATTAAGATTATAATGTAATCATATTATGTTACCCTCCTACCCCATACACGCTCCAGACAGGAACACAAACATTTAGTGTGTGTGTGTGTGTGTGTGTGTGTGTGTGTGTGTGTGTGTGTGTGTGTGTGTGTGTGTGTGTGTGTGTGTGTCTTTGCCAGAATGTAGTGGCTGTGTAGGTGTGTATGTGTATGTGTCTTTGCCAGAATGTGAGTGTGTGTGAGTGTGTGTGTGAGTGGCAACGTTGCCTGTGTGTTTACGTGTGTGTGTGTCTTTGGTTGAATGTGAATGAGGCAGAGCTGCAAAAAAGAGAGAGAGAGAGAGAAAAGGAGAAAGAGAAAGGGAGAGAAAGAGAAAGAGAGAGAGAGAGAGAGAGAGAGTGTGTGTGTGTGTGTGTGTGTGTGTGTGCCCTGGCGAGGCTCCTGACACACTCCCCATAGGGTGTAGGATATCAGCAACAATGTGAGTAAATTTGAATATGATTGTTAAACGCTTCCTGAACACGATTGCTGCCTTTTAGCGCCGGAACAAGCCCTGCTACTGTACCGTACAGAAGACCACCGTCTGTGTGTGTGTGTGTGTGTGTGTGTGTGTGTCTGTGTATGTGTGTGTGTATGTGTGCTAATAGCCCCACTGCTGTACCGTACAAAAGGCCACCGTCTGTGTGTGTGTGTGTGTCTGTGTGTGTGTGTGTGTTCGTGTGTGTGTGTGTGTGTGTGTGTGTGTGTGTGTGTGTGTGTGTGTGTCTGTGTGTGTGTGTGTGTTCGTGTGTGTGTGCATGTGTGCTAAAAGCCCCACTGCTGTACCGTACAAAAGAGCACCGTCT
>CM050210.1:16786219-16788719 GCA_027475355.1 Coilia nasus | reverse complement strand
ACACGGAGCAGCTGTGGAAATGTGTTGGGAGCGACGGCAGCAAGAGGCGATGAGTGATGCGATGGCTTGGTGTTGGTGCCAAACTATATCGTTTACTTACAGGGCACAGAAATGGAAGGTGTGTGTGTGTGTGTGTGTGTGTGTGTGTGTGTGTGTGTGTGTGTGTGTGTGTGTGTGATACATCGTGTCACCATTCCACTGTTGCTGTGCGTCTGTGCCAACTTCACTGCTCCAGAACACACAGCGCTTCCTTGCAGGTGCAGACTTTCAAAACACACACAAGACACGCACACAGCAGGTGTACACACACACACACACAAACGCTGGCCTTCAGATGAGATTAAGACTCTTTACTCAGGCAAATTTCTGGGACGCTTCTCTTCACCTTAACTGACCCAGTCCCTTTCTCAAGGTCTCTACCACCTGCCTATCTATCCACACACACACACACACACACACACACACACACACACACACACACACACACACACACAGTCCCCTCTCATAGGTCTACCACCTGGCCACTCCTGAAAAAGTTTGATTTTAATAAATTACTAAGAAATTTCTTTTCCAAAGTTTCCGAATACATCACCGAACTCTGATGTCTAGCTTTTAATACATTCACATGCAACATATTGTTTACACAATCATTATTGTTACACAATACATGAAATTCCTCACAGTCACCCTGGCTGTTACACAGATGTGTGGATGTCCTATTCCTGGACATCTGGTGCGCACACACACGCACGCACACACACACACACACACACACACACACACACACACACACACACACACACACACACACAATAAAGCCCTGTCCAAACTGAAGGCCCTCCACCAGGTCCTTGGGGCCTGGCCACCCCACGCTCTTCCCACATCTGAGGCACCCAGGCTCTCCTGTGGAGTCCCCCGCCGCTGGGACACCATGATGTTTGTTCCCTGTCTCCATGACAACTGCTCCCTGGCTAAGAGATGACTACCAGAGACTATTCTTACATAGGAGGAGACAGAACACTGGAGAAATCGTCCATAGAAATGCATGGGGACACTTCGTAATGCCAATATTGCGAGTGTCAGCAAATATTCTGCCTGTTCCGCTGCCAGAAGCCAATCATCTGCCAAACTGCACAAACGGAGTTCCAGTCATGTTGCATTATTGAGCTCTACTGTACCACTCTTGTATTGAAGCACAGCCGTGTAGTGAAGCCCTGCATGTGCTCAGTTCAAAACGAGCGCAATCAGACATGGCAACCTGGCAACCTGACCCCATATGGACAGACACTCAGACGAACAGGGTCATTGCAGTACCTGGTCAGTGGTCAATCCCTCTGGGGACCAGGTAATAACCCTTAAGAAAAAGTCCTTTTAAAGCTATATTTTGATACAAACCAGCAAACATTTCCAGCCATTACAATCAAGTTTTTTCGTTGTAATTTGAAACATGTATTTTTTATGTCATTTTTCAGTCATCAGGGAGTGCATATATTCGCATATTGCCATTCGTTTAGGTAGGGCCTATTCATTCAGGTAGGGCCTGGACTTATTAACCCGAAATAGATGCCCGAAGGCCTCACCAATATGGCCGCCAAGTGCAGGGACTTGTCCAGAAGGACTTTGTGACTACTCCCTGAATCCATGACAACTGAAACCCTGACTCCATGACAACTCCTCCCTGGCGGTGGTGGTGGTGACAGCTTTCTGACTCCATCTGTCCGGTTAAATACCCCACCTAGCCACCTATGTACAGTAGTAGACAAAAATAAGGAAGCCACAACCTCGTACATCCGAATAACTTAGTAGTTCTTTCAGTAGAAAGCAAAAGGTAACTGGATGACTTGCTTCTTCCGGCAGTATTTTGCAGTCCACAAGTGAACCACACTATGCTATCCTATTAACATGTTTGAAATGAACTGAAAACCATAGTGTTTTTTTTTTTTTATTGGAAGGAGGAGGGGTACAATAATTGGATTTTTTCAGGGTCCCAGCCATCTTTTTGGGCAGGACTGACTGCCCCCTGACTACATGACAACTGCCCCCTGGCTGCAGCTGGCACCCATGCTAACTGCACCTTGGCCCCATGACGACTGCCCCCCCTGGCGACGTGAACACTGCCTCCCCACTCCATGACGACTGCCCCCTGGCTACGTGACAACTGCACCCTGGCTGCAGCTAGCACCCCTGGGATGGGGGAAGTGGGTCCTGCTGGTGGTGCTCTGAGCATGCCCAGGGCCAACCCCTGAGGTGGGCTGGGAGTGTGGGAGCTAAGATAATGTAGGTGCCAAGGGTCCACTTCCACATCAAGCTGAAGCACTGAAGTGAGAGGGGAAGATTGCACTTAAGGGGGCGCTATCGAGCACTCCAAAAACACAAGGCTTCTTCATGAGGACACAACTGTGTGATGTGATCTCAGGTGTGTTCAGGTGTCTGCATGTTTTTGTACCACATGTGTATCCATGTATGTGTGTGTGTGTGTGTGTGTGTGTGTGTGTGTGTG
>CM050210.1:16773719-16776219 GCA_027475355.1 Coilia nasus | reverse complement strand
TTAGATAAAAATTGTGCTGGAGGGTCTATACAGGCAAGCCTGTGCCAAAGGGATGATGCCACCAAGTTGTTGATTATTAGAACCCGCCCTCTATAGGACAATTTCTTAACCAAGAAATTCCACCTACTGAGTCGACCCTTGACTTTTTCAATAACCCCCTCAAAGTTTTTCTGTGTGAAATTTTCATCCCCAAGAAAAACCCCCAAATATTTAAGACCATGTCTGGACCATGTTAAACCACCAGGGAGACATGGTGCACCATTGGACCACTTACCAACCAACAGAGCCACACTTTTCCCCCAATTAACTTTGGCAGAAGATAATATAATGAAATCATTAAAAACCTCCAAAATGATGTTCACATCCCTTTGGCTCCCGATCAGAAGGGCCACATCATCTGCATAAGCTGATAGTTTAAAAGAGAAGTTACAATTTGGAAGAGTTACACCCTGCAGTTTGGCTCTCAACTGAATTAACAGAGGCTCAATGGCTAAAGAGTACAACATGCCAGACAGGGGGCATCCTTGTCTAATTCCCCTGAAAACTTTAAAAGGAGCGCACAAGTCACCATTGATTTTTAAAATACTTTCACAGTCACGGTACATAGCTCTAATATTCTTTACAAAATCAGGATTGAAACCGAAAGCAGCCAAAACGCTCCATAAATAATTATGTTCAATTCTGTCAAAGGCCTTCTCCTGATCAATGGAGACAAGACCAAAATCCAAATTTAAAAGTCTTCCAATTTCTAAAACATCCCTAATAAAACCAACATTATCAAAAATAAGCCTGCCCGGCACACAATAGGTCTGGTCAGGTGCAATTACTTCTCCCAAAACTTCACTAAGCCTATTTGCAAATACTTTCGAGAGCAGCCGATATTCTACGCAAAGAATAGATACAGGTCTCCAGGACCTTATGTCCTTCAGATCCCCCTTCTTCGGTAGCAAAGTCAGGACTGCTCTGCGACAACTGACTGGCAGCTTCCCCTTGGCCAAACTGTCCTTCAACACAGCCAGTAGGTCTGCGCCTATTTCTGACCAGAAGGACTTGTAAAAGTCAACCGGCAAACCATCAATGCCCGGCGCTTTGCCGCACTCCATACTCTGGAGGGCCCTGTTCAGCTCATCCAGGGTAATCACCCTTCCCAGATCCTGACTTGCTTGGGTAGAAACCCGGGGTAGATCTGTAAGAAAAGGACTGTCCGGAGCCTGCTCATAGGAAATCTCAGACCTATACAAGGCCTCATAGAAACCAACTGCTCTCCTACGAATATCGCCATGGTCAGTCAAAATATCTCCATTTTCAGAAAAAAGAGCATGTATAAGCCTTTTTTGGCCATTTTTCTTTTCCAGATTAAAAAAGAATTTAGAAGGTGCATCCATCAATTCTGCACTCTGGAATCTAGACCTGACCAGAGCTCCTTGTGCCTTAATGCCCAGCAAGTCAGCTAAAAAATTCTTTCTACTTTTTAATTTTTCCATATAGAAATGATTGCCAGTGCTTTCAGCTAATGCCTGGAGCTCCATAATTTCATTTTCCAAATTTTCCATGCGTTCAGCTATATCCCTCGTGACATGTGAAGTATATTGTTGACACAACTGTTTTATCTGGGCCTTCCCAAAATCCCACCATTGTTGCACAGATTGGAAATCAGGCTTTGTGGTTCTAAAATCTCTCCAAAAAAACTTAAAAACATCCCTAAAATGACTATCATGTAACAAACTATTATTAAAGAAAAGAGAGAGAATGAAAGCAACTCGCATCTTCTCTGCAGTCAGGAAAGACGTAAGACACTCACAGTTACCAGCTACCTAATGAAGAATGAAGCAGCCGTCTCTCTCTCTCTCTCTGTCTCTTTCTCTCTTTCCCTCTCTTTCTCCATCCATTTCTCTCTCTCCATCAACTTCTCTCTCTCCATCTTTCACTCTTTCTCTCCATGTTGCCCGCACGCATAACCACATTATTTGGAGAGGTGTAGAAATGTATAAAAATGTTGTTTGTCAGGTCATTTTAAATTCATTTTTCTTGTACACGCATTCTCTTTCACACACACACTGACACACACACACACTGAGACACACACACACATACACTCACACACACAGATGGGCACGTACTCAAATTCACACTCTCTCTCCACCCAGCCGATGACAGACTCTGAGAGCGATGGGAGTAGTCATGCAACAGTGGGGGGATGGGCATGATATTTTCACACTCGCTATCCTCTCTCCCTTTTTCTCTCTCACTCTCCGTTTCCCTCTCTCTCTCTCTCTCTCTCTCTCTCTCTCTCTCTCTCTCTCTCGGTATCTCTCTCTCCCTTGTTCTCTCTCATTCTTTGTTTCCTTCTCTCTCTCGGTATCTCTCGCTCCCTTGTTCTCTCTCACTCTCCGTTTCCCTCTCTCTCTCTCTCTCTCTCTCTCTCTCTCTCTGTATCTCTCTCTCCCTTGTTCTCTCTCATTCTTTGTTTCCTTCTCTCTCTCGATATCTCTCGCTCCCT
>CM050210.1:16768719-16771219 GCA_027475355.1 Coilia nasus | reverse complement strand
ATTGTAACCTTATGGAAAAGCAACGTTAGTCAACCAATGCTGCCCTCAACCTGTCAGAGAAGTTATGCATCCTATACCTGCGCAGTGTTTCCAAGCGCACAACTTCTTCCTTATTCTATCTGCCACTTTCTCTTTCCCTCTTGTCTTTTTTTTAATACCATGAATGCTTTTTAATGTTTTTTTTTTCATTGTGACTATGCGAGAGTGGAGAGCAGACTGTACATAAAACGAGTCGTTTGGCAGCCAGCGCGCCCAAGCCCACCGTCTCAACTTTTCAAAACAGAACGTTGAACCCTAACCAAAACTGTAGCCTGCAAGAAGCCGTGAATCGCTGTCTAAATTCATTTTAATACACACAGACTAATGACATAGCCATGTTTAACCAATAAACACAAAGGTAATATAAACAAACAGGCATTTATCTGTCATTTGTCAGTCCCTCTATGCGCCGTAAGTTGCCCTTCTTTTGCACCACGGCCCTCTCTATAAGCTGAACACTAACAGCGCCTATGAATACAAAAAAAAAAATTGTATTTTGTTCTTAGTTTCACCTGGCAAAATAACATGCTAAAAATAATTTGGCGACCAGAATCACTGATTCAGGCTACATTAAACAGGTGTATGTTGATTTTAGCAATAGGCTGTGTTGTCGTTTAGGTGGGTCGGATGCAGTGACAGATTTATTTAATAAGCATGACGAAAAGTCTTGGGCTGAACTAGCGATATATACAAAAAAACAGCCTGTAGTTCAATGTCAGAAGGTAGAAACAGTTGCACCAAGCCTACACTGCAGGCGATTTATCCCACAACAAGATTGTAAAAGTTTGACGCTGTTGTGCATGTCTTTAAATTAACCCACCAAGCTATACGGAGCAGAAAATGAAAAAAAAAAATAGAAGGGGCTGCAAATAAACTTGAGACAACTGCTTAATTATTCGCAGTTGTCACATGTCATATGTTTTTATCAATGTGTGTTGTTACTAATGGGATTTGGAAGCAGCAACAGTTGCTCTTTAATTAATTAAGAATATTGAAAGCCTTCAATAAGCCTTTGTTATAGCCTACTATAACCTACTAGCGATACAGCCAGTTTAAAAATAGTGGTGTTTAGCGAGGTACTGTTAATAAAATGCGCTAACAGTTCATTTGTCCTGTCAAACGGATTAAGCTGAATGGAGCGTATCCCCGCTCCAAGATGGCGGCTCCGCGTCTCGTCAGCGCCTATTGGCAGTAACGCCCCATGCTCTGTCTATGTATAGTATGTCTATGGTACAGTATGTGTGTGTGTGTGTCAGGGTATGTATGTGTGTGTGTGTCAGGGTGTATGTGTGTGTGTATGTCAGGGTGTATGTGTGTGCGTGCGTGTTTATGTGTGCGTGCTTGTAAATCAAAATGTGTGCACAAGAATTATAAATTTTAAATGACCTGAGGAACAACATTTTTACATGTTTACAAGGGGGCATAAACATGAAAATACTTCTCAGAAGGTTGATATTTCTGTAATAAAGATCCTTTTTTATTGGTCTGATGTATTATACTTTTTTTTAGATACTGAACTTTAAGGTTTCATTAGAAGGCAAAGGCGTGAAATATTTAACTTATGTAAAGAATCAATATAATATGATATAATATTTGAATTGAGTTCCTGAAATAAATAAACCATACCACAATATTCTAATTAACTGACCTGAGAGATGTCAATTAATTAGAATATTGGTCATTGTCTCCAAACCATTGGCCTGCACAGCCAATGGTTTGGAGAAAATAACGAACGTGCACACATCATATATAGCTGCATTGCAGCCCTAAAGGTTAGCTGTGTGTGACCCTTCAGCAGAAAAAAACAGGTAAAAATAGCAATTCAATGGTCTTGAACAATATTACAGTTTCCAGAAACAGTAAAATAGTAACACCATTATAGTAACATAGTATATAATATTACGGGTCCCAAGCGTGGTACCACGGTAATAAAGATAAGATAGAGTACCTGTAAACAGGTGGAGAGAAGGAAGGAGATGACACAGGCTGTTGTTTACAGTTGTTCACTAAAAGTGCATCTGTTTATTTACTATCAATCATGGCAAAATATCTTTCTTTCCTTCTTTTGTGTCATTCATCAGTATCATCATGTTCAATACAATTATATCATGTAATACAAATAGGCCTACATATTCATATTGTCATAACACTCATGTTTAATGTAGTACAAACGCATTCCTACATTTACCCTGTCACCTTACACAAGTGATAAAAGGCCACTATGGCTGAATAGTGCAACAGCATGGAAACTCCATTGTATTTAAAAGCAGGCTACTCGTAGCCACCTAGTAAACTACTTAACTAGACATTCATACTGAATGAGGTTGTACAAAGTAGCAAATAGCACCGATAAAGATCTGGTTCATTACTGTAAAACACTCAAGTTACTTATAAAACAATAATATTAAAGTATCAAAGTCATTACTATACTCAATCAATATAATCTAGATGAAAACCATTC
>CM050210.1:16761219-16763719 GCA_027475355.1 Coilia nasus | reverse complement strand
CCACATCACACACACCAGACCACACACACACATACACAATCACCAGACACACAACCACACACCACTGCATTACACACACCACACCACAGGCAACCACACCACACACACAGTCACCACACAATCACCAGGCCACATCACACACACCACACTACGCAACCACACTGCACCACACACACACACAATCACCACACCACTGCATCACACACACACACATACACCACATCACACACACCAGACCACACACACACATACACAATCACCAGACACACAACCACACACCACTGCACTACACACACCACATCACAGGCAACCACACCAGACACACACAATCACCACACACACAACCACACAGTGACCAGACACAGCCACACACACCAGAGCACACTGCACCACAGCAGATGGAGCGAGGCAGAATGTGGAATTAGTCTAAGGGTGCAGCTGGGACCAGAAACGGGACCAGAATCTGGATCTGAGAGGTCAACCCAAGACCCAGTAACAGCCAGATTGTTCATTCACTCACTCATTCATTTTTTCAGTTATTTATTTATTTATTTATTTGTTTGTTTGTTTGATTGGTTATTTATTTATTTATTGATTTTATTACAGGTTTTCTTGACTGTTTTGACCCGTTTAAAGAACTGGGAACCACTCAGTTTTCATGTTCACTATATCAGCAGAACAGAAAACACCTCTTGCAAATGTGTTAACCCTTTCTCATTGCATTGACACATTTTCCTCACCCTTTAGCAAAACAGTTACGCAACATGGATCTCATTCAGGCACTCCAAACTCCATAGTTTTAGTTATGGTAACCAAGAAGAAACCATCTATCAGTATGAAGTCACTGAAGCACCTGACTGACAGTCCTTCACACAAACTTTCAATCAGCAATCAGTCTACAGATGCCATGGCTGTGTTGTTCTTTGCCAGCATGGATGGAGGTCTGTTTCTTATACTCTAATACTGTAGATGTTCTGTACTTTACTGCAGAGGTGGACAAACTGGCTCGAGAAAGTAAAAGTCCTGCCATATATTCCTTCTGCATGTGCTCCTAACACAGGAGATTTCATTAATTAGCTCATCTACCTGGCTGAAGAGGTGCACTAATTGGGATCAGCGGGTTCATTGAGTTGGCTGGAACAAATATGTGGCAGGACTTTTACTTTCTGAACCTAGGCTCTTCGCCTCTGCTTTAATGTAATAGATTTTATTTTTTATTTTATCCTAAGTTCTTATACTCTAAGAGATTTTATTTTGGTTTACATGTATTTTCTGTAATACATACAGTATTTCAGCTTTCGGCCAGGGTTTGAAAAAACAATGGAATTGATTAAGTTACTGGAGCATCAAAGCATTTCTGATTCTGGATCCAATTCTTTGCAAGAAGGCAAATGTGACACAGCCTATGTGAAAAGACAACAAATGGCACTGACATGAAAGCCACGCAATAGGCTACAATGACAAGCAATGGTGCACTGATTCACACTGACTGCTGTATTTTGTATTTTGTTGCTCATTGTGCAATGACTGATTGAAATAGTTCATATGCTTGTTGGTAAGTTGTGGTGTTTGAAGGCAAAGTTTGCTTTTGTTGCATATTTTAAATGTTCTGGCACTGTTAGAGCTTTTTGCAAACAAAATGTGTCATTTTACGTAAACACGAGTGCCACTGTTTAGGCCTGCGTGTTAACTGTTTTGAAAATGTGGAGTTTGAGTTGACTGCTGCATCAAAGTAATCAAACAAAATTGTGGACAGTAAAAGATTGAAAGTACTACTACAGGCCTGGCTGTGCTAAAACTGGTTTACAGCACATAAAACGCAAGAATCACAAAAAAAAAAAACATTACAAAAACTAAAATATAAAATAACAGAAAATAAAACAACAACATAAAAAGAATGTCAGCAGGATTCAGAGCATGTGAGCGGAGCTGAGCGGCCAGAATTTCAGCTCCTCGCTCACGCGAGTGTTCGCTCCCTCGCTCAATCGCTCAAAGTTGAACCAGACAGCTTCGCTCTAAGACCGCTCTCCGCTCACCTAAAATTTCATTCCGCTCCGGTGAAATCGCTCCACGCTCGCTCAAAAGAGGGAGCAATGCCACCGAATTGCATCTGGGACACGCTGCCCGATGTGGCCTGAACTAACGCTCAGCGTCTTTGTTAGCCAGTTGATTGAAACCCTTTAAACTTCTTTTCCAAAAATCATGTAACAGATACAAATAATTTCATTGTGTGATCAACAACTCACATGTGTATCCTCTTAATTAACCCTGTCATTTAGCTTTTTTTTTTTTTTTACTGTGATCGTAACCTGTCATATTTGGCTGAACAGCATATTTATCTAAAAAAATTACGTTACTATTTTAATGAAACACATGGAACAGCACGAATGTACTCCTTAATTATCATAATATAAATAGGCAAAAAACTACAAAATGTGACATGTCAGACATGTATTTTGAGGAAATGTAGCCTATCCTATAATATAAAGAAGTCCCAGCA
>CM050210.1:16748719-16751219 GCA_027475355.1 Coilia nasus | reverse complement strand
TTACAATGATTCTAGTACATAAAATGGAATTAAATGATCAAGCTATGTAGTATGCTTTCCTATTACGCGAAGTAATAGTAAATAACTTAAATAATGCTAAATTGTTTATGTAAAATTCTTAAATAAACTTTAGACATACAGTAATACTCTAAAAATGAATCTAAATCGCTTTTGAGTGTGGAACAGAGGTATAGGAGACATTGAAGGGTAGAGAAAGAGAAAGGGAAAAATGAGAGAGTGAAAGAAAGAAAGAAAGAAAGAAAGAAAGTAGGAGTGAGAGAGGGGGTTAAGACTCCTTTTATAGCCCATTCTAATCTCAATTTTTTAAAAGTTTAGAGGTCCAGCTGTTGAAGATGGAAAGATGATTCTAACAGTGTGAGAGTATGAGAGTGTGTCAGTCCCCTTTAGTGAGTGGGTGGTTGGGGGGTGGTGGTGGTGGGGGTTGAGATGAAGAGGGCAGGAAGTGACATCGTTACCTCTTTGAAGTTATCAAAAGCAGACAGGATGATGTCATGGCCTCCCCTGACCAGACACACAGCAGCCAGCAGCTCCAGCACCAGAGCCTTAGTCCTGAGAGAGAGAGAGAGAGAGAGAGAGAGAGAGAGAGAGAGAGAGAGAGAGAGAGAGAGAGAGAGAGAGAGAGAGAGAGAGAGACAGAGACAGAGAGAGAGCAAGAGAGAGTGAGAGAGAGAGGGGGGGAAGACAGACAGAGACACAGAGAAAGAGATAGAGAGAGACAAAGAGAGAGTGAGAGAGAGCAAGAGAGGGTAAGATACGATGATAGGATGACATGATGAAAGATCGATGCAGGAGACAGAAACAGACAATGCAGAACTCTATAACTTTCTATAACTCTCTAACATTTTTTATACATACACGTGACACACACACACACACACACACACACACACACACACCAGACACACACACACACACACACACACACACACACACACACACAAAACAAACACTGTGGTCCTCACCTTGGGCTCTTGTTGTTGAGGCTCAGTGCGATCTCATTTACACAGTGGGGATGGGTCATCACCTGGTTGAACCCAGACTGAGGAGGCCACACACACACACACACACACACACACACACACACACACACACACACACACACACACACACACACACACACACACACACACACACACACACACACACAGGGGGCAGAGTTAAGCACAAAGTTAATAGGGGGGCAGTGAAGGACAGAAGAAAACAGAATGTAGAGAAGAAAACAGAAGAGAGAGGTGTAGTGAAAGAGAAAGGAGAGAGGAAGAGAATAAGGAGAGGAGAGGAGGAGGAGAGGAGATAAAGAGGTGGAGAGAGGAAGAGAGAGAGGGAAAGAGAGAGAGAGAGTAATATAGAGAAATAAAAGACAGTGGGATAAAGAGAAGGAGAGCAAGGCATATAGAGAAAGGAAGAGAGAAAGAGAAGAGAGAGGCATGTAGAGAAAGAGAAGGAAAGAGGGATACAAAGAAAGAGAGGAGAGAGAGGTATAGAGAAAGAGAGGAGAAAGGGATATAGAGAAAGAGAGGAGAGTGATAGAGAAAAAGAGGAGAGGGGAGGCAGAGAAGGAAAGATGATGTAGAGACAAGACGGAAAGAGGGATATAGAGGAAGAAAGGAGAGAGAGAGGAATACAGAGGAAGAGAAAAGAGAGATATATAGAGAAAGAGAAGGAAGACAAGAGAGAGATGGGTATAGAAACAGAGAAGTAAAGAGGGATACAGAGGAAGAAAAGGATAGAGGGATATAGAGAAAGAGAGGAGAGAGAGGGGGATACAGAGGAAGAGAGGAGGGATTCAGAGAAAGAGAAGGATAGAGGGATATAGAGAGGCGAGAGAGGAATACGGAGAAAGAGAAGGATAGAGGGATATAGAGGAAGAGAGGACAGAGAGAGAGGGGGATATAGAGATACAGGTAAAGGGCTGGCTGGGTTGTACCTGGTAGTTCATGATGGCCCTCAGGCACATGATGCAGAGGTGCACGTCGTCCTTCTGACTCACGATACGCGAGTTCCTCAGGGCCTTCCTGTTGTGGAGAGAGTTAAATCTGTCCAGTCAGACACACACCAAGGGAAGAGAGGGAGAGACAGAGACAGAGAGAGAGGGAGAGACAGAGACAGAGACAGAGAGAGAGAGAGAGAGGGACAGAGAGAGAGAGAGGGAGAGACAGAGACAGAGAGAGAGAGAGGGAGAGGGAGAGACAGAGACAGAGAGAGAGAGGGAGACAGAGAGCGATAGAGAGGGACAGAGAGAGAGAGAGAGAGAGAGAGGACAAAAAGACAGGGCAGAAGAAAAGAAAAGGACAGACAAAAAGGATAGACAGGAGGGACAGAGGGACAGAGGAGAAAAGAAGAGTGGAAAAGGGAGAGAGAGAGGGCAGGATGTGAGTATTTTTTTATTGCTGTAGCGTTAGTCACACAATTACAAGTGTTACTCGAATAAGCTGATTAAAAGCACAAAAGAAAAGTTAGCTTTCCAGCACACAAAAAT
>CM050210.1:16736219-16743719 GCA_027475355.1 Coilia nasus | reverse complement strand
GAGTATAGGTGTCTGTGTGAAAGAATGGAATGGTCTAGAATGGAATGGAATGGTCTAAAAATGTTTGACAAGATACAGTATTGTGTCTTTATAAAGGTCTATTGTCTGACTACTAGCCACTTCTCAAAATATGCTTCATATGTCTATCAGGCGTAAATAGACTTAAGGCTGTGCCGACACAGACCTCTGAGCTAGACTGACCAATTATGTAGCCAACATTTTACTCCAGAAAATTTGAATTCAGAGATTAAAAGTCTATATTTATATTAGCCATTCACAAAACCAGCTGATTCTAATTAGCATCATTCTTTAGCCAAGTAGATTAGCTAATACAGGGTAATCATAATACTGAGAAACACATGGCAAGACTTTTACTCTTTGAAGCACAGTAGAGGAGTGGAATTCAGTGTCTTGGGACACTTTGCCAAGACTAGGCAGAGCCATCATTTAAACCAGTGGAATCTGATGGCTGGACAAACCTTCTGAGACACAGTCACCCCTATCTCATCTCACAGCAATTATTACACACACTACACACAACACACACTTGCTAATCACAAGGCACAGTTACACTATATTTGGATAGTCCTCTTTGGAGAGACCTCACAGATGGTTTGTTGAAATTCAGTTGAATTTTGTTTATTGTTCACTGACTATTTTTTTTTTTTTTTTTTAGATTCAACTGTATTGTCATTACACATGTATAAATACAGGTTCTTTCATTACCTGACTTATCAACTTAATGAAAGCCTATCCCTAACCCTAAACGCAAGAAAACACAGAGTTTTAACAGATTTCCATTTACATTTGTTTTGCATTTTGACATTTAGCTGACGCTCCTATCCAGAGGGACCTACAGTAAATTGGGTACAGGTACAATCCTCCTGGAGCAACATCGGGTTAGATGCCTTGCTCAAGAGCACCTTAGCAATGGATGAGGAGGCAGAAGAGTGCTGGTTATTCACTCCCCCACCCACATTTTTTCCCTATCCATGTGGGAATTGAACCCGCGACCCTATGATCTCAAGGCCAACTTTCTAGGCCACAGCTAATAAACAGATGGTTTTTTAATCATCTTAGCATCTGTAGGCAGCCTGTAGGACCATCCAAATCCAGCTCTGGAAAAAATTAAGAGACCACTGTAAAATGATCAGTTTCTCTGATGTAAGTATTTATATGTACATGTGTGAGTAAAGTGAACATTTTTGTTTAATTCTGTAAACTACTGACAATATTTTTCCCAAATTCCAAATTCTACTGACATTGGAAAGGAATGGTTGTCATACATGTATAGATGCTGATTTTAAGAAAATTTCTAGAGCTGTGAGGTGTGACCCAACACCCAAGAAGTGAGGAATTGCTGAAGGACCAGTTGAAAGAGGTTTTAATCAGGAGGACAGACAGGAGGCTCAGCTGTGGGGAGGAAGCTGTTGACCAGGAAGTGACTCACCGCACAGGATATCCACGCGTGCCCCGGGATGCATTGTGGGAAGGCGAGTTGTTGGCGCTCTTGCTGAGGTCCTCCACTGACTTTTCTGTCAGGGCGTCACCATTATCCAGACTGTCCATGTCATACCTGAAAAAATACAAATAGGCCATGTGTATACAGTACACACACACACACACACACACACACACACACACATATATATATATATACACACTTGCACAAACAATACAGCCCTACAAAGCCAAAAGGCAGTAACTACATATTTTGTCAAATTTTAGACCGGAAATGTATTTTGCCATCCCCTTTGTCTAACTAAATCTCTTGGTTCTTGCTTATAAGAAAGTAAATAAAAGCATCACCACTATTACACATTAGTTTACAAAGAACACAAAGTACTTGTGCATGTAGGAAGAGCACCTTAGGGAGAAACTATAGCTATTACACCTACCCCTACACTATCTATAATCAAGTAAATAGTTCAGGCTGTTAGTCCCTACTCCCAGGTGTAACACGCACAACTGGCCGCTGACTACAGCTATTCACGCAACCTCATGTGAGCTGTACAGGACAGAGCAGCTGAGGGGGTGGCCAACTGGAGCCGTACAGACAGATGCTCAACAAGGGTTAACCTGAACCAGCCGGCTACCGTTACAGTGACTGGGGCTGCTGGGGCCGTTTACATGATCCACTCAGCAGCACCTACCTATCGCTTTCCCCCATGGCTTTCACCATGCCAACAACATGCATCTCATCCAGGACCACTGGCAAGCCTTTGCAATTTCCTCCAACATTTCCTTAACAATTAAAATAACTAGATAAATACATAAAAATACAAGACACTTGCACATGTGGGGAGAGCACCCATTGTACCACACTTCAGGCTTTCCTAACTACAGCCATTACAATTATCCATACACTATGTGGGACACATCCTCAGCAGTGTACCTCAGGATCAACGGGTGTTTCGGGCCTTTATTCACTGTACACCCTCCCCTGAGGCGGCCCCACTAAAGGTGATCAATCCTTTAGTGTGTGTCCAGTTCAGCTACCTGCTACCCAAATTTCAAAAGTGTACTTCCTCAATTCACTTACAACCAAAGTTTACTTCCAAAATTTACTACCTACTGTTCATTATCACCTGTTTGCACGACTTCCAAAGTTTTACTTACAAAATTAACTACCACCACAATTTACTTCCAAAATGACCTGCTTACTTACTAATTAGGACTTATTATCGAATATTTGCACTTTACCACCATTTTACCACAAATACTATCACTTTGCAGTCACTAACGCATATGCCATTACACAAACAACCCTGCCAATGCTAGTTCTAAAGACGATTCTACCCACTTACTTAACATTAAGTGTATACACCTCTTGAATCTAATGGTGACTAATGCTCAGTTATAGTAATACAGTAATAATCACATATTGATCCTTTTATGGGTGACTGTTGTATAATAATAATAAACTGGCTGTTGCCACTTACCAGTAGGAGAGAACCTCAGAGAACTGACCCGTATCTCTGGCTTAAAGTGGCGAGAGGTCCCGATTCTACCCGCTGACTTAACATTAAATGTATACACCTCTTGAATCTAATGGTGTCTAATGCTCAGCTATCCCGTGTTCCATACACCGCAAAACCCCGGGAAACTTGGCCACTCTGTATCCCAATACACCGCACGATCCCAGAGAGCCTGATTCTAAGCTGCCCATGTGTGTAATGGCTGCCATTTATAAGCCTCTTTCTTCTTCTGTGTTTCTATTGACCCACTAAACTACTGCCATCTGCTGGTCTGGGGTACCCATCCTTCTCTGCACAAACAGCCCTAGGTTGCACTAATCTCCACCACCTTACTAATGTCCTGTGCTGAACCAGTACCCACGCTAACCACTCCCAGCCTCCACTGCCACATTAATAAAATAAAATAATAATAATCCCAGCCTCCACTGCCACATTAATAAAATAAAATAATAATAATAATAATAATAATAATAATAATAATAATAATAATAGTAATAATAATGACGCAATCACGCAATGCCCCGCTGCATGCGGGCTCTTGCGTGATGCAACAACGCAGTATCACTATAATAATAATAATAATAATGACGCAATCACGCAATGCCCCGTTGCATGCGGGCTCTTGCGTGATGCAACAACGCAGTATCACTATACACTATAATGACGTAATGACGCTTCACCGCCCCATTCGAACATGGCAACCCTACTGCTTACCCCAGGCAGAGACCGCCCTTCTCATCCAGATCCAATTACTAGTCCTAGCTGCTTCCTCTGACATCTCCCTAACAGTTTTACGTAGATTCTTACCACCAACCCCAAGCTCCCCTAGCAATGAAATGACTGACCTCCCTACAAACCCTCTACAACCCACTTCTACTGGAAATACTCTTGCCCTCCATCCTTTCTGCTCTGCTTCCAATCTCAACTCTTCATACTTAAGCTTTTTCCTTTCATATGCTTCCTCTAGGGAGCTTTCCCATGGGACAGTGAGTTCAATAAAATACACTACCTGTTGGCTGGTCGACCAATAGACTATGTCTGGCCTCAAGTTAGTGGTAACTATTTCTTGAGGGACCACCAACTTTCCACCCACATCTACCAGCATCTGCCAATCCTTTGCTTCCTGTGTAGTACTCCTTGACTTTACGGCTCTCTTACTTTTCTCACCCTCCCGCACAAACTGGATACCTTTTTTATGACTACCTTCTGCATTTACCTGCTGCCTCCTACTCTCAATTCCTGCTGCTAAGCATTTTAATACTTGGTTGTGACGCCACGTATAGCGACCCTGTGCCAAGCTAACTTTACAGCCAGATAGTATATGTCTCAATGTGGCTACACCTGAACAGAGTGTGCATGACGGATCCCCATCTGTCCAGATTCTCAGGTTATCTGGCGATGGGAGCACGTCGTACGTCGCTCCCAATAAAAACTTTAGCCTGTTAGACTCCATACTCCACAAATCTCTCCAAGTAACCTGTTTTCTCTCTACTCCCTCCCAATTCAACCACTGGCCCTGCTTTGCTAGTGACACAGCTTTTACCTGTCTACTAGCTTCTTCTTGCCTGCGTATCTGCTCCACAACCAATCTCCTTTTCTCCTTCTGATCTGCCTTTCTCCACATTGGCTTCCCTGATGTACGCCCCAAGCCTCCCCGCCCAATCTGGACATTTCCCATTATCTCTCCATGTCTAAGGGCTGCCTCTGCCTCCTGCACTGCTACCTTTGGTTTCCACTTTCTCCCTTTGCTCGGGTTAGGAGCCAGACCGCTGACTATCCTGTCCTTGCTCCCTGTTAACAACAGCTCTGTCCTAACCTTAGCACACTTAAATTCCTCTACCAGACTATTTATTGGCAGCTGCAGTATGCCCTTCCCATACAGAGCTACACTGCTTAGGCACCGTGGAACCCCTAACCACTTTTTAACGTATGAATTAACCACCTTTTCTAGCTTCTCTACTTTTGATAATGGTACTTCATACACTGACATGGGCCACATTACTCTAGGGAACAGTCCAAATTGCATGCACCACAATTTCAGCTTTCCTGGTAGCCCTGACCTGTCAATTTTTTCCAATCCCTCCACCACGTCTTTTCTAAGCTGCTCTACCTGCTCTCGATCACTCAGGTCTGCATTATACCACCTCCCCAGGCTTTTCACTGGTCTCACCCTGATGGATGGGATTTCCTCACCTTCCACCGTGAACTTCTGCTCTACCACTTTTCCCTTGGTGACTGAGATACTCCTTGACTTACTAGGCTTTATCCTCATCCTCGCCCACCTGAGATTTGTATTTATCCTTTCTAACAACCTCTTTGTACATGGCACCGTTGTTGTTAACAGAGTCATGTCATCCATGAAAGCTCTAATTGGCGGGAGACGCAGTCCCTCCCGACGCCTTTCCCCTCCCACCACCCACTTAGACGCTCTTATTACCATTTCCATTGCCATTGTAAAAGCAAGTGGTGAGATCGTACACCCCGCCATAATGCCTACTTCTAGCTTCTGCCAGTCTGATACAAACTCCCCTGTACCTATACACAATCTAATATCTTTAAAGTATTCCTTCATTATATTCACAATCTCAACTGGCACTCTAAAGTATTCACAAGCACTCCAAATCAGACTATGCGGCACCGAGCCAAAGGCATTAGCTAGGTCCAAAAAAACTACATGAAGCTCCCTACCCTCTTGCTTTGCTGTCTGAATTTGGTGCCAAATTACACTAGTGTGCTCAATGCATCCAGCAAAACCTGGGATTCCTGCCTTCTGCACTGTTGTGTCAATTAGCCCATTCTTTTCTAAATATTGCACAAGTCTCTTAGCCACTATACTGAAGAAGATTTTCCCCTCCACATTAAGCAAAGAGATCATTCTAAACTGGTCTATTCTAACAGACTCCTTTTCTTTTGGAATCAACACACCCCCTGCCCTGCACCATGCTGTTGGAATGCTCTGCTTATGCCACACAACCTTAAACAACTTCCATAGAAACCTAAGAACCCCTGGGGCATTCTTAGGCCCCGTCCACACGACAACGTTCCTGGATTTTTTTCTTGCCGGGTTAAAAAAAAAGTCGCGTCCACACGACATCGGAGCAGGAAATATTTCCGTCCACACGGGAACGTTTTCATTGCGTTTTCATTGCAGAAGGTGCGCTGTCCCAGCTTGAGGGGCATGATCAGAAGCCAATGATTCACTTTAAACATGTACAGTATGTTGATTTTAGCAATGTGGGTTCTAGTTTAGATGGGTCGGATGCAGCGACAGTTGCCCTATTTAAAAAGAATAACGTGAAAAGCGTTTGTTGGGCTGAACTAGCGATGTATACAAAAACATCCTGTAGTTCAATGTCAGAAGGTAGAAACAATTGCATTACACATAGCCTACACTGCAGACAATTTTTACCCCAAAGTATCCCACAACAACCTGTTTGTAAAAGTTTGACGCTGTTGTGAGATGTCACGTCGTTAAATTGACCCATTTAAGCGATACGGAGCAGAACATGAAAAAATAGAAGGAGCTGCAAATAAACTTGAGACAACTGCGCAATTATTCGCTTAAAACATGCCATATGTTGATTTTAGCAATGCGTGTTGTTACTGAGGGGAGCTGAAAGCAGCGACAGTTGCTCTTTAATTAATTAAGAATAATGAAAGCCTATAAGAAGTATTTGTTATAGCCTACTAGCCATACAGACAGTTTAATGGCAAAGGATAGAAACAATTGCACAACCGCCAGCCTACAGTACAAGCTAATCAAATCACAATTTATTCGACAGCAAAGTTTGGAAAAGTTTGAAGTTGTTGTTATATGTGCAGCGCAAGGTGAATGGGCGACAACGTCATCGTTTTCAAAAGGTTGCGTTTTGCCTGTCTACACGAAAACGAAACGGCGGCGTTGTCAGACTTTCTCACTTTGGAACCCGTTCTCAAAAGTTATCGTTTTCGGTCACCCAAAACGCCGGCGCCGTGTGGACGGAAGGCCAAAACGCAAACAAACTTTGCCGTTTTCACCCGAAAACGTTGTCGTGTGGACGGGCCCTTATATACCCGATATGGCACCCCATTAGGCCCTGGAGCTGATGAAGCCTTAGCTTTTCTCACCACAGCCTCTACCTCTTTCCACCTAGGTGGCACAACATCCATCTGACTTTCTATCTCCCCCAAAGGTGGCATGTCAGGTGGAAAACCTAATCCTCCCTCCCTCCCTGGATCTGAATGAGTTTTCCTCAAGTACTCCTCTACTTCCTCTTTTGAGGTTCTCAATATCCCTCCCTTTTCCTGGTTAAACAACCCTTTCACAAACTTAAAGGGGTCCTTATAAAACAGTGTTCTTACCCGCTCCTTCTCTTTTCTCTTCCTTCTAAGATTCTCAGCTCTCCTAAGAGTTGCTAACCTACATCGTAACTCTTCCTGCAGGGCATCTATACCTTCTTTCTCCTCAATTGTGGCCCTTTTCCACTGTTTTCTTAGCTGCCTCCTTCTTAACACCAATTCACGAATGTCTTTCTGGCGTCTC
>CM050210.1:16536219-16726219 GCA_027475355.1 Coilia nasus | reverse complement strand
TCCCTCTCTCCCTTCCTCTCTCTCTCTTTCTCTCTCTCCTCTCATCTCCATCAGTCCATTTTGCTTTCCTTCCTCTTCACACTCTAAGTATTATAAGTACAGGAGCTTCACACAAAAGCATCTGTGTCCCTAATAACACAGTATCAGTGTCTCTTCTGGACATCAAAGACACACACACACACACACACACACACACAGATTTGTCAGTGCCTAAAAACAAATCCATTTCCCTTGGAAATCCATTTCCCTCGGAGGTCCAAGCTTCCTCTGAACAGAAGTTCACTGTGGTACACATTTGGCCATGCTACAATACCTGTACTGAGGATGTGTGTGTGTGTGTGTGTGTGTGTGTGTGTGTGTGTGTGTGTGTGTGTGTGTGTGTGTGTGTGTGTGTGTGTGTGTGTGTATGTTTGTGCTTGTGTGCGTGCATGCATGTGTGTGTGCATGGTAGGGTGTATGTATGTGTATGTGTGTGTGTGCGTTTGTGTGTGTACAGTATATGTTCGTGGGTGTGTGCATGCGTGCGTGCATGTGTGTGTGCATGTTTGTGTGTTTGTGTGTGTGTGTGTGTGTGTGTATGTGTGTACATGTTTGTGAGTGTGTGTGTGTGTGTGTGTGTGTTTGCTCTTATTTTTCAGTCTCTTGCAAAAGAAAAAAAAACAACAATCCAATGCTGACTCTTCACTTTGCCTGATATAGTCGACCAGCCCGCTTCTAGAACCTTCTGCTGACGGAACGCTGGCAGGCAGTGACAGGCTGATTTGCTGGCGGCTGATGCCATTATAAATCAATCAGGGAGGGCGGCGCCTGGGGGCAGCCGGGGCTAGTCAGGCCTGATGAGTGATGGCCGATCGATACGCCAGCAGATTAAAGTTACCCGCCTGCCCGTCGCTCCCTATTTACTGTCTACGCATAGACCCACCCAGCCTGTGCCATGGTTGGCCCAGCACTGGCTCACATCTGGCTCAGATTTAATCTGATGGTTTGTACTGTATGTTGTACTGTAGGATGGACTATTTGTACTGTATGTTGTGGCTTTTGTGTGTTAGTCATGTTCCTGATGTTATGTATTTTAATGTATGTTCTACTGTAGGTTGTGCTGTTTTTGGTGTATGCTGTGTATGCTGTGTGGTGTATGGCTTTTGTGTGTCAGTCATGTTGCTGCAACTCTCCCTAACTTTGAGACAAATTTCTCCCTGGAGGAGACTAATATAGAAACCTAACCTAACTTAACCTAAGATTCCTTTACAGTAAGAATTGGTTAACCTGTGTTTCCGACATTCTTTCCACATCACAGCCTTTGAGTGAGTCATTTGACACTATATCATGATGTGCTTAGTATTTGATTATTTCATGTAGTTCATTGATTTCATTTAGTCAGGCATATTAAAGCAATACTAAGTAGATTTCATCTTTGGTCACCCTACAGGTTGGATACAGAATTGTCTCTCATAGAGAAGTACAGAGAGACCGTCCGCTCTTTCAAGCTTGCATAATGCGTTAATATTGAAAAAACAAACTTTAAAAGAGAAGTCCAGTGTAAATAAATCCATAGCCCTGTGTTCGAGGTCACAGAGAGCTGTTGGTAGGAAAAAGAATGAAAAAATGTGATGCAATATAGACACAATAATGAACTGGTAGCTACTAATAATTAAATTGGGCATATGCGAATGGAAGTAAAAGTTAGTTTCTATGCCCGATTCAGTTAATGTTAGCTCCCAGTTTCTTATTCTTTCTATGTTGCACAGAATTTCCTCATTCTTTTTTTCTACCAAGAGCTCTCTCAGTAACATCAAACAACAGCGTTATGGATTAATTCACACCGAACGTCTCCTTTAAAGTATAAAGTTCCATTAACCAGCAGTAAATATATTAATATGCATGAAACTGGCTCCTACGATGAGCTTTAGTGTATAATAAGCTGGGACTTAGTATAGGCCAAGGTCCAGTTTACAATAAGCTTGTAAAAGTATTTCAAAAAGTAACTGTTACGTTAACGTTGTGTGTGTGTGTGTGTGTGTGTGTGTGTGTGTGTGTGTGTGTGTGTGTGTGTGTGTGTGTGTGTGTATGAGTGTGAGTGTGAGTGTGCGTGTGCGTGTGCGTGTGTGTGTGCGTGTGTGTGTGTGTGAGTGTGT
The DNA here is from genome assembly GCA_027475355.1 of Coilia nasus. Lineage (NCBI taxonomy): Eukaryota > Metazoa > Chordata > Actinopteri > Clupeiformes > Engraulidae > Coilia > Coilia nasus. Next base: position 16,724,084 of record CM050210.1, on the reverse strand, counting down.
GTGTGTCTGTGTGTGAGTGTGTGTGTGTGTGTGTGTGTGTGTGTGTGTGTCTGTGTGTGTGTGTGTATGTGCATGTGTGTGTGTGTGGAGAGAGAGAGGGGTAAGGTGTGCTAAATTGGATAACACTGTGTCCTATATCTCTCATAATACCAACTCAGGGTGCACCACAACCCAGTTCAAAACACAGCTTGCCTTGCTCATGTTCTACTTTCTACTGAGTTTACAGTACATACTGTAGCCACAGACCCTGTGGGTGTGTTTGCATGTGTGTGTGTGAAAGAGAGAGAGAAAGAGAGAGAGAGAGACAAAAGAGAGAGACATAGAGAAGGGAAAGAAATTAAAGAAAGCAATTGAGTGATGAAGAGACGGTCAGATTGTGTGTGTCTGTGTGTGTGTGTGTGTGTGTGTGTGTGTGTGTGTGTGTGTGGTGTTAGTGTGTGTGTGGAAGTAAGCATGTAGCCATTAGCCTGATTGTGGGTGTTTGGTGATAAAAGAGGTTCTGTCTCTTTAAGAAGCACCAAAACCCCGCCCTATGCCACTTCTGACAGTACATGAGCACTAATCCCTAATTAGATGTTATCGATCAGATCTGGATCACATGCACCCACAGAGAGAGAGAGAGAGAGAGAGAGAGAGAGAGAGTCAATTTTGACATTGACTTTGAAAAAACTTTTATTACAAATTACAAAACTTTCTAAAGAAAAAAAAACACGTTTCGAGAGAATGTAATGAAGAGAGAGTGAGCATGCTTGTGAGAGAGGGACAGAAAGAGAGAGAGCGAGAGAGAGAGAGAATGAGCATTGGTGAGAAAGTTAGTCCATTGCACTTCACGAGTGTGTTTGTGCGTGTGTGTGTGTGTGTGTGTGTGTGTGTGTGGTGTTTGGGTGTGGGGGAGGGGGTGTGTGAATCCACTGCACCCCACCTGTTGCTCGCGCCGGATCTAAGGCATACAGCTAAGGGCATAACTACCAAATAGATCTTTCTGTAACACACACACACACACACACACACACACACACACACACACACACACACACTCTCTCTCTGTCTCTCTCTCACACACACACACACACATTTTCTCTCTCTCTTTCTCTCTCTCTCTCTCTCTCTCTCTCTCTCTCTCACACACACACACACACACAAGTATATCTCTCATGTACACACACACATACACACATAGAGTAGTTCTACCGCCTTTTTCTTAGTGGCACACACACGCTATGCTAGCTCACATAGATAATGTCCTTGCGACCCTCCACTTACACACACACACACACACACAGTGATAAAGAGAGAGAGAGAGACAGAGAAGGAGAGAGCAAGAAAGAGAGAGAGACAGAGAGAGAGAAAGTGAGAATATACGCAAGGAAGAGCAGGTGTTTTGTAAGGTTGTTAGAATGCTGGCACTGAATTGCATTGGGAGATCCACAAGTTGCCCTGAGGCACCCCATTAGTGATGTGAGTCTGTGGCTGTATGTGTGAGCGTGTGTGTGTGTGTGTGTGTGTGTATGTGTGTTTATGTAGGTGTGTGTGTGTGTGAGTGCATGTGTGGGTGCATGTGTATGTGTGTGTGTGTGTGTGTGTGTGTACGTGTGTTTATGTATGTGTGAATCCGTGTGTGTGTGTATGTGTGTCTATGTAAGTGTGTGTGTGTGTGTGTGTGTGTGTGATAGTTTTACAGCTGTACTTTATGTCTTCTCATCTGTATTGCTGGGAGGAGCAACGGTCTGAATACCAACCAGACTGCGGTGCAGCACTATGCTTACTCAGCAGTGTGTGTGTGTGTGTGTGTGTGTGTGTGTGTGTGTGTGTGTGTGTGTGTGTGTGTGTGTGTGGATGGGGGTTATGGAGTTGCATGAGTGTGTGTGTATGTGTGTGTGAGAGAGAGAGACCATGACAGATGGAGTTGCATGAGTGTGTGTGTGTGTGTGTGTGTGTGTGTGTGTGTGCTTGAAGGAAGGGTTGAGGGTGTTGTTCATTTGATAGTATGGAGCATTCACCCATGCACCTGTATACACATACAGAAATAGAGAGAGAGGGCAGACAGACAAACAAATAGAAAGAAAGAAAGAAAGAAAGAAAGAAAGAAAGAAAGAAAGAAAGAAAGAAAGAAAGAAAGAAAGAAAGAAAGAAAGAAAGAAATGTGACTTTGATTCCACCTTTCACCCTTCCCTATCTCTACCTATCTTTCTTTTTCTCTCTTTCTCTCTTTCTGTCTTACCCCTTTTTTCATCTTTCTCTCCTCTCTTTCTCCATCTCTTTTCCTATGTCTCTCTCTTTCTTTCTCTCCCTGGCTCTCTTCCTCCTTGCTCTGCTTCCTCTCCTTCTCTTCTTTCCTTCCTCTTTGTCTTCTTCTCCCTATTCTACCTCCTCCCTCCTCCTCTTCCTCCTCCTCTTCTCTGTTTCTTCCTGCTATCGTTCCTTCATAGCCTCTGTCTTGCTGTGATTTCTTAATGCAGGACATGTCACAGTGCCAGCAGCTTGTTGATATACTGTAGACTCCCACTCACAGAATTATGAGCACCCATATCACTCCAATCATGCAGGAGCCTGCAAGCGTGCACACACACACACACACGCACACACGGACATACACACACACACACACACACACATGGACATATACACACACGAACATAGACACGGACACACACACACACACACACACACATGTGGACACACACACAGACACACAGGCACGCTCTTGCACACTCTCACACACTGCATGCCCTGAAAATTAACTCTAATACACAGTATTGAGAGAGAAAGAGAGAGAGAGAGAGAGAAAATTACCTCAACATAGTGCACACAGATTTAGCAAGCATGATCACACATAAAGATATATGATATAAGTATACACACACACACACACACACACACACACACACACACACACACACACACACAGCACAAAATTCCATCTATGCAACACACTGTTAAGACAAATACGGAGTACATGGAAAACCGAGCATGGTCACAAAATGCAGAAACTGATTAAATGTAATTTATAATTTAGATTTTTGATTTTGTAAAATGCTTCTACCTTGACACTATCGTTGTTTATTCACAGGATTACTGTTGAAAAAGCTGGGCTTTCAATGCAGCAACCAATAGGGGGAGTAACTCAAAAAATGTTATTTTGTGACTATGCCGGTTCTGTCATGCACTCCTCAAATATGACTTAAGCAACAACACAGCCATGCACGTAAACAACACACAAAGCAGCCCTTTCACACACCCTAAGCCACGCGTAGCAATGGCCCCCTAATCCAGCATGCCATTCCAGGAGCCACTGTCGTCACTTGTGTCCAATTAGGGCACACACACACACACACACACACACACACACACACACACACACACACACACACACACACACACACACAGTCTCTCAGTGCTTGAGAGTGGTGTGTGAGTCTGTGCGTGTGTGTGCATGTGTTTGTGTATACCTGTGTGTTTGTGTGTGTGTGTGTGTGTGTGTGTGTGTGTGTGTGTGTGAAGCTCACCTCTCTGCCACACATATTTACCTGAATAGCCCGACAGTGAGCTAATCGCTAACAGCTACCACTTAGCTCGGGCCATTTGTGAGCTATGCTGACAAACCTTCATGGACTGCACAGGGTCACACACTAGAGTTTATAAATACCACTTTATGGGTGAAATACCACTTTGTGGGTGAACAAATAAATACTCCTCATCATGTGGTGTTTGAGAGATATGCTGACAGCTCTTTTTTAATTCTTCATAGGTTCATACACTGAAGTTCATAAATCCTTCTTCTGGGGACCCATTGGCTTCTGGGGACTCCCTTTTATCTGGTGGCATTTCCTTTATCCGTGGACTTGAGTTAACAAATCCTACTGTTGGAAGCCTCCCAGTGCCCGTGGGATTATAGCTACTATAGATCTAGTGCCATTTGTTACACTGTAAATACTAACATTCAATTTAATCAGAATAAGTTAGTGACTGTAACTTAATTTTGATCAATATGTCAACAACACTTACTTAATAAAAGTTACCAGTAATATGACATTGAAAATGCAAACCAACATAGACATTTTAAATTCAGATCACGAAGAAAAAACTAGTACACCACTTGGGCTGAATCCCATTACACCCCTTGGCCGTACCCCTTTCCCCTACCCCTCCGGTTTGCTCGTGCACGTGTAGGGGTAGGGGTGTCCCATTTCCCCTGAGGGCAGAGGGGTAGAGGGAAGTGGTAGGGCTATATACCCCTCCAAACGAAGATTTTTCAGAGGCACACTCCAGACAGAGGGGTATGAGCATTTTCTCAGAATGCCTTGCGAATCACCAGCAAGATGGCTGCAACGACAAGTACAGAGACCAAACTAGTTCACAAAAGTATTTTCTCCATTATTTATGGTTGAAAAAATGTGTTAACCGCTGTATTGTCTTAAGTTTAACATTGTTCCAATGCGTAATGGTCATTTTCTTTATAAAATACAGACAAAAAAATCGCTAGTACTGTATTAAGTAGTGTAACGTTATTTGTGACCTTGAGTGATCGGTTGATGCATGGAATTGCATGGAAGTTGTGAACGAATTGCGAGCGTCGGTGCAACACAGTTATTTCGATATTGTAACCCAAGTAATTGCAAGCAATATCATTGGTTTAGCCTTGGAAAATCTGGGGTTGTGTTCGTTCAAATGGTATGCGTGTCATTCTGCTGTGACGGTGTTACTTTTTTGTTTTGGCAACCGCGAATGCTGGCTAGCTCATTGCGTTTGTAACAGTTTACAAGCAAATGACGGGTTCACTCGTACTTGCTGCCCCGAAGACTAGCATTGTAAGCCCATTCTGCAGAAACGTTAAAAAATTTTTAGTTCAGAATGCAACCGTAAAAAGATGACAATAGCCCACGCAACAGAGACCACCACAGCTGCAGTCGGCATGTTGGATTTCTGGCAAAAGCTTGTCACGTCTGCTTACGTAAAAACTGGCAGAGACTTCCAACCCCTACCCATTGTTGCTCAGTTTCAGGGGGCAAGGGGCAAAGGATAGGGGTAGAGGAAGGGGTATAAATTAGAAATGGGATTCAGCCTTGGTCATGCGCAGTAGCCTTTCTCTTGCACGCTGGCGCGCTCTGTGAAGTTGAAGTCAGAAAACACTAGTCACTCTGGAGGAATGCTGCTTTTTTCTAAGGGATCCATCTACAATTTGGAAGTTAGTTTGACTTTTCTGCCTTTTGTTTAATGTTTCTGCTCCTTTTGTTTGACTTGCTAGAGGCTCATTCACACCAAACACTCGGTGTATGCAGCACGTGCCCGTTTTTTGGCCGTATTCGTTTAGAATGCATGTTAACAAATTAGACACTTAACAATTATCACACCGCACGCGTGATCTGAGCGTATTCTATCACTATACAAACATATTGTACACGGATACGTGCTGTACACGCTCAAGTCGGTGTGAATCAGGCTTACGCCGGGTGTCCACTAGCAAGCGAAGCGAACTCCGCACCGCAGAACCCCTATTCATTTCTATGGGATGCGAACGACCGTTAATTCCACCTCTGCAAAGAATTGTGGGTAGACAGCGCGGCCAACTCGAGGGGTCCGGCGCGACCAAAAGTTCAGCCATGCCGAACCTTATGCAAATGAACGCGTCCAACACGGGGCGGCTAGCCAATAGCAGATCAGCAGTGTATAAAGCAGGTATGACGTAGGGCAATGATTACAGTACATTTCACGGTCAACTCACTGTCAAAATGAATGATGAGAGGTTGATAACTGTCGTTTTTCTCATCCCTGCTTGTATGACCGTACTCTTACATTAGATTAATATTTCTGATCTTTGCAAGAAATATGTGCAAGAAATATTTGCAAGAATCTTTGCATACAAGAAATATTTCCGGCCCTTTCATGACATTCGCGGACCTGATCAGAACTACACACACCAAGCGTCCGAAGGGGAGGGGGGGATGCGGAGAGACGGAATTCGCTTCGCTTGCTAGTGGACACGGGACACGGGTTGCAATATTCATTTAGGCTATTAGACAGATATAATGAGATGTCTCCTTTGGCAACAAATTATTAAGAAAACAATAACTAAAAAAAAGTAGCCATTGATATACCTGGTTTGTAATTTAGAACTGTCATTGTTTCAGTTTGTGTAGATTTAGATTTAGATTCAGTTTGTAATTTAGAACTGTCATTGTTTCAGTTTGTGTAGATAATAAAAAAGAGGAAATTCATGCTACTATGCCACTTATACATCACATCTTGTAGGTCTAAACAAAATGTAAAAGAAGTTTTCAGGTTTGGCAGCCCTACAAAAGAAAATAGCAGGAAATATTGGTGATATGAGCACATTAACACTTTTTTCAACTTTCTGTTCTAAACTGCAATATCAACTTTGAAAGGAACATTCATCCAAAAACATCAAGCGGCAAAAAAGAGGTGGGGCCAATTACCTGCCTAACTTACCAGAAGGACGGACAGAAGCAACCCTTGAAAAGGTCAGAGAGGATCTCGTAGAAGAAATGAAAAAGATGAATTAAACATTCTCTATCCGACGTCGGGAGATAGTCAAATACAAGCCTGCTATACAGTGTGGTGGAACGATGGCCGGCCCTCTTCAGAGAAGGCCAGGTAAGTTTGTATGTAATTTATTGAAAGTAAAATGAATTACTGGTGGTCAGATGTTTTAAGACTCAACTATGCGTAATGATACTGTATCTGACAGAAAAAATTAGTACATCCCTCCCATTTTGCATTTGTCATGAACACAAACATTTGGTACATCGCAGAATAACAAAGTGCCAGCTAATATTAACTGTATTGGTCCTCGCGAAAACAAAATTAAAACTTAAACTCTATACTACAGTAATTCAGGTATGTTAGCTGCTGCTTTGTTCAGTATATGATTATTTCTCATACCTGAACTGGAATGACAGGGTTATGGATTTACTACCTATTGCCCCAGTATTGACCAGGTATTGCAATGACTGTGTGTGTGTGTGTGTCTGTCTGTCTGTGTGTCTGTCCACCTGCAATGACCCTGTCCGTTCACATGGGGGATGCAATTCACATGGGGGTTGCCGTCTCTAATTGCGCTTGTTCACACCTGCTTTTTCTTTAAATTATTTTCCCTTCTCTTTTCCCACCCCACATATTTTTCCGATATGCAATGAGTTTACCAGAGTAGCCAGCAAGAGTCTTGAGAGAGGGTTCTTTGCTGGCCTGGAAAAGATTGACACGCTGTCTGCAACTTTTCAAGGAAAAAAAAGGAACTATTAGGCAGAAGTTGATGGAACTTATGCAGGATTTCAGCAGTGTAGTGAGTATTTTGACTTGATATTTCCTCACATTTTATCAAAGGTGTTGTTAGTGTCCCGGAGTCAACATTACATTAATTTTAGTCATTTCCATGGAAAGGTTCTTATTCTTATTCTACCTTTTTGTTTCTGAAGGCTGACCAGAATACAAGTACATCAAGTCAAGTAGGTTTTTATTCTCGTTTCAGCCATATACACAGTACATAGTGAGACGAGACAACGTTTCACCGGGAACAATTGGTGGTACACGTAACTGTTAAAACACAGTTTGCAACCTGAGTTACTAAGAAATTACAGTCCAAAAATATTGCCCTACAGGTTATTTAGCAGTCTGACTGCCTGCGGGAAGAAGTTCTTCCCCATTCTGGAGGTGCGGGCAGTGATGCTGCGGAACCTTCTACCAGATGGTAGTAAGGTGAATAGTCCATGGGAGGGATGGGAAGTGTCTCTGATGATGTTCCTGGCTTTCCAGCGGGAGCTGTAGATGTCTGAGAGGGGGGGCAGAGAGACTCCAGTGATCTTTTTGGCTGTCCTCACAGTCCGCTGCAGGGCCTTACGGTCTGCAGCGGTGCAGTTGCCGAACCACGCTGTGATGGCTCCGCTGAGGATGCTCTCAATCGTCCCTTTGTAGAAGGTTGTGAGGATGGAGGTTGGGAGATGGGCTTTACACAGTCTTCTCAGAAAGTACAGATGCTGCTGGGCTTTCTTTGTGATGTGTGTGGTGTTGAGAGTCCATGAGAGGTCGTCAGTTATGTGTATGCCCAGAAACTTTGTGCTCTGGACAATCTGTACTGGGAGGTTGTTGATGCACAGTGGGTTGTGTTTATGCAAAGTCCGTCTGAAGTCAATGACCAGTTCTTCAGTTTTGTCCACGTTGAGGGACAGGTTGTTGTTGATGCACCAGTTGCTGAGCTGAGCCACCTCCTCTCTGTACGGGGCCTCGTTTCCTCCGCTGATCAGACCCACCACGGTAGTGTCATTGGCAAACTTGATGATGTGGTTTGAGCTGTGCGTTGCCGCACAGTCATGGGTGAGGAGTGTGAACAGCAGCGGACTGAGCACGCAGCCTTGAGGAGCTCCTGTATTCAGTATGGTTGTGCTGGAAGTTTTGCTCCCGATCCTGACTGCTTGGGGTCTGCCCACCAGGAAGTCCAGGACCCAGTTGCAGAGGGTTTTAATTTTGTTATCAGCTGCTGAGGGATGATGGTGTTGAATGGTGAGCTGAAGTCAATGAACAGCATCCTGACATATGTGTCCTTTTGGTCCAGGTGAGAGAGAGCCAGGTGGATGGAAGTGTTGATGGCATCGTCTGTGGAGTGATTTGGGCGGTACGCAAACTGCATTGGGTCCAGTGTGGCTGGCAGTTGTGACTTGATGTGTCTCATTACCAGCCTTTCGAAGCACTTCATGATGGTGGATGTCAGTGCAACTGGGCGGTAGTCATTGAGACAAGTCACTGTGGGTTTCTTCGGAACGGGGATGATGGTGGTGGTCTTGAAGCAGGTGGGAACGACGGTAGTGGCCAGGGAGATGTTGAAGACATCTGTAAGAACATTTGTCAGTTGGTCCGCACACTCCCTCAGCACACGGCCTGGTATGCCGTCCGGCCCAGCAGCTTTCCGTGGGTTGACTCTGAGTAGGGTCTTCCTCACTTCAGAAGTGGACAGACACAGCACTAGGTCGTTAGGGGGAGGGGTGTTCTTTCTCACCACTGAGTCGTTCTGTTCCTCAAACCTTGAATAGAACTGGTTTAGCACCTCAGGCAGGGAGTCATCACCGCCACAGGAGAGGGGGGCAGGCTCAGCTCTTGCTTTCCTCAAGGCTTCCTCCTCCCCAGCCCTGTAGGCAACGTCCCTGGCTTTCAATAGCGCCCTCACCTCTGCAGTCATCTATGGTTTTTGGTTGGGGCGTGTGGTGATGATTTTGGAGACAGACACATCCTCTGTGCACTTGCTGATGTAGCTGGTCACAGCTGAGGTGTATTCCTCCAGATCAGTGGTGCCATTGTAGGTGGCTACCTGCTTGAAAATGTCCCAGTCAGTACGCTCAAAACAGTCCTGGAGGGCCGCCATTGCTTTCTTAGGCCAGGTCTTTGTTTCCTTCCGACTTGGTCTGATGCGTTTGACCAGGGGTTGATATGCAGGAATTAGCATAACTGTTGAGTGGTCTGAGTGTCCTAGGTGGGGGAGGGGCTCAGCTTGGTAAGCACCCTTGATGTTGGTGTAAACACAGTCCAGTATGTTTTTCCCTCTTGTTGGAAAATCCACATTCTGATGGAATTTTGGTAGGACTTTCTTTAGATTGGCATGGTTGAAGTCGCCGGCAACAATAAACAGTGCAGCAGGGTGTTCATTTTGTAGTTTACTGATGGCTTCGTAGAGATCTGTTAGCGCATTGTTGCTAGCGCTAGCGCTTGGTGGAATGTAAACAACGGTTATGAACACGGACGTAAATTCTCGTGGAATGTAGAAAGGTCGGCATCTGACAGTCATGTACTCCACTAGCAGCGAACAGAAGTTGGAATCGAGCACCGCATTCCTGCACCATTCGTTGTTGACGTAAATGCATAGCCCACCTCCCCTGGTTTTACTTGACAGTGCAGCATTCCTGTCGGCTCGGAAGGCTAGCAGTCCTGGTAGCTGGATGGCGGAGTCCGGTACACTGTCGTTGAGCCATGTTTCCACAAACACGAAAACATTACAGTCCCTGTATATCCTTTGAGTATCCCGGTGTAGTGTAGTCCAGTTTGTTGTCTAAAGAGCAGACATTCGCTAGCAGGATGGAAGGGACAGGTGGCCGGCTGGTGTTAGCTTTCCATCTAGCTCGGATCCCTGCCCTCTTACCCCGCTTCCGGGTTCCTGCACACCGCTTCTGAGGTCTCCTCTCCCAGCAAGCTTTGTTTGGAGACCCCGCCGGCTGGTGTGCTGGATCCCGCAGCAGGCAAAGTTCACAGAGAACACAGAGTGTGCTCTCTGTGATAGAAGTGACTGCATTTCTACCGATCTGCAGTAAAGTATTCCTATTGTAACCTTGTGTTCCAAATTCCCGACACATTCCATAGTTCCTGCTAAAAAGAGCCTATGCCAGGCAGTGGAAACAAAACACCAACGTTTTGACCCCAGTGTGGCCGCTGCGTGTCAAGACCCAATACAGGCTTACCACCTGACACATTCTGCCTCTCATGGCATTCAGTGACCTCATGTAACTTTTAGCTTTTAGTTAAAAATGTCTGGAATGTACTAATTACCTGTTCCCCCAGAGGGGGTTGACCTGGGGCCTCATGTACTAACACTTGCGTGGATTTCCTACTGAATCTGTGCGTACGCGAAAAATCTGGAAAGATGCGTACGCACAAAAAAATTCAGATGTATCAATCCGTGCGTAAGCAGGTTTCCACGCACATTCTCTTTGTACATGTGAAATCCAGCGCACATGCACGAGCCCGACTCTCCGCCTTGCCTCCTCCCTCAAGTACCCCACATTGAATATGCTAATTCGTATAAATAGGCCTGTAGTAGTGCTCCCGTTGAGAGAATGGATATGGAGAAAGGAAGGAAAAATAACTTTTCGGCATGTGAGGTGAATGTGCTGATTTCGGAGGTGGAGGCCTGGCCAGACACAAAATCTTGTTTGGTTCACTTTCCACCGGAATCAGCACCAAAACAAAAAAACTTGCCTGGACAAATGTGGCAAAGGCAGTGAGTGCGGTAAGGTCAGAAACACGGGCCGTGCTGATGTAAAAAAAAAAATGGTCCGACATAAAAGTGGATGTGAAAAAGAAAGTCGCTGTCTCCTATGAGTGATTAGAATAATTACAGCATAAACTATACATCATGTGTATATTTTCCAGTACATTCACTTTAGGTGTTAAATTTATTACCAAGTAGCCACCCATTACGCACTGTGCCAGCTTTCAGCCTATTCCCAACCACGCTGTTAGTCCGGATGAAAGTCATTGCCCCAGGCCACCTTGCTACGATATTTGTAAGGCGCATTTGGGCATCACATATTATTTGTACGTTTATTGAATGGAAATATTTCCTGTTCACATACGCATATTTTCCCTCAGATGGCGCCTTTATAAATATGTGTGCAGTCGATCGCTACGATTACATTTGGAAAACCGGCTATCGCTGCAAATTCCGCTTTAATGTTTGATTGATTGACTTCAAGTAAATATGGCTTATGGTTACTCCACGCAACACCAACAACTCTAGTCTCATTATACTACTGTCAAGAATTGAGCGACAAACATCTCATGGGAGATCTATTAGCATGAATGACATCCACCGTCCTGAAAATATGCAATGTTTAATAAGCAGTCATCCCTGAATATGATTTTACCGCGGCTTCCGATTTCCTTGATTCCAGTATAGCTATTATAGTTTTATGTATCTGTTAAAGTTAACCCAACAGTGTCACATTGTGCGTGTAAACAATAACCCATGATTGAAGTGCGTTTAAAATCATGCATCCTGACTAAAGCCACCTTTATCTAGCCGCAAATTGCAATATTATGTCATGACTCGTGAGTGAGTACACCTGAAGTTGTTGCGCTGCATTGCCTCTATGTGCCGCCAACTGACCAAATGCACCAGAAACGTGCGTACGCCAGCCATGAAGTTTGCGTGGAGGCCCGCACTTTTTCACGTCAAGTCAGTCTCTGTACATCCGAACTCTGGCGTGAGAAGTGGCGTACGGAGCTTTTTTGTGCGTACGCAAGCTTTGTACATGAGGGCCCAGGTATTGCAATAACCCAGTGTGTGTGTGTGTGTCTGTCTTTCTGTGTGTCTGTCCGCCCACAATGACCCTGTCCGTCCACATGGTGGACTAGGTTGCCATCTCTGATTGTGCTTGTTTTTCTATTGTTTTTGAATATGGCATTGTTTTGGCTCATTTATCAACAGTAATGAATCGTGTTAAAGTACACCTTGTCTGCAATGAAACATGTTTCAGTAATGCTCTTGGACTGTTCCACTACATGTGGCACTAAAAGCTTGAAGTGTGTGTAGTAAAAGATGGAATAGTGAAAGCTTTTAACATGGTCTTTCATGCTATTTTATCTGGTAGCATCACAGTCGAGACAAACATTTTGGCCAAACCCATCTTCAGCATGGCTCAGGCTCAAAACATCTTGACTGCACATGATGCATTTTGGTCACCCTTAACTGCTGTCAGTGAATTGTCAACTGAACAAATTCTAATGCATTGGGTCAGGTGTGGCTGGCAGTTGTGACTTGATGTGTCTCATTACCAGCCTTTCGAAGCACTTCATGATGGTGGATGTAAGTGCAACTGGGCGGTAGTCGTTGAGACAAGTCACTGTGGGTTTCTTCGGAACGGGGATGATGGTGGTGGTCTTGAAGCAGGTGGGAACGACGGTAGTGGCCAGGGAGATGTTGAAGACATCTGTAAGAACATTTGTCAGTTGGTCCGCACACTCCCTCAGCACACGGCCTGGTATGCCGTTCGGCCCAGCAGCTTCTATTCAGCAAATTCAGCAGCAAATGCAGCAAATTCTAAGACTTGGCATAATTTGTTTTTGCAGCATGCAGAGGTGGAAGTAGTTATCGCCTCCATGACTGTGGGAGAGCTCACCATTATTGGTGAGAATGGCGAATATCCTGCGGCATCCCATGAGATCGTTCTGGGGGCAGTGCTGTCTTGGACGACATTCAGGACTTGCCCTTGGCTGTGTGTCTTTTGTTTGGCCTCACCTACGCTCTACATCTTGACTATCCAAAATGTATGTCTAATAGCCTGCGATTTATTCAGTCTGTTCTAGGATTGGGACATACCACTTACTCTACAAAATGATCTACTTAGATTGTGGAAAGTAAAAGGTTTGTTTTTGTGTTGTGTACAGTCATATTGCCACATACCTGTTTAGATTATGGATTTCATTTTATATTTTAAGCCTAATGTCTTAACCTGCAACCAAAAATTGCATGTTCTTCATGTTTGCACATTTGTGGCATTTTTTTTAAATTGTACCCTTGGGATGTTGCCAGAAAACTCTCGGTGCAATGAATTTTTGTAATTGGTCATTCTACAAAAAATAAATGTTGTTGATGCTTTTAAAACCCCTTTGTACTGATTTTTAAACAATGATTTGTATATTTATTGTCAGTTTAAAAGCAGTTTGTAAACTGAACTAAAACGTTTTACTAAATGTTTCAATGTGTGTCTAATGAATAAAAATAAGTCATGCCCACTTAAAGAAGTGAGCTGATTAAGTATCACTTACTCAGAATAAACACTTACAAAAAACAAGCTGAGTTCACTTAAAAAATGAAAGTTTATTTAGTAGTGTTAACTCAGTAATGGTTATTAGTGCAGCTTAATTATTAAGTGCAGCTTAATTATTAAGTCTATTGAACTTACTTTTTTCAAGGCAATGAGTTTCCACACATTTTCTAAGTAAGGTCAACAAGTTACATTTTACAGTGTAGGAGATATTTACAACTTAGTAGGAGCCTTCACAGGTTTTTTACACTAGAGTGTATAAATACCAACTGTGTGAGGACAGCTAAAAAGACTGTAGAGAATGAAGTATCCTACAATTTAGCACACACCTGCTTGAGCAGGAGGTGACAATATTCTTCCTCAGAATGCAGTTCTCAGCGTTGCTTTCAGGGCCCACCTAGTTTAGCATGTTTTTCTTTTTCTTTCTTTCTTTTTCTTTCTTTCTTTCTAAACTCCCTATACCTGTCTCAGCCTGTCACTTGTGCAGTTGATGAGCAGAACAGACCTAATGTAACTTCAGAGTGTTTTATTTAGGATGTAAGGGGTAGCCTACGGGAGAACCAGAAAAAGAATTCAGCGTTCTAAAGCAGAACAGAGCCACATCAGTGACAAATCAGGGCTGAACACCGGCTAGATCAACCTACATTGGCTCAGGTGGCTGCCCGAATTCAACACAAAGCTTTGACTCTAGCCTACAAAGTCACTTCCGGATCTGCCCCTACCTATCTCAACGTCATACTAAATGATTACATCCCGTCCGAAGCACTGCGATCCCCTAATACGAACCGCCTGCCCGTACCCTCTCCTAAGACAAAGCGAGGTCACTCCAAACTTTTCTCGGTTGTTGTCCCTCAATGGTGGAACAACCTGACAGTCGCTACAAGAGCAGCAATATCCCTCTCGACCTTCAAAAAGCTTGTGAAAGTCCTCCTTTTCCAAGACTGCTTTCCTTCTTAACAAAACTAATCTCAACTAACCATCTCTTTATATAGGTGCCTTCGATGTTCTCTACACATCTGTTAGCTATTATGTCCTCCTTTTGTAAGTCGCTTTGGATAAAAGCGTCTGCTAAGTGTAATGTTTATGTAGATAAATTGGTGCCTGAATGGAGGATGCATTTAGACCATAATAAATAGGGGTCCTCACACAGTTAGTATTTGTACACTCTAGTGTATGAACCTGTGAAGGCTCCTATTAAGTTGTAAATATCTCCTAACAAATGGCACTAGATCTATAGTAGCAATAATCTCACTGGTGCTAGGCTTCCAATAGTATTATTTGTTAATAGTAATTGGGCCATGAGGGCCCGAAACATCACTACTGAAAACAAATATAAAAATAAAATTAAAAAAACTTCCGGTGTGCGGATTTTCATTTGTCTTTACAGTTTTACTTTTTTGGATCCTGCACCCGAATTACATGAATGTCCATGATCAAAACCTTGCTTGTTAAGCTACTGAATAGACTCACCTTGTGCTGTGACTTTATACACTAGTGCTGCTAATAGCGGGCGGTCAATGAAGCCTAATAAAGAGGATCTGTCAGGGCAGGCACTGGGATGGATATCGACTGGCACACGGCAGACGCTCACTCGCAAACAGCCTTTCGTGGTTTATCGAACACGATGCACGCACTTCAGCCAGAGCACTCATCTCACTGCTGACAGTGTGCCTGATGGCTCACATACGGGCACACACACACACACACACACACATACACACACACACATATACACACACATATACACACACATATACACTACATATACGCTCAATATAAGCATCTCTCCTCCCTGTCTCTCTCTCTCACACACAAACACACACAAACACACACACACACACAATTTGATCTGCCATCTTAACTCATATCAGAGGGAGACAGTTTGGGTCAATAGCCTCAGTGATTTCTATCTCTGCGCAGCAACTCAGTGTGCAGTCTTAACATCTAACAGCAAACAACATTTACTCAAGACAAATATCGGAGCAACTCTATTTTGTGTGAGTGATTTTTTAAAAAGTCGATTTAACCGCTGCAGCGTAACTACTACACACAAGACACAACAATACAGAGTTTACGCTAACAGGAATGGGATTTGATAAAGATTTGATTTACTTTAATAGAAAATCTCTGGGATGGGTGACACACACACACACACACACACACACACACACAGACACACACACATCTGTTTCAGTGCCCTGTGTGGTAACTTGTTCTTGTAGTAATCCCTCTGTGTTCTTGTAATACAGAGTAGCCTGACTGACTGGCATACACTCATGCTGGTGTCAGTATGACAAGGTAATCCAAGTAAGGACCTGTGCCTAACAAAGCACTAACGATGGGGGCACCCGAAACAGTTGCACTATTTCACTATAGATAGTTTGGCACATGTGAGACCATTAAAACCCTCTTTTTGCATGAATATCTCAACTTTTTTTTTTTTTATTCTGAGTGTGAGCTTCATTTTGTCTTGAGTCAGTATGACAAGGCCACTGGCTTGAAAGTGGAAATGAAAGGGATCTTGGATTGACATGTCGGCCAGGGATTGCCAGCAATTCTGCTTGCCCGGTAAAGTGGATAGTTTGTTCATGTTTATTCCAGGTGGAAAAAGAAAAAACAGATGACGACAAGAGATGATGACAAAATAAGCAAACATTTTTGAAGTCTGACACTGACTGATGTCTGACTTGGTTCTATTATGGCACTGACCTGGCCCTAGACCTGAATCTAATATGGTTCTGTTATGGATCTGATGTAATTCTATTATAGCCCTGATATAGCCCTATTATGGTCCTGGTCCTGGTCCTGTTATGAATCTGATAAGGATCTCTTTTGGTCCTGTGATGGCACTAATATGGCTCTGATCTTGCTTGAATATGGTTCTTATTGGCCGTGTTAGGGCTGTGATATCCAAAGTTCAAGTTTACATCAAAGTTTACTGCCATATGTACAGTTCTATGTTTCCCTGCACAATGATATTCTTTCTTTGCCATCTTTGTGAATGCCACACATGATAAAAAATGTTATGGCATAATAAAAAGCCGTAAGCCAGCAAATATGGCATCGGTTTGGCTGTGCTTTAGCTCTGTTATATCTTTTGGTATGGGTCCAATATGGCCCTGTTAAGCTCATGTTATAGAAGTATTATAATCCTACTGTGGCCTTGATATGGCCCTGTTATGGCCCTGATATGACCCTGTTATGGACCTGCGAAGGTTGTTCCAGAGCACTATTGTGGTGACTATTCTGGCCCTCATATAACACTACAATGGTTCCATTATGGTGCTGTAAATGTCTTGCCATGACACTTTTATGCTCCCTGTTGTAGACCAGGTATGGTCCTGTATTGGACCTGGTATTGTACTGTTATGGACCCCATATGGTCCTGCACTAGACCCAGTATAGTCCTGTTATAGGCCAGGTCTGGTCCTATATCAGACCTGGTAGGTGCTGTAAAGGCCAAGCTATAGGTCTGATTTGGCCCTGGGACAGCTATAGCACTGTACTGAGTTTAAATTGTGCCGGAGACATCCGGAGCTCAGCTCCTCTTCCTCCTCTTCCTCCTCACCTTGGCAATACAGCCAGCTGGAGCTGAGATCCCTCTGCTACAGTATTTGCAGTAATACAATAGAGTGACATATTGACCACTGTGAGTAAAGAAGGACTCCCCCTCCTTAACAAAAGCCAAATTGGAGGTGCAGTAGTGCAGTGGTTAGAGCACCCGACCGTGAACAGGCATTTGCCCATGGGGACCCAGGTTTGAATCTGGCACTGCGGTCATTTCCCAACCCTACCCCATCTCTCTCTCTCCCACTTACTTCCTGTCTCCATCTTCATTGTCCTGTCTAAAAAAAAGCCAAAAAATACTTTTAAAAAAAGACCAACTGAACCACTGCCCTGTACTGGTCCACTGGTGGCGTACCACTGGTCCCGTGAGGCCCTGATGACCTGGATGTGTGGCCCTGAGGATGAATGGGCCCCAGGTCTCCAGGGCTGCCTGCTGTGAGAGTGCCGGTAGCCGGTGGGCAGAGATCCAGCGCTGCTCTGCTCACTCTGCTGACGGTGCAGGCAGCAGGATAGGTGATACCCAGCATTCAGAGCCAATAAACACTAGTCTTCAAAATGCACTGACGCCAACGTGTGTGTGTGTGTGTGTGTGAGAGAGAGAGAAAAAAAAAAGAGAGAGAGAGAGAGAGAAAGACAAACAGAAATGCATGGGCTTGTGCATATTGTGTGTTGTGTGTTTGTGTGTGTGTGTGTGTGTGTGTGTGTGTGTGTGTGTTGTGTGTGTGTTGTGCTTGTGTGAGTGAGGAAGGGGAGCATGTGTGTGAAAGTGACTACAGCACATGTGGCATATGTGTGTGGGTGTGTGTTTATGTGAAGATGTGGGAAGGCGTATGTGTGTAGGCGCCAAGGTGTGCATTCGTAGCACTCTCTCTGCAGTAGCTTTATTTCACCATAAGAGCTACAAGTGCAGAAACAGCACTCTGGCTTCTCTATAACACATCATTGCAATAGTCCTAGCTACTACAGGGCATCACTAGCCAATCTCGTCTCCTGTATCTGCCAGGGCGCAAAGACCAACACGACAAAAACAAACAGAAGCATGCATGTGACATTATCAGATAATGGGCACATATCAAATAAGTTATTTTTGTGTATACACACACACACACACACCTAAACATCACCCACCTACCTGCACACACACACACACACACACACACACACACACACACACACACACACACACACATTTCCACACATATACCTGAGCACACTGACACACACACACACACAGCACTAACTTTTCAGAGACTGAGAGCATGGCAAACCTGCATTGGCCAGCGCATAGGAATGTGGATAATGACATAGCATAGGTGCTTCAGCGCGTGTCACTGGTAGCTTATCAGTGCTGTTCCTGCCCAAAGCATCTATAACATTCTGTACCTCAGATTAACATGCGCCTCACACATCCAGGGTGTCACAAATACCACACAAACACACACACACAAACACACATGAACACACACACAAACACACACACACACACACACACACACACACACACACACACACACACACACACACACACACACACAGGGATCAATAGAGCATCTATATGTATGTATGTATGTAACTAACATAAATACGTTTGAGTACATAAGTAATACCAACGTTATATACATTTATAATATATATTTTCTTGTTCCGATCTTACTTTTAAAAAGTACATTAAAGAGATCCTATGCAACTTTGAGTGCCTTTTCTCAACTGAGTGCCCCCTAGTGTCTCCAAGTAAATAGAGTGCAGTTACACGTATAGCTGAAACATCTGAACTTGCATTGCAGTCACATGACTGGGGTAATAGCCAATCAGCTGCTAAGGGCAGTAAATGAAAATGAATTATGCACAAATGGAGAGTGTGATAAATTGTGTGGTCCTTGTGCAGCTGTTAGTCATGTCACCTACAAAGGACGTTAAATTCCCTGCAAGTGAAATAATATTTTACTGTTCTGCATGTGTGTGTGTTTTTTTTACGAGCATTCATTTGCCTGGCGTAGTTGTTAGTCAAATCAGCATGCAAAGCTGGACTGGACACACAAAACAGCTTTCATCAGACCTCCCACTGTACAGCCTTGCAACACACTTAAACACAGACACACCTTTCCCCAAAGGCAAGGTGAGGAGGAAGTTTTGCTGAGTCCCGCAATTACTGCAGCTTAATGGCAACAGGCCATGAGCAGGGGATACTGAATAGAGACCAAAAGCAGCATCAGTCATGTTATTATGCAGTAGTTAGCCAGCGTCAGGGATAATTCATCAGCCAATCAGCTATGCTGTCTTCCTTCCCATAATTCCATCTGTTGCTCAGTGATGTGGAAAGCCCCTTGGGACTAGTTCATTTAAAAGCACTAAATGGCTGCAATCGTGCCTATTGTAATGGGATAATGTGACAAGTTGTTTGTAGTTTCTTAAAAGGTTCTTTTTCTTCTGTTTTCTTCTGTTATTTACCGGTTGTTTTCTCTGGCTCTCTTTTTGTCATTCTTCCCCTATCTCTGTCTCTGTCTCTCTTTCTCTCTCCCACACACACTCTACTTCCCTTTCTTTCTGTTTTTAGTCTCTCTCTCTCTCTCTCTCTCTTACTTTCTCTCTCTCTCTCCCACACACACTCTCCCTTCTTCCCTTCTGCGTTCTGTACTTCTACCAGTTTTTCACGCTCACTATCTCTTTCTTTCTACCACTTTTTCTGTCTGTTTTTAGTCTCTCTCTCTCTCTCTCTCTCTCTCCCTCTCTCTCTCTCTCTCTCTCTCTCTCTCTCTCTCTCTCACACACACACACACACACACACACACACACACACACACACACACACACACAGAGGGATTGGGCATCTGTTACACTCCACTCCAAACAGGCTTCTGCTCCAGTATCACCTCTGTGGCTGGCACACACACCTTTGTGGCTGCACTACGCACACACATGCACACACACACACACACACACCTCTGTGGCTGGACTACGCACAAACACACACACAAACACACACACAAACACACACACACACACACACACACACACACACACATCTCTGTGGCTGGAATACACACACAGATGCGTGCGCGCACACATGCACACACGCGCACACACACGCACACACACAGACACACACACACCTCTGTGGCTGGACTACACACACAGAGACCCCAGTGTTTGTGTGTGATGCTGAACTTCCTCTTAATACCATCCCTTAGAACAGGGAACCTCTCACAGCTTAGCCAGAGCACAGCGTGTGAACTGGCAGACTTCTACTGTACACACACACACACACACACACACACACACACGCTGCACACACACACACACGCAGCACAGCAGACCAGTAGGAAATGCAACTGACCTGCAAACAGACAGGACCATTGTGTCAAGAGGCCGAAGTCAGCCCATGTGGATTTGCCACACTTTGGTTATTCTGCGTGCGTGCGTGCGTGCGTGCGTGCGTGCGTGCGTGTGTGTATGTATGTATATATATGTGTCCGTATGTGTGTGTGTGTGTGTGTGTGTGGGGGGGGGGGGGGGGTGGTTGTTCAGTTGTTCAGTTGAGATTATATCACATGGTAGATTATTTGTGATTATCGTGGTTAATATATCTCTTTGTACTTCTACATGTATACATTCCATGAACATGAGAACACACACACACACACACTCACACACACACACACTCACACACACACACAAACACTCTAGCATGTTATATGTACAAATATCACACCATACAATGTGCGTGTGTGTGTGTTCTCATGTGTGTATGATCCACTCACCAGCACTGCATTGAACCTCTCCTCCAGTTCCTCCTCGGCTGGCATGGGCAGCTTGGGCCCGGCCGTCTGCCTGTGGTTCATGCCTGGTGTGCCCCCTCCAGAGGGGGTGCCCTTGCCCTCCTTGCCCAGAGGCAGGTCCATTCCCCCGGCTGCGTTCCCCATGGCGGCCCCTTCCCTTCCAGGCAATTACCTCCAGTACCAGTGTCACCACCCCCACCAGCACCGCCTTCACATCCAAAAGTGCCGTAACACTCACAGCCTGGTGTCGGCTTGGCACTGAAGAGGACAATGCAGTTCTCTCCTCTAGAATATCTCCTTTAGGATCTCTACTTTAGAACCCCTCCTTTAGAATCGGTCCTCTCAAATACCTCCTCTAGAATCCCTCCTTAAAAATCAGTCCTCTCAAATCCCTCCTTTATAATCAGTCCTCTCAAATCACTACTTTAAAATACCTCCTTTGGAATCAATCCTCTTAAATCACTCCTTTAGAATACCTCCTTTAGAATCGGTCCTCTTAAATCACTCCTTTAGAATACCTCCTTTAGAATTGGTCCTCTTAAATCACTCCTTTAGAATCCCACCTTTAAAATCAGTCCTCTCAGATTACTCCTTTAGAATCAGTCCCCTCAAATCCCTCCTTCGGAATCAGTCCCTTCAAATCACTCCTTTAGATTCAGTCCTCTACAATCCCTCCTTCAGAATCAGTCATCTCAAATCCCTCCTTTTGAATCAGTCCTCTGGAATCCCTCCTTTAAAATCAGTCCTTTAGAATCACTCTTCTAGAATCAATCTCACCAAGACACTCTTCAAGACAGTTTGGGATCCAAAAAGAACAACAAAAACTCCTGAACCCTGTGCATGTACACACACAAACACACTTACACACACACACTACAACACCTGCTGCGGTGAGATAAAGGTAAACAAATCTCCAGGTGTGTGTGTGTGTGTGAGAGTGTGTGTGGAGGAGGAGGAGGAGGTGTGCACTAGGTAAACAGCGGGAGCGCAGGTGTCTGATCCTTGGGTAGACGGAGAGGTAGCGAGCAGCTGTGTAGCCTTGACACCAACACCAGGCTCTGTCCTCCCCGAGGTGTCACACGCTGTGTAGTGTGTTGGTGTTCTGTGTTAAGTAGCTCCGCTACCGCTGAACAACACAAGGGTAAAGTTTCTAAAGTGTGGAGTCAAAGAGGTGACACGTGCCAGCATTCTCTCTCTCTCTCTCTTGTCTTTTTTTTCTTATCTTTTCTTTTCTTTTTTCTTTTCTTCACCCTTCTGATTGTCACAGCTCAGTTCATGTTCCTCTCGTCTGGTTGCCAGGTCTGTTATACTGAAACAAACAAAAAAGAGGAAGGAAAAAATGACCTTTATGACGGAGGGAAAAGAATGGATCCTGTAAACTCCACAGATGGCGTTGATGAGGTTAAAAAACTCTCAGCACAGTTTTTTTTTTACCTCAGTAGAGGAGGATGATACAGCATATCGCCAGAAAATGAAAGACAAAAAAAAAACACCAGTAGGCTTCTTCAGCTGTACTGCAGTGCAAAAATGATTAGAAAAAAGGAAAACAAATGAAAAGTAGGTGAGTAAAATTTACTCTAAGAAACAGACAAAGCAAAACACAAAACATATCCTCTCGTCTTGTCCTGGGGCAGAAGAAGTGCTTGAAGGAAGAGGAGGAGGAGGAGGAGGAGGGACATTAAACTCAAAGAAGTGCTGTGGTTCTGTCCGGTTCCTTCTGTTCTCTCTTCTCCTCCGGCAGCTGTCCGGTTCTCATTCCGATGGCCGGCGTATTCTGTGAGGCCATCCCAGTCCAGGGCTGAGCCGTATAGGAAGGAGGGAGGGAGAGAAAGAGGGAGGAAGGGAGAGAGAGAGAGAGAGAGAGACGCAGGGGGTACAGGAGGAGAGGAGTGAAGCAGAGACTGGATGACTGTACTGATCCTCTCTGCAGAGTCTAAGAGCTAGAGGCGCAACAGCAGCGACAGCAGCAGCGTATACAGGTCTCCCAGAATGCGAGTGAGTGAGAGAGTGTGTGACTGAGAGAGGGAGAGAGAGAGAGAGAGAGAGAGACGGAGAGAGAGAGAGACAGAGCATATGAAGTTCACTCAGAAGGGTGTCTGCTGGGTCCTAGTGCTTGGGAGTAGGTGTCATCCAGTCACTATTAAAATTACACATTCCCCTGACACACAAAGACACACACACACACACACACACACACACACACACACACACACACACACACACACACACACAGACAACTCTGACACACGTAGTCACACGTGGTCGTGACGCCCTTACAGCATTCAGAGTCTCATGTTACCTAAAAGTCTCAATTGCCATAGCAACGTAATGAAAAACACAAAACAGTTCCAGAGCATGACTACATGTTTCGAGCAGCACGTATTTAGTGTGGCCACCGTTCCAACTGATCCCAAGACTACTAACACAGATACTGTGTGACAGGCAATAACAAAGAGTCTACTGGAAGCGGCCCGTTTAAAAATGAATGAGGATGTATTCTGATATTCCACACACCTGCTTGCCACACCAACAACATGACATAATGCTGGTTGTCACGGTGATATGACATAAAGCTCCACCAGTTGCCAGGAACCATCCTGATGTCATGTCCTGTTATTAAGCGTGGGCTTGTGAGAGACACTGCAAATTTTAAAGACTTGTGATAACATCTGTTGTAGACTGTAGGGAAATAATTAATTGAAGAAAAAGTTTCAGTGTAAGGCATATCTCACAACCCCAAACACACGCACAAGGGCACACACACACACACACACACACACACACACACACACACACACACACACACACACACACACACACACACACACACACACATAACCTTACACCACTTTGAATGAGTGGGTCTACAGTTTACAAATCAGCCGACACTGACCAACACATGACAAGCTTTGTTTTACTGTAGAAACAAAAAAAGAACACTTTACAAACACTGGCAGTTAGCAATACTCTATTGCCCAATATCACAGGGCTGTATTAACTTTGATAATACTGCAAATTTACACATAAGAACACATGTTTACAAAAGGAGACCATTTTCAGGTCAGAGTAGACTTACGGATTCATCTGATTTGTAAGAATGGTTACAGCATGGCCTTGCCATTTCAGTGAGATTGCATCATGTCTTTGGAGTTAATCATATGCAGGCCTGTAGGTCTTCCAATGTGTGCTTGGACAGCAAGAGAAACGATGAAATGGCATTTGGACCCCCGTCACTTTTTGGAGTCTGATCAGACTAAACAAATAATGGGCTGTGATGCCATCTGCTGGTGAAAAGTGGAATATTGGTGTTACAGGTCTTCCAGATTAGCCTTTGAATTACATAAAGAAACTAAATATCACGAAGGACATAAATCTGACATGTAAATAGTCAGCTTGTCCATTATTGTGTAATATATTTATGTATAGTGTGTTACACAGTAGATAAGAGATAAATACATACAGTAAATAGAACCCTATTTTAATGCAACACTTAGTTTTCCTCTTTGTCTTCCTATAGGTTGCAAGCAGAATTGTCTCTCATCCGAATTACAGAGAAACGGCCCACTCCTCCAAAATTACTTAGTGCGGTTATAGCCCATGGAGGGCTGCAAAGGGAATTCAGAAGTGCCTTTCACCCAGTTACAAGTTGATGAACCACTGAAACTGAAACTACGCCGGTTACTCTGATCAGTTGAGTTTAAAACATATGTCCAGGGTGAAGGGAAGGGAAAACAGTCCATTTTTATGAGAGTGTCCATTTACTTGGAGACACTAGGCAGTTTCAGGTTCATGAAAGAACGCGGACACACAGGTGCAGTTGACTATTCATGTTGTTGCCATCAGGCCGCAAGTTCATCAGGCCACAGTGGGTAATTTCATAGAAGAACAGCCACAGTTGCAGCTACACATACACATCAACAGGTGGCAGCATACATCCTATAACATCTCCCTTTTCTTAATTAAAGCAAGGCTCATCAATTAGACTAAGGCCTAAGATAAGGCATACTTCATTCTCCAAGAAAGAACTTGTTCTATCCTTGTTGTAAATTCTTCTGGCAACACCAACATACACATTTTGGCAACAATCAATACACAACTTATACAAATATTATTTTTCTGTTATTTTTTTCCACTTTTTTCCCTTTTTTTAAATAAAAAAAGCAGTGTTCAAAGATCAAGTCTGTTTGGTGGCCTGGTCTGCCGACCACAGCATGAGGTGACTGGAGGCCTTGATGGTGTGGATGCGATGTCAACAGCTGGGCTGTCAACATGCTGAGGTGGAATAGTGGTACATGTTGCACGGCTTACCTGCTCCTCGGCAGTTACCTCTGGCTCAGTTTTAGGTACATGGCTGTCTGGGGTTTGTGGTGTGGTTGGTTCTGCTGGCCGCAGATCCACCCTGTTTCTGCGGTAGAGCCCCTTCTACGTTGACCAGGTAGGACCACGGGGCAACCCTCTGCACACATGACCCCACACATGTCTCCAGATGCCTGTTCGATCGCCAGGCAATGGCTTCATTCGCACCGCTTGGCCTACCGTGAGCTCAGGCAGGTCCTTGGCTGAGCGGTCATAGGTTGCTTTGGCGACCTGTTTCCTGTGACGCTGTGTTCCAACAGCTTTCTGGCCACTGGAAGTGCTGTTTTAAGGCGCCTTGACAGGCGCTGTGCTGGGCTGCTGTCCATTCCTTCAGTGGGTGTGTTGCGCCACTGCAAGATTACTTTCCAAGCATCCTCGCCGTCACGGTGGGCTTTCTTGCATACATTCTTTACTATCTTGACTGCTGCTTCTGCCTTGACATTGGCTTTGGGGTGATGTGGAGATGAGGTAATGTGCTCGAACTCCCATTGTGCTGCGAACTGTTTAAACTGGAGAGATGCAAATTGAGGGCCATTGTCTGAGATTAGGCGGTCAGGCTGCCCATGGCGAGCAAACTGTGCTTTGCAGCGCTTGATTGTAGTCTCGGCTGAGAGATCTGGGAGGAGGTCGATCTCCCAAAAGTCAGAATAATGATCCACCATCACGAGAAAGTCTTTGCCGTTTTGTTGGAAGAGGTCTGTGCTAACTATCTGCCAAGGGCGTGTTGGCAATTCGTGAGACATCATTGACTCTTTCTGCTGCTGAACGGCATACTCATTGCAGACTGTGCACTTGCCCACAAAGTCTAAGATGTCAGCTCGCATTCCTGGCCAATACAGTGTGTCCCGTGCTTGCCTGTAACAGGCCTCGCCCCCAATGTGGCTTGCATGTACTCTTACCAGCATCTCATGTCGTAATACTTTGGGGATAACGACCCTATCTCCACTAAACAGCACTCCATTCTAAACACTGAGCTCTTCCTTGTAAGCCCAGTATTCTCTCACCTGCACCTCAGGGCATCACTCACATACATCTCTGGGCCAGGGTTGTATGTGACTGCAAGGTTGTAGCCCTGTAGAGACAGCAGCATGCTCTGCAGTGCAAGCGCTTTGGGGCGTTCAGCAGTGGCTTGCTGAAGATGGAAACAAGCGGCTTGTGATCCCCTGTCTCTGCATTGATGCTGTTGCGCCCATACAGATACTGATGAAAGCGTTGGCAGGTGAACACGATGCTTAGTAGGGCTGGGTATTGCCAACAACCTCACGATACAATACGTATCACGATACAGGGGTCACGATACAATACATATTGCGATACATGTGTATCCCAATACATGACCTTCAAGGCAATACATATCCCAATTTTTTACATTACTTTACATGCATTTTTTAAGAAACCAGTCATATGTATACCCAAATGATATTTTTATTATGCAAAAATGCCAGACTGCAGTGCAGTTACAATGTAATGCTGCCTGAACACATAAACAGTGGCAATAACAACAACAGTTGATCTACATGATCTGGTTTTAAAACACTTCTCTCAGCTGTAAATGTAGGACAAAGAAATGTAAAAAGGAGTGACAATAAATAAATATGAATGCTGAATGATGAATGAATGATGAATAAATGTGAAATATCGATACTGACCCCTCCGTAACGATACATGTATTGTGAAGAGGCCCGCAACGATGTATTGCCATATCGATATTTTGAACACACCACTAATGCTTAGGCATTCTTTTTCAATTTGGGCATAGTTCTGCTCTGTTGGTGTGAGAGCCCGTGAGGCGAATGCAACAGGTTGGCCTTCCTGCAGCAGCACACAGCCAAGACCATGCTGACTAGCATCACTCTGGATTGTCACTGCCTTTGTAACGTCGTAGTAGCGCAGCACTGGCGTTGTAGTCACCAGCTGCTTGACTTCCTTCACTGCTGCATCGTGTTTTGGAAGCCAGTGCCATACTGCATCTTTATCTGTGAGTCTCCTCAGTGGCTCCCAGACCTCGGATAGATGTGGTAGGAACTTAGCCAGATATGTCACGAAGCCAACAAACCGCTGTACAGCCTTTACATCTGTTGGGAGGGGCATGTCCATTACTCCATTACTACCTTCTCTGGGTCAGCTTTCAGACCCTGTGCAGAAAGGATATGTCCATGAAAGCACACCTCTGGCACTTTAAACTGGAGCTTCTGTATGCTGAGCCAGAGTTTGACTTGTCGGCATCGGTCCATAAGGGCAAGCAGCTTTGCATCGTGATCACGCCCTGCCTCCTCATCTGAATTCCCGCAGACCACAGTGAGGATGTCGTCTGCTATGGGGTACACGCCATCGAGCCCCGCCAGGAGCTCGTGCTGTTTCCTTTGGTACACCTCTGGGGCCACAGAGACGCCGAACGGGAGTTTAAGCCAGCGCTTGCGCCCCCAGGGTGTCCAAAAGGTGGTCATGTAGCTGCTTGGTTCATCCAGTCTGCACTGTAGAAAGGCGTCCCTTGCGTCCACCAAGGTAAAGGCCCTGGCTTTGGGGAGCTTGTAAAGTATGTCCTCCAGGGTGGGCATAATGTAGTGTGATCGCAGTAGGGCCTGGTTGAGGTGCTTTGGGTCGTTGCATATACAGTACTGGTTTCTTGATAATCACCATGTTGCTGATCCAGTCAGTTGGCTCTGTGACTGAAGTGATGTGGCCCTCCGCCTCAAATTTTTCCTGTTGAGCTTTTACTGCCACCCTCATCGCGACTGGGACGTTGCGGGGGGCACTCTGGACTGGCTGGACTGCTGGATTAAGCTGAAAATGCACCACCCCTGGGACGGATTGAACTGGTGCAGTGAAGACATCCTGATATCTCTCGATGAGAGTCTCTCTTCGCAAAACCCCATCCCGGGCGCTACTGTCCACTGCATTCAGGCTTGCTGGGATAGTAAACTGCATAAGTCCGAGGTGCTCACATGTGGACCCCGAAAGCAGTGGCTGCTGGCTGGTGTTGACTATCTCAAATTGTAAAGTGTGTTTGCAGTCTCACACAACACACTCTGTCACGAACAGACCCATGGAGGTCATTAACTGACCAGAGTAAAGTTTGAGCCTGGTACTACTTGGCAAGAGTTTTTCATGAGGTGCAATTCGCATCTTGTCTCTAAGGCTCATGACGTCACATGTGGCTCCTGAGTCTAGCTGGCACTTTTGCTTGGTGCCATTCAGCCTAAAAGCAGCAAACCACTTTTTTCCTTTGGGACCAACGGCTCCAATGCATTCAGTTGTGAAGAGGTCATCTCCACTGTCTGTCTCTTGTGTGAGTATTAGATTGTCCATAGCGTGAACCTGGGCAGGTGCTTTGGATCCCTTGGTTTACATGCAGACACGGGCAAAGTGGTTGGGTGTGCCGCAGGCTTTGCACACCTTTCCATAGGCAGGGCAGTGCTCTCGCCCTCTCCCATGATAGCCACCACAATACCTGCATGCAGTGACATTGCCTGTGGCCGTGCCTGGGGTGATTTTTTTCTGCTGCTTCCAATTTGGACGAGGAGTTTTGTTTGGTGCTTGTCTGAACGCTGCATTGACGCTCTCGGTCTGTAGTTTGTCTTGTTCCATAGACCTTATTGTGAAGTCTGTCAGCTCTGCGGCTCTGCATAATTCCAAGGCTGTGGTCAGCGTTAGTTTTTGTTATCTCAGCAGCCGTCTACGAGTGGCCTCATTAGCAATGCCAAGGACTAATTTGTCTCTGATGAGTTCGTCCCTTAAAGCCCCATATTCACAGCTTGCTGCTTTTTCTCTTAAACGGGTGACAAAAGTGTCAATGGGCTCACCATCCTCCTGTTTGCAGCAGCCGAAGACGTAGCGTTCGTATATGATGTTTTTTGACTGGTGAAAGTATTCCTCTAGTTTGTCCAAGATTGTTTTCACGTCGTTGCGTTCTGCGGCCGTCAGCTGCAGATTGTACTTGTAGACATGGCGACATTCAGGCCCCATTAGACTCCTTAGCGTGGCCGCTTGAACCTCCGATGATGCATCCACTAAATCCGTTGCTAAACTGTAATCTTCAAATTCTGCTCTGAAGATGTCCCAGTTTGTGCTCCAGTCTCCGGTGAGCTTCATTGGCATAGGAGGCGGCGTAGAGCAGTTGAACGCCATCTTGACCGCAGGTACGTTAATGACTGAAGCTAATTGCCCAGCGATGCTGGGAAGACTTGTGCTAAACTAGTAAAACAAAAAAATGCACATGCCGTGCTGGCAAGTTTACGACGTTTTGCAATGTCCTTTAGCTGTTAATTTGGCCTTTTTTTAACAGCTAAGCCACTTCTGGCACCATGTTTCAGGATCATGAAAGAACGCGGACACACAGGTGCTGGTGCAGTTGACTATTCATGTTGTTGCCATCAGGCCGCAAGTTACAGTGGGTAATTTTATAGAAGAACAGCCACAGTTGCGGCTACACATACACATCAGCAGGTGGCAGCATACATCCTATAACATAGGGAGAGCTCAGTTTAGAAAAGCCCTCAACTCAACGTTGCATAGTATCTCTTTGAAGTCCACATCACAACATATTGTGAACTTGGACATATCAGTCTGTGAATGAATGGGACTAACTCTGCAGGATGACATCAGGAAGCTGAGATCTTGTTTGTGCTCAAGTCAGCTTAAAAGGGTTGACAAAGTCTGTAACTATCTACACAATATGGTGAAGTGTAGGAAAAGAAGGAAGAAACAAAGTGATGTTTTGGTGAAAATGTTTATTATTGAACACAAGATGATGGCGATGTTTTTTCATGGCATGGACCAAAAAAGTACAATACTCCAGCTTTTTTTCTACCTTAAATTTTCACCTGGGCCAAACAATCTCTCAGATGGTGATCTAGCGATCCAAAAATCCTAGATCAGGCACTAGAAAGAGAGAGAATATCAATGCAAACACAAACAGAACTACCTAACTGAACTAAAATACAAATAAGTACGAAGGAATACTGGGGAAACAGCTGATAATCAAGTAGCCTGGTAAACCCGCACCTCGTACTTCATTTCATTTTGTACAGAGGGTCTGGACTAGGGGTGGGCGGTATAGCCTAAAATTTATATCACGGTATAAGTTGAACCATAGACGGTAGACAGTATATATCACGGTATACTTTAGTATGTAACACTATTAACTGTTAACAGCTTCTTAAAGCTGAATGTCAATATTTCTGAACATCACCAAACACGATATAAAACATTGTAACATTTTCGTGTGGGAACTTGGCTCAGCCAGAGGTTAGGCAAACAGCGACTGAGCTAAATATACAACACATTCAGAGCAGACAGCAGCAGTATCCGCACACAAAACAACTAGATGAACACGTGAGAATGATAGCACAGGAAATTATGATGTTGGGAGAGTGCAGTCAATCCGTGCGCTTTGCCAAATGGACAGAGCTGGGTCGTCAGTGACTTGCTGTCGGCGCAGATGGGTCAGTCAAGTGCCGGTGTAGCTGTCTATGAAACAGCACGACAGGCTCCTCATTAAGCATTACCTAAAGCAGTGGCGGTTCTACATTGAATTACTCCCCGGGCGAGACCCCCTCCGAGCCCCCAACGTTTTATTATGACCACATAGTGATTCTTATTATTGAATTGCACTTGAAATTAACATCAAACACTGTAGGCTACAAAAACTCCTATACAAAACTTAAATTAAGTAATAATTACATGCCCTTACATGCCAAATGTCTGCCATTAGACGCTACACTAATCTACCTTTTAGGGAGGAACAATTAGCTCCTTGGTTACTGCCTCGAATTCTACAGTATGCTTTAGGCTACACGTTCAGGTATGACTGGTTAACTATGCTAAACTACCCTATAGTTAAACTATGCAAACTATGAGTTGCAGCAAATTGCAAATGTTGAAACTACCATAATAACATTCTGTTGGCTAATGACAGGGCTCAACGTTAACCTAAATTATGGAAATCAATAATAACTAAACTTGTAACCGTTTTGTTGCAAAGCCAAATCTTATGGTGAAATTAGATCTTGTGTTTGTTGAGCTAAAACAGAATTATTGTTGAGTATATCAATCGTAGCATCATAGCTAGAAGGCTAACAAACGTAAGACTTATACCATGATTAACATTAGCCCTTCATTCATGGCATGGATAACGTGATCATGCAGAGAGAACAGTTGCATACCTTCATCTTTTGCTCATTTCTACACTTCTAATGGCTTTGACCTTTTTCTGTCCATCTCCTTCTGTTTGTAACTCGACAGTCAACATACTGTTTTTCCCATCCCCGAACACTGTCACTGCCGACCAGGAGTTAAGACTAATTCACCTTGGTGACCACCTACTCGTTTTGTATTGCCCTGTTTCATTAGCCTTTCACACAATTAAAAAATGTGCAGGAATTATAAACTTGTAAATATAATGTTAGGAATAAAATGTGCGTTATTGGGAAGGAAGCTTAATTATGTGTCACTGACTTCGCTCACTAATTGCAGAGTATTGCCCACTTGTGCATTGCATTTGAGAGACTCTTGTGCTGTCCCCCGCGCCCCCTCCCCTTTGCCCTTCTCTCACAGCTTCTGTGCACTGGAACTTTATTTACAAGGTTTTCCAACGTAGCTGACTTGCTGTAGCAAACCGACCGTAAGTAATGTTACAACCGCGGAAGATGAGCAATTTTGAAAATAGGCGTGTCAGAATAACGTGAATTCTGCAGATTATGTTTTCCTGTTGAGTATCCGACACCTCGTAGCCAAACCATGACCAGATTACAGAAGTTGAGCCGGTCTTTTCTACGAGCTCCTTCTATTCCATGTGTTCACTGCTCACAGCTATTTTTCCTTCTTCCTTGTTTTGGTGATGCAATGAACTATCGCTGTAGGAAGGTATAACCCAAAATCTCTACCGTTGGCCAAATTTATCCCGCATACCGTTTATACCTTTTATACCGCCCACCCCTAGTGATATATACCGTCTACCGTCTATGGTTCAACTTATACCGTGATATAAATTTTAGGCTATACCGCCCACCCCTAGATGATATACTGTATATATATTTTTCAAGTGCTCGTGAGGCCAATAGCACGGCGCCCTTCACGAAATTGCGCCCTGGGCAAAGGCCCAGCCCGCCCCCCCCTAGATTACCCATAGGTGTGTTTGAGTGTGTGTGTGTGTGTGTGTGTGTGTGTGTGTGTGTGTGTGTCTGTGTGTGTGTGTGTGTGTGTGTGTGTGTCTGTGTGCGTGTGTGTGTGTGTGTGTGTGTGTGTGTGTGTGTGTGTGTGTGTGTGCTTGTTTGATCACTAGTGTTTGGTCAATAATGTCATAAAGGAAATGAAGACATGCACATCAAGTATCCTGGTATGGACAAAAGTTTGATTTGCATGCAGTGGAACCGGTTTACATGTGATGGTGCCATATGCTGCACATGAGTTTCTTTTTCCAGTAACAAAGAGCACTACAAATTGTACAGTTTAAACTCTGAAACTGTTTAAGGCTGCATTCCATGACTATGACTCAGAGACAAAGGCTGCCTCAATGATTTCACCCCATGACTTGTCATCATGTGAATGGTTAGGGACGACCCTAAGCCCAACCTCGCAGAAATTATTGGTTTACTCTTAGGATAAAAAAGTTGGTGCGACCATGTTTGGTCAATAATGTCATAAAGGAAATGAAGACATGCACATCAAGTATCCTGGTATGGACAAAAGTTTGATTTGCATGCAGTGGAACCGGTTTACATGCTCTGAGCGTGGACTACGCTCAGAATATGGACTGCAGCTAGAGAATAGAAACCGAGTCTATTTTTCTGCGCGTTTTCTGCGCGTATTCAGCTAAAATCCCATTGAAAGCTATAGGCACAGCTGTACAATTCATGTCAACTGTGCTGTCAATGCCTGCATTGACACAGGGAATACCTCAAAAACCTAGCGACTGTCTGCAAAATATTACCACTCGCTTACAACTGCATGAAACAAACGCTGGAAAGCTATTGGGGTAATAATATCCGATCTGCACTACAAGGGCATTGACTATCCTACATAAACACACAAACTGAAATACCTTTGAAGTTGTCACGCTGTGCAGTCAATATGGAGATAGATTTGTCTCATCAAGATTTGTATAAATAAAATATATATATATAAATATAAATACATTTATAAATATTCAAACACAAAATACAAATACAAAAACGCGACATACAAATAAATGATAGAATGTATATAAATACACAGGCATTTGTATATATATTTTCGAGATTTGTAAATATATTTCCGAGATTTGAAAACAAATGTAGTTCATATGTATGTGGAGTCTGCATTTGTGGATCCATTTTTTGCTTTTGTGTCTATTACGTAATTGTGAGACATTCCTACCGCACACCATGGTTTCACAAATAAATGTCACCGGATTTGAATACAAATACCCTTGACTGGAAATCCAGCAGATGGCAGTCATGAGCAAAGGTGTCGTGCAGCTTGTCGGCAGCTGCTAGTTTGGTATTATATCCAGCTATCCAGTAAATGCAACTACATGACAACATGGAAGCAACGATCAGTGGTTTAAACGGATGGGTCAAGTAGTGTTATTTATTAAACATATAAAACAAGTGTTGCCCACAGAGTGCAATATTGTTACTGGATGAACCATACATTTTCGCTTGCATGGTTATCAATACCTGGGATGGCCCAGTTTATGGGGTGACCACTTTCCTGTTTTCTGACAGAGCGCCCTGTCAGATGTATGGTTTAGCCAGTAACAATATAGCACTGTGTGGGCAACACTTGTTTTAGATGAAAACAGGGAGTAGCGTCCTTATTCACTCTGTTACCATATAGTCTAGCCTATATGGAAGGGGTTAAAAATAAGTGCGCTTTTTTGTACCGGGAGTGAATAAAGGCTTTGACAACAATCAGCCTACATTATTTAGAACAATGTCAAATATTCCGTTCGTCTTATCTTATCATCTCTGCGTATTCAGCTCGGGAGCGGGAATTCAGCTGCCAGCCCCCTCTTTAAATGCACTTGGCCAATGTCTTTAATTGCACATTGCCATGTTTCCCTATCTCTCACTTTAGTAAACACAACATGTGTTTCTCTGGTTGTATTTCCTTACTTTAAACGATGTTTAGAAAGCAGCACTGCGCCTAGTGCAACTTGACACTTTGATAAGGCCAGTGGAATATTTGACATCGTTCTAAATCATGTAGGCTGATCATTGTCAAAGCCTTTATTCACTCCCGGTAGAAGAAAAGCGAACTTATTAGGCTACAAAAACTCTTATACAAAACTTCCATAAATTGCAATTTCATTAGGCTATAATAACATGCCCTTACATGCCAAATGTCTGTCATAGCGCTATATTAATCTATCTTTTAGGGAGGAACAATTAGCTCCTTGGTTACTGCCTCGAATTCTACAGTATCCTTGTTACACGTTCAGGTATGACTGGTTAACTATGCTAAACTACCCTATAGTTAAACTATGCAAACTATGAGTTACAGCAAATAATTGCATGTTGAAACTACCATAATAACATTCTGTTGGCTGATGACAGGGCTCAACGTTAACCCAACTTATGGAAATCAATAATAACTTAACTTGTAACCGTTTTGTTGCAAAGCCAAATCTTATGGTGAAATTAGATCTTGTGTTTCTTGAGCTAAGACCGAATTAGTGTTGAGTATAGCAATCGTAGCATCATAAGAGTTATACCATGATTAACATTAGCCCTTTATTCATGGCATGGATAACGTGATCATGCAGAGAGAACAGTTCATCTTTTGCTCGTTTCTACACTTCTAATGGCTTTGACCTTTTTCTGTCCATCTCCTTCTGTTTGTCACTCGACAGTCAACATACCGTATTTCCCATCCCCGAACACTGTCACTGCCGACCAGGAGTTAGGACTCACCTTGGTGACCGCCTACTGGTTTTGTATTGCCCTGTTTTATTAGCCCTTTCACACAATTAAAAGATGTGCAGGAATTATAAACCTGTAAATACAATGGTAGCAATAAAATGTGCGTTATTGGGAAGGAAGCTTATGTGTGACTGCGCTCACTAATTGCAGAGTATTGCCCACTTGTGCATTGCATTTGAGAGACCCAGAGGCGAACAGTCCCCCACGCCCCCTCCCCTTTGCCCTTCTCTCACAGCTTCTGTGCACTGGAACTTTTCAGCAGGGGCGCGGGCAGCCAAAGGGGGCGCCAATTTGACAATTTCCTACACAGTGACATGATGGATATTAAAAACGTTTTTAGATGATATATACATGTTTTTCAAGCGCTCGTGAGGCCAATAGCACGGCGCCCTTCACGAAATTGCGCCCTGGGCAAAGGCCCAGCCCGCCCCTCTAGAACCGCCACTGAGTATACATCATTAACAGAAAGCATCTGAAAACAGTTTGGTCTTAAGTCTAGATTTGAAACTGTCAACTGTAGGAGCATTTTTGATGTCTTCTGCAAGTTGGTTCCAGAGATTAGCAGCGTAGCAGCTGCAAGCACCTTTTATTTTAACAGCAGGTTATACCAACAGATTTGGTTGCCCCAGAAGCCCCTTAGTTTCAAGACCAGTGGTGATCCTAAGTCTTTCCTTTTTCCGAAATATAATTACTTCAGTTTTATAGTGGGGGAGAGTATGTAGGCCTATTTTCGTGGGATTTCAATGTTAATTTTTGGAGAGTGGTTGAACTGTCTTCTGGGGTCACTGAAGTCTCCACCCCCCTCCTCCTCATCAATTCCCACCATATCTCCCTGGCTGACATTTCCACAAACCTCTTCATCTGCTCCACACAAGCACATCTCAGAACAGTCTCGACAATTTCATGTTTACAATGACACACACTGATACAGATACAGATTTCAGAGTCAAGAATCCCTTAGTTTAAAAATGTATCTAACTAAAAATGAAGAGATATTTTCAAATAAAAAAACACATTTTATTTTTCCAAAATATACATATAAATTATATTAAAATGTCAGTTAACTACTTAATATTCTTCAATTTCCCCTTTCCTTCACTTTTGATGTCTTTCTATTAACTTTCTTAAAGGTATAGCTTAGTGGAAAATGAAAATTGGCACGTTAAAACATCATGCATTGTTTTTATTTCTAGTGAGGATCAATCCCGAACTAGCCCATTGCATTTCGAAGTGTTCAACATTTTTAACATTTTGGTCGAAAACACTGGCAATGCTATTGCTAAGGGCATCATGTAAAGCTTGAAGAAGAAAAAACCTCCAAACTTCATCGGCTGTATATCAAAGGTCCTGGCATTCAAAACAAGCAGGGGCGGACTGGCAATGTTTTAAACTTCAGCAGAGTCCACACCTCCAGGAAGAAATCGTTTCTGACGGGGTCTGGTCCAGACCCTCTGTACAAAATGAAATGAAGTACGAGGGGCTGGTTTACCATAGGAAATCCTACACATGGTGAAATGTCACCTTTTTGAGATTGTGATACCACCCGAAATCCTATTTCAAGCTCTTTTCAAATCTATTTGAATTCTTGTCTGTATGAAATATAGTGATTAACCAAAGTTGGCTATTTTTTTTAAATAAGTTTAAAACAGGGGTAAATGCTGGTATTCCAAATAGAATCACACAAATGAACAGTCACAATCATATTAGTGAGAGGCATCTGATTTGCTTACAGATGTTTTGTGCTTAGCCTACACTACACCTGTCCACAGGTATAGGCTACATTATACTTTGATTTACCTGTTTGCCATTCACTTCATTACTCTACTGCCCTTCTAACAGTAGGCTAATTGTGAACTGGCAAGTAGTGATTTTTATTCTTGTCTTCTTTTCTCTGATGAAACATTTTCCCACCTTACTGTGACTTCACCACAGACACTTACAACCAGTTAAGTGGGTTATGGTCTTTGTTCAGGGGCATAATGGGTCCTAAAAATATTATTCCTTGTGGGGATTCCATGTTAAAGCTTTGTAGTCGGTTTCACCAGTTCAGTGTTATTTCGTCAGAGTTTACAGTAGGGATGCAACGGTACAGTGTGCCCACGGTTCGGTTTACATTGTAACCCCCCCCCCCCCCCCCCCTTTCCCCCGGCTTATTTGGCCGGTTTTTGGTCCCAGCCCTTTCCTGTTTGTCATACATACAATACATACGCTAGCACTAACAATAACGCTGGCTTTCATGGTGTGTTTTACATACACAAAAAAAGCAGCATAAGCCAAGAGCAGGGCAGAGTGTGCACTTGTTGCTCAACCGGTTATGCAGCCTGCGCTGCCATATATCACTATTCAACTCTGTTTTTTCGCAATCCTGCAGAGATGGGCTCAAGCATGTGGAGTGTTCTCGCACTTTGTGCGTTTTCCTGCTGTATTTCTCAGCCTCTCCCTCCGTCGAGCAATGGACTGCAGTAC
Organism: Coilia nasus; assembly: GCA_027475355.1. Lineage (NCBI taxonomy): Eukaryota > Metazoa > Chordata > Actinopteri > Clupeiformes > Engraulidae > Coilia > Coilia nasus. Next base: position 16,686,473 of record CM050210.1, on the reverse strand, counting down.
TGTTCGAACACCACTCAATTACCCGCTTTGGCAGTGCTGCCCGGTGGAGGCTGGGACAACCTGCGTAACTTGGAGATGGGACGAGTCATGAACGTTAGCTATGGACACTGCCAGAGCACCGAGGATGGAGCTTTCTTCATCCCTGACGAGATGTTCGCTGCTATTCCCCCAGAGGCGGGACGTTTGGCGACGAACTCCGAAATCATCTTGTCATGGCAAGATCAGCGCAGCTGTGCTGCTGTTTCCATCAACGCAGAAGTATCTTTCTCGTTTGAGCTTAACGGAATGTTCTCTGGTGATAGCGAGCGTGTCAAGAGTCGCCAGATTAGGAGTGACTCAGTCGCCGCTCGAATACAGGTGAGTGTGCAGTAGCTTATTTGAGAGTTAACTTGAAAATGATCGAGGCACTCTATTTCTATGTATTCTTACCGACAGTCCGAAACCAAGGTTGTCAGGATCAAGAGTAACAGGCCACAACAAACGGTAGGAGTAACTTTGAAGTGGGGAATGAGCGCAAGTATGTTTGAAATGTTATATATTGGATCTTTGATTTTTTAATAAAAAACTCGATTCACCATTCCAATCGATGCCCCCCCCCCCCCCCCCCCCGGCCAATTTAAAATGAAATAACTACTGACTGTAAATGTAGGCACTTGGCCAGTGTCTTTACGAACTAGCCATGTTTCCCGTTGATCTCTCACTTTAATAAACACAATATGTGTTTCTCTGGTTTTATTTCCTTGCTCTAAACATTGTTTAGAAAGCACCACTGCACCGATAGTGCAACTTGACACTTTGATAAGGCCAGTGGAATATTTGACATCGTTCAAAATCAAGGCTGATCATTGTCAAAGCCTTCACTCCCGGTACAAAAAAGCGAACGCGTTTTAACCCATTCCATGAAGTTATGATAAACTCTACCTCTTTGGCAACAGTCACTTTGTCCTACCTCGGGTGAATAAATTATTAAACGTAGTGACTTATGGACCTCAGCTTTGCCCAGTGGCTTGTCCACCTGATTTATCAAACCAAATAGGAAACACTGAATGACAAGAACGAGGCTGCCATTTTTTATAGCTCGAGTGGTCGACAGAAGACTAGCGATTGATGCTCTTCTTATATTGAGAATACTCTGAAGTGTATGAGCCCTCAGACGGATGTTTGTGCTTCAAATGCTGAAACAAATTGGTTGTCCTGCTACCACTTATGATAACCGCTTTCAGGCACAAGTTGCAACGAGGCGTTGTTTGGTGTTCATCAGATGCTGCAAAACGAAACCTATTCCAAATTACGGACGTGTGGGACTTTTGGGCAGGAGCCCCTCTTTCTCGCCGTCTCTTTCTGTCGGCATGTTTGTGCATGTGACGTTACTGGGGGTTCGAGAGAAAACACACTGCAGGAAGTGCAGTAGGGATAGCCTTGGGTCTTGGCGAATGTAAAAATGAAATGCATGCGCTGTGCGCTTGGAATATAAACTGAATGGGGACGGGATTTAAAAAATATATTTTAACTCGAGTTTCAGGGAAAATGAATCGATTTGACCTGCCAACTCGATTTTTAAATCGTATCGATTTTTTGCACAGGCCTAATATTGGATATAAAGAAGATCGATTAATGCACAAAACACAACACTGTACTTGTAATAATACTTTCAGCAAATATCTGGCGTCGATTCGCTACGGTAGCCTACTTGTATGAATAAGGGATTTAATGAGGGAGAGCGCGGTGTTTGAAAAAAGATTAAATCCTGGATGAAAAAAGATTAAATCCTGGACCGGACTGGCGTGGGTTGGGAGTAATTGGCCTCTATTGTGTTATTTGTTCGTGTAGTAGGTGTCTTGTGTCAGGTTTCATCAGCCCCCCCTATAAACAATTCGCTACCGCCTATAGAAATCAGAGGCTGAAAGGAAAGACACAATAGAACAGCTAGATAGCCTTACTCGTGTATGTCGTTTTAGTCTTTTGTAGTCTTTTTACAGACACTAGTAGCCGGATTCATGTAAGAAAACACTATCTAGTCAACTGTACTGTTTGCACTAGAAAACCTGCACCTTAAATTTCCATGTGCACTGTCTCATTGTAACAATGACAACGAAGATTGTGAGGTAACACTTAATTTTATGGTGCCTTTTCTAGTCTACATGTAATAACATGTAATATTATGTACTTACACTGTACATACTTATCACTATCCCTAACCCTATTGTACAGTGTATTGCAAGTACATAAAGTTACATGTTATTACACATTTTGTTACACTGTACCTAATTGATGTAGCAGGGACAGTAAAATAAAGTGTAACTGATTATAATTCTGATTCTACTTTTCCTTTTTCTGTAGGTGCGCAATCACGTCTACACAGTCAAGGCTCGCCCAGACTTCACACTGGATCCTGGGTTCGCTCGGCAGGCAGAGGAAATAGCAGAAGCACTGGCGAACAACCAAACCCGCCAGGCCACTTATCTGTCCGAGAGGCTGGTGCGGATCTACGGCACCCACGTCATCACAACTGTTGAGGCCGGTGCTTTGCTGGTACACGAAGACTATTTAAAAAAATCTTACGTCGACCAGGTTGGAAAATCATCCGCGTCTGCATTAGCTGGTGACAGTTTTTTCAGCAAATACCATATTCCCGGCAACTCTACAAGGAAGACCGAGGAAAGAAGAATGTACGAAGGAAACGTTACAGACTGTTTTGTCCAATGCCATGGTGGGGACTTGTTCTTCCCTGGTATGCCACTGCAAAAATGGCATGAAAGCACCCATAATAATCTTGTGGCCATTGACCGTGACGGGCTACCACTACACTTTATCCTGAACGAAGAAGCGTTTCCTCACCTCTCAGAACCATTAGTCCGTGGAATGGCATTTTCAGTCTACAGGGCTATCAAACGTTACTACGAGATGAATGTCCGCCCAGGGTGTACCGAGCCAGACTCAGAGAATTTTAACTTTCAGGCCAACACAGAGGATGGTTCTTGTGAAGGCCTGACTACCGAATTTAGCTTTGGAGGGGTTTTCCAGCTGTGCACCTCCCTTACACCAAACGCAGATGTGATATGTAACAGCTATCAGCAGACAAACCCAGACACAGGTCACTTTTCATGTCGAGAGCCATTCACGTCTACTCTTTTGCTCACAGACGTGAAAGAGCAAGACTACAGTAAGCAGAAGTGGCAAGACAGAAATGTTTGTGAACGCGCCAACTGTGTCATCCGAGCTCGCATTGACACTTACTGGTGTTCCGGCTCCAAAAACACTGCAGGGTTTTCAGGTTACCGATTTGGGGGTCTGTATAGCGCTTCAGCAACAAATCCTTTAACCAAATCCATGAGCTGTCCTCCAGAGTTTTTCCCTCAGGAACTATTAGCCAGTGGGGTGATAGTGTGTCTGAGTAATGACAACAAAACAGGCAACCAATACTCTGTTCCTTTCGGAGGGTTCTTTAGTTGTGAATCTGGCAACCCTTTTGCAGAAGGTTTTCAAAGCTGCCCCTTACAGTTCAGCCAGCACCTTGCTGCCATTAGTGATGTTGGCTGCGCTGTTTATTACTGCGTGATGTCAAAGGCTTTCACAGAAGGGGAACTGCAGCCTGTCTTATTGCCCCCGTACACAAAACCTTCTCTCAGTGGCATCTATGACGATACTGTGTTCATGCCTTCAGAGGAAAGCGAAAGCTGGGCCATGTTTAACCAGATGAACAAGCTTGACCCATGACCCACACTTGACAAACACTTGACCCATGTTCAGCGATGTACCCCAAAATGTACCTATAAATGCAGTAACGTGGTACTTCAGAGTGCTGTGGCTTTGCATAATGCTCGTCTTTATAGTTGGGAAAATGAAGTCTTTGAGTCAGGGAACACAGAGAGGGGTGTCTACATTTTCAGAGAGCAAGCAGTATGAAATGCTTTAATGATTTTATACGGTTCTATTTGTGGCTATACATTATGTTTTGTGCTAAAAAGGTACATTGTACTATATATTATGTTATGTTATGTTATGTATGTATGTTATTGTAGCGCTTGTAGACCTGGACCAGTAAAATAAGCACTAATATCCACCTAGGCTCGAAAGAGAGGTAGGTAACTTACAAAATAGTAAATAACTAGAATAAAAATGTAAGTTGAGTTGAACAGTTGACAAATTTATTATTTACACAATGGCTGTGCAATCCTGCACAGCATTTACCTTAGATGAAGTGGAATGAACCGAAAGGAAAAAGAAGGAAGAGCTCTTCAAAATAACAACCAAAAGAACAAAAGAATTCAGTCTTTAAACCTTTTTTTCACGAATTGGCAAAATCAGTTCCTCGGAATCGGAGTGTGTTGATCAAAAAAAAAGAGCAAAAAGTGTAGATCCTTGGATGTGTGTGTGAGTGTGTGTGTGATCCAATGACTGCTTGTGAAGCATCTTATCTGGTGTCAATCGACCAGGATATCAGGGTCCCTCTGAGACAAGTCACACGGTTGGCCACACCGCTTCCTTGACCGTCCTCAGTCTTCAGTCTGATTGGGCTGGGCTCGCCATCTTGGATCAGAATCTGTCGCTCACCATAAAACCAGTCTACTGTGGGAATTATTATAACCTGTGTGTAAAAGTATAACCTGTGTATGATATAAAACTCGTTGCTGCAAAGAAGAGAGAGGCCTGTGAACAGAATGCAAGCAGGAGCAGAACGCATACATTAACATATTCCCACTCAAGGTATAGTGAACAAAATGCTGAGGTATGGGAAATAAAGGGGGTGATGACAGAATGTGAAAGTGAATGTCCATCATCTGAGACCCCAAAGAGCAAAACAACCTGTAATATGCAAAACCTGTTACCCAAACCCATGGGAAGGTGAAGAAGTATGGGTTCGCTGTCACGCGAGCCCTTGCGAAAGTATGGGTTCATTGTCACGCAAACCCCTGCGAAAGCGTGGTGGAGTGAGTTCACTAACAACGGTCCAATGCAAAGAGCTGATGGGAAACAGAACATAGCCATGCCAGTGACAAATGGTCCTGTCAGGGACAACCCTGATAGGACTGATTGATTATTGAAAAGAGTGGCAACTTTATATCTTAAAGTCACGGCTGAATGATTAAAGTCACGGCTGAATGATTATTTTTAATAAGTTGCTGGGAAAGAAAAACCACCAATATGACCTGACCCAAAAGGCTGTGATTGGCCCGCAGGCCTATCACTCAGGCCTGCCTGAATTCTGATTGGCTGAGAAAGAACCCCTGGCGTCAGCAGAAAACCGCCAGGCGAATTCTGAGAATTGGAACATCAAAAGGGGATTCGGAGAATTCAGAGTGCTCACAAGGTATATAAGGGGGTGCTCCGCAGTCAGAATTCCGAGACTTGCAGGACCAGCCCTCGAGACGCATCTTAGCAACTCTCCAGGTTGATCAGCCTTCGCAACCGTTGGTAGTAAGTTCACTCTGCTAATGCACTTTGTGTATTTTTGGGTACTTTGCCTGTGTACACTGGTGTATGCTTAGTGAATAAAGTCTTTGTCAACAACTGAATTCTGTGACTTCGCTTGAATCATTGCATTGGGAGAACAACGAGACAATCTACAGAGATCCAGAGTGCTGAGGGGCGAGGTTCCTTGTCGGGGTTTTCCACGACACTACACATAGTGCAGAATGAGTGATTCTGTTCTATTTCAAATCTTAATATGAGATCTCATTAACTTTTCTGTCATACAATTTGTGTAACCAATAACTAAGAATACACCCCTTTTTTAACAATGACATGAATTTCCACATCACATGAACCCACTCTCTCTCTCTCTCTCTCTCTCTCTCTCTCTCACACACACACACACACACACACACACACACACACACACACACACACACACACACAAACCGTGTTGGTTTCTTTCTGTGCTCGGTCAGACACATATACAGGCTACTTCTAACTGTTTACATGTAGTAGGTTATGAAATTTACTCACCCTGCCTGAACCACCCTTCTTGAAGGGCGCATGTTTTAAAAATTCGGCCACCTCTCTCTCCACATCAACAATCCTGATTCCAGGATGGCAGGTGGTGCAGGCCTCTGGAAATTAAGCGCAGAGTAAGAGTTTGATCAGTATGGTACTATGCTAGTGTATGTATTGTCAAAGATGTGTGTACTTGCTAATGACAAAACATTACTTACTTACTAACACCTGCAAAAGTGGCAGGTCACCGAAGGACTTCTTCTTCCTCCCCCTCATGCTGTACAAGGACCACAGGGCTGTGGTCCCTAGACGGCTCATCATTCTTCTCACCGTCTTCCCTAGGGTTGAAGCGCCGTCTAGGGCGAGGAAGGTTATCTGTAAAGGAAAAACAGTTCCTATATGAATTTCCCATATGAAATGAATTTGGATTAGTTAGATATGGACATTAAACTGTGAGAGAATGAGAATTATGTAATGTTCAGAGAAGGTTAATTGAAATTTCGGGTACTTAGAAGATGGGCTGAATTGGCTCCACCGGGCTTGTGGGGTGAGAAGACCCATGTCTGTGACCCCGACCCTCTGTCTGAAATAAGCCAACAATAATAATCTTGTTAAGAAAGGAGACATGGCATGAAAGATACATACAGTGGGGTGTCCTGGCAACTAAATAATTCGATAGAACCCAATTGTTTTATAATGTGATACTTACCATCACCATGGTAATGCGGTGGTCTGGGTAGATCTGCAGCTCTGCCACTGGCCTTGGCTGCATTTCCGTCCTCAATTTGTGTTGCTGCAAAACAAAGTATCAAAAGTGCAGTCTTAGAATTAAGAAAACAAGTCTGAAGTTTAAAAAAAAAAGTACATACTGTCGCTGGACGGAAGCGAGCAGGCCGAACATGCTCTTATGTCACACTTACCATCACCATGGTACTGTGGTGGTCTGGGCAGCTCTGCAGCTCTGCCACTGTGTGGCTGCCACTGACTGGCCTCAGCTACATTTCCATCCTCAATGTTTGTTGCTGCAAAACAAAGTGTGTATCAAAAGTGCAGTCTTCGAATCTAAGAAAACAAGTCTGAATTTTTTTTTAATTTACTACATACTGTCGCTGTCTGAGTCATGACGGAAGCGGGCAGGCAGAACATGGGGCCTGCTCAGTTGCTCCTTGCTGCTGCTGTTGACATTGAGCTGGGTCTCTGCCCTCTTGGCCCAACGCAGGGCCTTCTCGTAGTCACCTTACATGCAACATTCAAGATGTAATGTAAATAAGCATTGACCTACTGATGATATTTCAGTGCTGCATAAACTGTATACAGTAGACTTAAGATATGTAGACTTACTTGTGGTGCAATTATCAACTACTTTAACAGAGAATCTCTGCCACTTCTCCTTGTCGGGATGGAATCCCTTCCTTGCTTTTTGTGAGGCCCCTGAACGGGGCCAGTAACATAGAAATCCACCCTGTTAATGAAAACAACACGTTCTTCAATTGTACTGTTGGGGTTAATAGTACAGATCCTAGCCTGAAATATTGTGTCTAGACCTTTAACATCGACTTTATTAACCTACCTTTGTGGTTTTGACCACCCATGTCTTGGGCACCACAGCCACAGTAACTGGGTTTTCTTTATAAAACTCCACAACATGGAACATGGTCATCTGTCAGCATAGTAACAAATAAGTCAATTGCATTATGCTATAATAACTTCATATTTTACACTATTATATGGAAACATTTTACAATATGTTGTTGGGTATCTCTGGGGCTTTCAAATTTTGGATTGCACTCCGACAGTCTTCTTACAATCTGTGGCAGAGGGCGGTTTCCAGAACGAACTATCTTTTTTAGTTTTTGATTAAAGTTCTCAAATGGGAATGCAGAGCACTTGTCCAGGCCAGTGAATGCCTCTGCATCTTCAGCTAAGTGGAGCATGCTGTGAACATTGTACACAATGAATTCTGGGCCATAGATGGTTTTAGCGGTGTGTACAAAGTGAGACAGTAGGCCTTTTGCATACTGGTGGTGCTGTTTGACCAGGCTGGGACAAACAAGAATGGCCAGAGCAACAGAGAAGGTTAAGAAGTGCTCATACACATCTTCTCTCAAAATCCCCTTCAGCACTATTTTCCCTGTGTACAGCATGAATTGCCTAAGCTCAGTTGCTTTCCAACGATCCAGCTCATCCAGGCTCCTGGGTTTTCTTGCAAAAATGCCTGGCATTGCCTCCCTCAAACCTAACAAGCGGTTGTTTATTGCCATCACCTGACCCCTGCTAATGCGAGTTGGCCTGATGCCGCTTACCCAGGTCAGCAGCAGTTTTTTCATCACCCCAAGACAAGCCTGGTGCATGTAGTCTACTGGGAATGACTTAACCATGTCAATGCCGAGGGTAAGAAAAGGTGAAATGTTTTGATGGTGCTCGGTTTGAGTTTGTGCCCTGAATGATTGATCAGTGCGTGTTTCTATTCCCTCTACCTCCTGGTAGGTTATTCTACCGAGCCAGACTCCCTTTTGTGTGCACCTGTCGCAACCATAATAGCCTGAGTATTGCTTTGTGCCTTTCACCATGGCTCTTGCAGGTGCATCACATATAATGCTCTGTAGATTCACAGCAATATTTCTGCCTTCATAAACAATGCCTTCTCTGAGTAGATCACTGAGCTCATTAGTTGTGTCTGTTAGGAAGTCAAGGTCTGCTGGTTTTAAGGTGCCACATGTTAGTGCCACTGGGAATACCGATGGTGGGATTTGGTCTGTAGCTGCTAAGATGGACCAGAGGCATGTTTTTGAGCTTTTGAAAAGCGGCAGCCCATCTACATTTAAGGACAGCTTTAAAACACTAGTGTCAACTGGAAGAGGGTTTTTTTGCAATGTCTTCTTCAGCATGGTCTGTACTCCCAAGAACACATAATCCATACCAGACTTGGTTGTAGTGTTGCTGTCGTCAACGAAAATGATGACTAAATATGGTCGTCAACGAACCTTTATGATGTGAGAAAAACGAGACGAGACGAGACGCAAATGCTGGTCTTGTGACGATAACTGTAACTAAATATATAATGTAACATAGATGACGAATAAAAACAAGACGAAATGTTGCTTACAAAATAAAAACTATGCTAAAAATGTTTCTTCGTTTTCGCTGACAAACGTTATTATTTTTTGCAGTTGCCTATTTGTGTTTTTTGTGACTCCGTTCTGGACTGCAGACAGGTGACTGAACCCCCTCGCGCCATTTTATATGCCATCACCCAACGGTAAGGATATGGCCAGCCAGCCTGGGATCCTTGGACGGAAGAAAAGAGAAGACATTTGGCAACACTTTAATTACATTGTAGTGGAGAACAAGACTGAATGTGTAGTACAAAAAGACGGAAAGAACTGCGGCCACAAAATCACCGGAAAAAACACTACAAATTTAAAACGGCATTTGAAGGCATGCCACAATGACATTCAGATAAGTCAAGACACGAACACATTACTCTATGAAAGCCTTTGCCAGCTCATGAGGTTGTGCTTAATGTTTCACAAAAATCCTTAATTGTCTTGGGGATGAATAAAATATGTTTACTCTACATGCTAACAAGGTTTTCGCTAGATTTAGACATTAGCTTTACAAGTTAACGCACTGCCTATTTGCTACTCGTCCAGCTTTCTAGCTATACATTGATAGTTTCCTCTTTATCTATGGCCATCTTAATCAGACAGGATTTCTTGTAAAGACCCCCGGGTGTCCATGCGTATGTAATACTATTATTTCTCCAAAACGAAATATCTCTAGCCACACGACGTAGTGCAACACAGGCAATATGTAACTAAACTTCTAAAGCTAGCAGCTAATGTCTGACAATCACGTTACATCGTGGGGCTAAAGACGTTGGAGAAATAACATTCCTTAAGCATGGATACTTAGCGATCTTTTTCTGATAAGATGGCGTTGGTGGATACATTCTGGAACTTTGAAGTATGCAGTTTAGCTGTAACCTGCTTTAGATAGGTAGCAAAGAGAAAACAGTTTGTAAGCACTAGAGTGGTTTTGAATGCATCGTGGCGATCTATGCTTCCAATCTTTCATTACGACGACTAAGCTACTGAGTTAAGGGATGGTGTTTGAGGCTGGTTGCACTGGTAGTCTTGTATTTTTAAAAAATGTTGTACAAAAAATCTCCTTACACACATACCCAGACAGACAGGTTTTTTGCTGTATATAATCATGAAAGTCAATAAGAAGCCTGAAAAGAACGGGCAAGAAAAAAAACTTTTTTATAGCTCTCCATGTGTATCCTGCCTCGCTTCAGATGCGTTCCTGTCTTGCAGTGATGCAGCTGTACAAAGTGATTGTTTAGCCCTACACCAAGCACAATCTTCGGATCATTTGGCCAAAGTAGTCATTTGCTCAATGTCAGCGATGGAAACAGTGTTTCGTGGGGTGGGAATGTTTATCGGAGAGTGAGTAGGCGTGTTAGTGTGGGGAACGAGGCTGGAAGTGAAGTCGGGGTCCAGTGTTTTTACTGCGTTAGCCATGTAGCTAATTATGACCGCCGCTAGCAAAGCTAGCGTTAGCGGTCATTATAGTGTTGCCGCGACTTTTTTCCCTTTTTTTTTTTTTTTTCTTTTTTTTCCCCGATTTTCCGTCAACGATTTCCGGGACACTGGAAGTACGGGGGACATGAATCTTTGTAGGCATGTAGCCCTAGAACTTTTTGAGCGACTAGAAGCTTTTGGTCCCCAAGGGCCACCCCCCCGCTTTGCCAGGGTCCGTCAAAGAGGGGGAGACCGGCAAAAGTTTTTCCTGAATAACTCAATGAACGTTTCACCCAACGACATGAAATTTTTGTGATATGTCTGTGTTACAGAGATGTATCGAACCAGCCCACAAACACTCACTTGAAGCACAGCGCCACCTAGTGATATGGGTACATGCAAAAATTGGGATTTTCAGTTGCCAATATCTTGGACCGCGAAGGTGGGAACTGCACAAAATACGTCATGCATGATCACCACAAAGACCTCTAACATCACAGCACATGCCATAAAATTTGGTCCATAGGGGGCGCTGTAATTGTAAAAATGTCATTTTGCCTATTATCTAGAGAATGCTAATGTTTACAACAACTTTTTTTTTATCGTGAAATCTATTGACCATCACGCATTGAAAGCACTGGTCAACGCCCACTTCCAACGAAAACAATTTCCGTGAAATTTTAACATTGCGAAAACGAATTTGAACGAACTCGTCATAGGCCGTTCATGTGAATCTCACCAAATTTGGTATATGTCATCTACAGACAATGCTGACAAAAAGTTATCAAAGGATTTATCTTGAGATAAACTGTGTCGAAGTTACACGTCAATGAACATTTAACACGTAGCTTAAAATTCTTCAAAAGTCCATATCTTGGCTTTTAATTGCTCAAATTTGGTCAAAGTTGACATGCCATCTCTAAACAGCTTTCTTTTCATGTGTACTAAATTTTGTGACATTTCGTCATAGGGGGCGATGTTTATTGGCGAAGCTAGTTGTCAAAAAACAGTTTTTGTTAAATGATTCGTCAACAATTTTGCCCAAGACAACGATTTTGTGTTAGTATGTCAGTGTTACAGAGACATATCGACCCAGCCCATAAACACTCACTTGAAGCATAGCGCCACCTAGTAATATGGGTAAATGCAAAAATTGGGATTTTGAACTGCCAATATCTTGGACCGAGAAAGTGGGAACGGCACAAAATACTTCATGCACGGTCAGCACAAAGACCTCTAAAACCACAGCACATGCCATACAATTTGGTCCATAGGGGGCGCTGTAATTGTACAAAATCTGATTTTGCCTATTGTTTGCCTTCACAAATCACTCCTACACACTATACAAACACACACAATGTCATTCATTCAAAACCCACATCCATGCCCACTTTCAGAAAATCATTTCACAGAAATTCTCACCTCACAACACTGCTCTACCACACACTTATCATGCCAACAGTTCCCACATTTCAATATACTGCGGCGGTCATACCATGTACCGCTATGCGGTACATCTAGTTTTTAGCATAATTTCAGATAAACATTCCTTACAAGGCAATAACATGACAGATTTCCGATCGAAGCAAATATGTTTTGCTGTGTCCTCTCCGGTTTACAACAATGCCAATATCAAGGTACAGAGTGCTTCTCATGTAAAGTTATTTCATTTTAAAGTGACGTTAAAATGAATGGAAGTCAATGGAATGCTAAAGGCTATTAGGCCCTTTCCGGGTTGAGATTTCCCCATGGGTGCTTTAACTTTCGCCTATGCTCCTACTCCCTTGCATAGTCCACAGGCATCTTGGATGCCAAACATCATATCCTGTGTACTTGAAATCATCGGTACATAAAGAATGTATAATAAGATTTTTTTTTTTTTAAAGATTTTTTTGTCGTTGACTGTTAAGGGATCTATGACAGGACTCTTCCCTACATCCTAATGGGGTGCATCTCCATAGTGTGTGGCATCATAAGCCTGCTGTTACCAGAAACAAAAGATGAGCCACTTCCAGAGAACATCAGCCAAGTCAAACCCCTCCACTGGTAGGTAGCTTAGCTCTACCACAACTGCTGTAAATTTAATTTGGACTTTTTTCACATCCATATCAACAACAGAATGCCATGGTATTTGCATAATGTGTATATGAAATTTGAGAATTCAGTGTTTTTGGTCATAGAACTATCATAAAACCGATATTACATTTGCTCAGGTTTTGTTACATCGATAATGTGGAATTGCCGTTTTAGTACATCTGGGATTTGTTATGTTTTGTCTCCACATCATCTGGATTTAAAGGTTTTGCGGGAAGAAGAAACCGGCCATGACGAACGGACAAGAAAAGAATGGACATCAAGGCAACAGAGCTGAATTTGAACTTGAGTAGACAACAACTCAGTCAACTCATGTGAAAGAGGTTTTTTTTCTCATATACCGTGTGTATCTATGTGTGCATACCTACAGTTGCAGTTTGAGGGACATATTATAATGGGTTTGTATTGGAATTGGCACATAATTATAATGGTACTGGAAGAGCATCCAGGCAATAAGGAATTTCTACTGTACTCAAATTTATGTGAAAATGTTGTCTGAAAATGTGACATCACAATCATACCTTTGCCACTGCATATGTGTGCCATAGAGGATTCGCTGAATAAGCAAGGCTACACAAGATGGGTGAAACACAAAGCCTCTGCATGTTAAAATTTTCTTGAAAGACACCAACAATGGCCGACCCCACTGGCAATGCATGCAGGATAGAATTACACAGATTCCTTTCATGAATGAATACTCCCAAAACAGCTCTAGATTTATCCTATTTAGCCCCCATTTTGTAACACCAGTCCCAGGAGCTCAGCCTTATGATCAGTTTTCTAAATAAATTTGTTTGGGAAATGAACTAATTCACTGACACGGGACAGATAATGATCAGGGCCGGGGGGATTCCAATTAGGAGGTTTAGTGACTTACCCAGACAAGGTACTGCGTCGAAAACCTCCTACTAGAAGGGTCTTATGGCTTCATTCCCCTAGCAAAGCCACAGGAGTCTCCTTGTAGGAAGTTTACCACTTGCTCTGAGATACATAGGTAAATGACTAAACCTGCTTTCTGGATTTCCAAATTAGCAAATAAAACCTGTCCATGAACAGATAGCACATGGAACATCATTCCACAGCTTGAGAGCAATCAACAATTCTCATTCATCAGCACTACTTGAACCCTTTGTATACTATGTTTGCTTAAACCATCTGGGCTTATTATTGGCTTCATTTTTGTTTTTGGTATTTGTACATTACATTACATTACATTACACTTAGCAGACGCTTTTATCCAAAGCGACTTACAAAAGGAGGACATAATAGCAAACTCATGTGTAGAGAACATCGAAGGTACCTATGTAAAGAGATGGTTAGTAGAATTTGGTTTTGTTAAGCAGTCTCGGAAAAGAAGGGTCTTCACAAGCTTTTTGAAGGTCGAGAGGGAAGTTGCTGCTCTTGTAGGGACTGGTAGGTTGTTCCACAACTGAGGGACAACTGTATGTGAATGCACTTTGATAATTCAGATTATATGTCTTGCCCTTTTGTTTTGTTTTGCACTAAGTTAAAGTGAAAATGCTGCAGTGGGGTTAGGTACAGATGATGACAAGTTTTACACTTTATTTTACTATTGCTGTCACATCAATTAGGTACAGTGTGACAAAGTATGTAACAATATGTACTTACACTGTACCATAGGGTTAGGGTTAGTGTTAGTTAAGTACAGAGTAAGTACATAATATTACGTGTTGTTTCATGTAGATACACTAAAAAAGGAACTGTAAAATAAAGTTTTCTTGTACACTGGAGTCATTTAGAATTGTAATCATCTAATCGTCTTTGTAATGATGGAATATGGTTTTAATGAACATCAATAAATGATAAAAATAGAGTCTAATGTTCAAAGAAGTATTACAGGGCATTATTCGCCTCTTTCAGCTTTGGTGAGTGGGCGCTACTGAACTCCACTGTTCGTTGACAGTATTATTTAGTACATATAATGAAAATTATAACAATTTGCCCTAAAACCCATATACATTCGCAAGTTTACGATGTGTTTGCATAACAGTCAGGACAGGACAATGTGTTTGCCTAACAGTCAGTAATGCCACATATTTCTTCCAACAAATACACCAGATCAAACAATTTCTTCCCAAAAAATGTTTCCTGTGTCTGTGTGTATCAAAGTTTACTTGCATAAAGATATTATAGTTTTAGAAAATATGAGGCAAAAAACTGAAACTGTTTAATTTAGCACACTTGTAATGAGTCAGTCTGCTACATGTACAATAGCAGATGTCTCAAAAAGAGAAAAATACTTTTTTGTTACCGGGGGATATATAAATTAGACTACAGACATAAGACAAAATTACATGAAAACCTTTTTTTCAGGGAAATTGAAGAGGTAGTGTGCAGGCATGTTCTAAATATCCACACAGCAGCCATATCAAACAATTTGGCCTTACAAAGCACTTACAGACACACACATACAGACACACACATACAGACACACACATTCCTCCACCCCCAGTGTTCTGTCCAACCAGTAATTACTGGCACTCCCTATTTCTGCCGTTCGGTGCTTAATTTCCCCTCTCGCTGTGCTTTTTTCTCTGCTATGTGCACCCTTAATCAGAAAACACAGGATTTCTTTCCTAATGTGTGCTTGACATGAGCAGGTCAGAACTAGAATTGGCATGGCACTGAACGAGATTTCTAATAGAGTGGTAGATTGTGATGTTTGGGGAACCAGTGAGGTGGTGACCTCTCAAGGTTCTACCCATGTGTGTGATGCCTCTGGTCTAGTTATGTTTGTGGGCAGAGAGTCGCCGTCAAGGTTATGATACACTGGCCAACTTTTGGAGCAGCGTTGCTAGGCAACAACATGGTGGGCTTCCGTTGTAATTAAACATTGGTGACAAGTTGCCTGCTGATGATGATCAAGTTCTCTTGATAAAAGTGTACAGCCTAATATCAGAAGGAATGTTGAAAAACAACATCTGGCAACACTGGCTAGCAAAATTGCTCAGAGAGTAGCCCTGTGTATTTATCACCTTCAGAGCTTGGCGTCAGTCATCTCTTGGCCTCCTCTCATCCGTGACCTTTGACCTGCTCGGGCCCATTTCAAATGGCCTGTTGTTGCCCTTTAGCCACCGCCTCTGTGGGCTGTATTGACAGTGACAGTGGAACTTTCCAGAAAGCTGTGATCTTCATGCTCTGCCTAAGACAAGTGTCCAGTAACTACATAAGCATGGCGGTAGACTTGTCCTGCCAGCTGCCCTTCCTATATCCAAGAGGACACCCCCATAGAGATCTAGAGCGAGTTCAACCGATGCACCAGTTTGCTATGGTTTCCTGATTGAACAAATTGTTTGGCCGCAACGTAGTGCAACATTCTGCAACATGCTTTCGGGATTGTTTGCTCCCGTTTGGTAGGCGTGTTCAACCACGTATCCAATCGGCGACAACTTTGCACGGTCATCTTCCGTGATTTCCTCTGCCAGAACGGCACAAAGAATCGCCCTCTCAGCTGCCATAGGTCCACGACTTGCGTCATACAACAGGGTGTTCAGCGCACCTACGTTTTTGTTGAATTAACCATGTTGCTACATTTCCTGCATCTTGAACTCGGCCATGTAGTGTATAGTAACCATCTGCAGATATCTGTGGTCACCACAACCTGATCCTAAGCCTGGCATTGCAAATCATGCAATGTTTATCCTCGTTCCGGAGTACTGACACAAACTGAAGACTGTGAAACCAAAGTCCAGTGCCGTTAAAGTATGGTCCACAGACACCATTAAAACACCACATCCCACCCTTTGAACACTAGGGCTTTACAAGGCTGTGATAACTTAATTTCACTTTTCACATAAGGACTGGCTGGGAGATATGCAGGAGTTGCTGGGGCAGGTGTAAATAGTTTGTTGTGTAAAGAGTGTAAAGAGTTTTAGAGACTAAGGCCTTAACATGGTGTGGAGGCTTTATATCGGTTCACATGCACCCCACCCTTTGCAAGACAACACCACAGACAGTTTGGACACTGAGAAATGTGTGTGATGTGAAAAGGTGCCACAAATGTTCCACATTTGCTTACTCTATGCTGTGTTGTTCCAAATCCTTTATTGCTGTTCCTCTTCCATGTATTGTACTGACTGTATTTTGCCTAGCCTAGCTGTCGCACCAAGATTGTAGACAGAGCTTTATCTGGCAAATCTTCCATAGACAGGAAGTTCTCAGAGGCAGGATCAACGGGTGTCTTTCAAATGCCTCTGTGTACTACTGGCCAGAGTTACAACCAATCAGAACACTGATTCCGATGACATATGCGTAGCCCTCCTTTTTCATTGGTGCCCAATTTCTTGGGCAAAGGAACAGCCGAGAATAGGCAGGTTAGCCAGACTGACTGCACTGTAATGTCACAGGCAGTATGGGCAAGCCCAGGCTATATTTTATGTTTGCAGTACTGACTTTGTCTTGCATGCATCGACAGATGCATATATGTTTGTGTCTTACAGTGTATTGTAAGGTGTTTCTCGTACATCATGTTCATTTGAAATAACCCCTAATGAGGTTAACCCTAAGTTTAGGGTAAGGGTAACTCTAAAACTCTCACCCTAACCCTGGCCAGGGATATAGTGGCACCTGTGGTACCCCTCCACGGTATGCAGGCCTTTCCTAGTCTGTTTAATTACACTTTACCAGAAGGCACTTTGGGGAGTTTCTCCAACTCGCATGCTCAAGGCTGGGGTATGAAACTGCACCTATAGTAATTACACTTCACGTGAACACTTAACTCGTCCAAAATGTCACTAAGTGGAATGTTAAGCAGAAATTCAGGTTTTCCCACAAAGACGTCAAGGTAATTAGGAGGAAATGTATTCTCACATTAGGTGTGTGGGTGGTATTACAAAGGTTGGGTCCTAAGAATCTAAAATTCTTAGAATTCAGGACGTCATAGACTTCCAGGAGAGGGCACACCCAGCACGCCCCTCTAACCATCAGCAGTCCTGCTGTGGAGAGAGTAAGCAGCACCAAATTCCTGGGTGTGCACATTTCTGGGGACCTCTCCTGGTTAAAGAACACTGCATCACTGGTCAGCAAAGCCCAATATGACTGTACTTCCTCCGCAAGCTAAGGAGAACCAGAGCCCCAGTGCCCATCATGAGCACCTTCTACAGAGGCACCATAGAGAGCATCCTGACCAGCTGCATCGCTTTGTGGTATGGCACTTGCACTGTGTCCTGCTGTAAAAAGCTACACCAGGTAGTGAGAGCAGCTGAGTGGGTGGTGGGTGTCTCCCCTCCCTCCAGGACATCTACTGCAACAGCCTGACCCACAAAGCCCTCTGCATTTCAGGTAATCCCACTCACCCATCCAACAGCTTCCTCAGTCTGCTGCCGTCAAGTCAAGTCAAGTCAAGTAACCCTTTATTGTCACTGGTTTTTAGGCCAGCGAAATTAGCCATCAACCCATCCACATACATAAATGACAGGGGGTAGACAGGATGGGAAGACAGGGGTGTAAGATATACAGCATCACATGAGGAGAGGGGGGGAGAGAAAAAAAACAACCCCCAGACCATGCTCTTGAGGGAGCATGATGTGGGACAGGAAAAAACACCTCAGCAACAGAGCACATAATTAAACATTTAACAACATGCAAGACAAGGTAAGGAAGTCTTTGGGGTAATCCAGCGTAGGCAAGCAGCCATCCGGTCCAGCAGCCATAACAGCGCTGGTCACAGAGACCCGCTTGCCAGGCTGGCGGAAGGAGGGTGGGAGGAATGCAAGAGCGTCCCGCTGCCGTGATCTGCCGGGGGAGTTGTTATTCCAGTTGAGGGAGTCGAAAGCAGATAAGATTGGGGGTTGTTTAGGCTTTAGGGCGAGCAGCCGCATTCCAATTTGCACGGCTACTCTCTTTGTCCATTCTGGTCCACGAAACGATCCATTTGCCTTTGCAAAGCCGCAAGCTTCTCCATGATGTTATCCATGTTGCGGTTCATAGCCACAGTCTGAGTGCTGACAGCTCTGCCCACCGCATCAATCAAGCCGGGCAGCATTGTGGGGCTATGGACAGCTGTTCCCGTCTTCTTTGTTACTCGGTAAACCAGGCCAATGCCCAATCAGCAAAAAACCTGTAACCATGGTTCCGAATAGGTAGATGTCTTCAACGTCCTCCACGGAAAGAGCCGCCAGGCACATGACCCGCCACCTCTCCCACGCGTCCATGATCATATTCCAGCTGCATACGTTCCGGCAGGACAGTCAGGTTCCCTCCGAACCCAAGCTTCTCCGCGAGAAGATGGTGTCAATTGCGTTCATAGACCAGTTGATCAAATCCATGATTTTTTAGTTCGGAGAGCAGGGCAGAGAAAGTCTCTCGGAGTGGAGTCAGTAGACAATAGACAAGACTAATACAAGGATACAAGGAGTTTTATTTGTCACGTACATAGACATACTGGGTAGTAGGACATGCAGTGAAACTGATGATTGTGGGTCTAGTTAATAGTCCGGTGGATAGCTGCGAAAATCGATCACTTTGCGATAAAAGCATGAAAATTGGTATGAAGACTCTCAAATGAGGTCTGATCAGATTTGGAACAGTAGGCGCTCAAGATCTGGCCCTTGGGGGCCATGGCGGCCATTTTGGAAAATGGAAATGGGGAAATGGATTAAAAGCACCCAGAAACATCACATATTTGTACCAAATTTGGTGGTAAGGTGTCTGGCATTCCAATTGACTGCAGCGACTGTTGACAAACCGCATCATAGCATGTTAGCTCGTTAGCACAATATTCGCTGAATGAATTACTGCATGAAAACTAGCTCACGACTTGGTTAAGCACAGAGAACATTTCAGAGATCATGCAAGATTTACAATTACTGACAATCTATGTTTCCCAAATAATTTGTAGTGGGTCTTGCTATGTGTAATCCATTGGCTCTTGCTAGCTGAGCTACATACTCCCCCAAGACAGTTTAAAACAACACAATGCCTAACATGAAAAATAAGACCCTCTACCACCTTTATAAACCCAGAGCAACAATTTTAACCATATCTAGCCCCAAATAGTAGCATACACCTTTAAATCTCATGAGTCCCAGTTTCGGAACATACTTACCAAATTTGATAGTAATATGTTATTGCATGCTATGTTTCTGGCATACATTTTCCCATTATGGAATCCATAGTTGATTGAAAAACTATGGTTCCTAATATAATTGGATGCCCTTTGTGAACCTTCCTACCAAATTTGATACAAATATGTTGTGTTTCTGGCTGTTTCATCTATTTTCATCCATAATTTTACCATACAAAATAAATATTTGGTGGCCATTTTGGAAAATGGCCGCCATATTTAACGCCTATGGTTGTAGATCTAACCAGATCCCTTTTGGGAACCTTCCTACCAAAATTGATCCAAATATATGATGTTTCTGGGTGCTTTTAATCCATTTTCCCATTTTCATGACGGCCATTTTGGAAAATGGCCGCCATGGCCCCCAGGGCACAGATCTTGAGCGCCTACGGTCCCAGATTTGATCAGAACACCTTTGGGAGTCATCATACCAAATTTGACGCTTTTATCTCAAAGTGATCGATTCGCATGAAAATCTGCATCGACCGGACTATAAGAGAGCAAAGCAGGGAAGGTCACGGGGAGGAGGAGGAAAGAAAAACTTTTTTTTTTTTCAGGAGGGAGACTGAAGACCCTCCCGGCCAGGACCAGCAGACTGACAGACGGCTTCGTACACCAAGCTGTCAGGATGCTCAAGCTGTCACCGCACCCCCCCCCCCCCCCCCCCCCGCTCCCCCCCGGAGCTAGATGACACTAGACCTTCATCTGCACTTTAAATCTGCTGAAAAAAAAATTCTACCCATCTTGTGTTGATTTATTCGTATTAGATCAGTTTTTATACTTTTTGCTATGTTTATATTATGTATGCTAACCTTATATTGCTACAGTATGTTTATATTGCTATGTTTATAATATGTTTAATGTAACAAATGTGGGCCTAGGGAGCACTGCAATTTCAAATCTTGTGTATGACCTGTAGATACGTTTTTTTAACAAAAAAGCTGACTTTGTAATAAATCTTAAAGATACCTTCCAGACAAGGTTCATCTGAGGAGAACTGGGAGTGTCTGGTGTAAAAAACGTGAATTAGAGAGATGCGTGATAGTGTGTGATTAACATGCGTGCGTTTGTCTTCATAGCATATGTTTGAAGGTGTGTGAGCACTACTGCAGTAATTAAATTGCTCAAATGTCTCAAGTGGCACAGCAGACACAGCAGACAAAGGCCCTAAAAGCAGCACACACCTAAATGATGTATCGTGAAGAGACACATTGTTACAGTGGTTATTCTTAACAGCAGTTATTATTATAATAGTAACTGCAGTTATTATTACAGCAGTTGTGATTATGGGGCTGTTCGGGTGGCACGGCGTCAGTGGACACACCCTTACCTTGGCGTTGACAATGATCTCCATGTCGATGGCATTCTGCTCCTGCAACCTCTTGATGTCCACAACCTTCTGTGTTCTCTATGTCTTGTGTTTACAAATGTGGACCCATACATAGCCTGACGGGGTGGGGTTAAGATTGTGTATATACTGTAGACATTGTATCTCACACTGCAGAGAGGGGACAGTGGAAGCACAAAGAGATTACTTCATGCACAAAGTGGGTGGAAAGGCTGTGATTGTGACAGTGTGACAATGAAAGTGACTCCTATTTGTAAGTGTGATTACAGTACACCACAGCACACAGTGCACACAATGAAATTGCAACCTGCGTTTGACCTCATCACACACGTGAACAGAGGGCAGCTATGATGGCAGCGCCCAGGGAGGAGTGTGTTGGGACAATACCTTGTTCCAGGGGACCTCAGTGGCACCTGGTCCTAGTGCATCCTCTGGTGGTAAGTGTATACACACACACCCACTTATACACAAGAAGGAAAGGGGCTGGAGGTTACAGAATACACACACAAATACATTCACAGTCTCCACATGAAGTACATTTACTGAAAGAGTGCTGCCATAGTACAAACAGACTGTACATTTGTCCATAACTATTATTAACACATCTACAAGTGTTAAAGCAGACAGCCAGGATGATAGACAGACATAAAGATGGTAGGCATAGAGATAGACAGCAGATAGCATAAAGACCAATGGATGGAAATGCAGACAACCCACTGAAAAACAGATGGAAGTATATGTTTAAAATAATTTACTGCTGTAAAAAAATGTCAGAATAATAGCTAAGACATGATCAAAGTGTTAACTAAGGGTTAACAAATGCATGAATATATGCTACCAAAAAAACCTCTACAAAAACAAACCGTATAAACAAATCGTGTATGCAACATACTGTAATTGGCAAAAATTGGTAATGCTACTTGTAGATATGTGACAGCAGCACTGGGGGGCGCTGGTCACTTGTCCTATAGCTTACAGGCAACCCAGAGAGTCAGCAAGATACAGACCACCCTACTCAGTGCTGTCAACTTATGCGAAGAATACAAAGGGCAAATCCAAAATGTAACTGACCCACTACATATATAGTACTAAATAATGAATAAGTTAACAATTTGGACAGAGCCATGTAATAGATACAGGGACAGTAAACATACATTCATCTCTAAAGACACAGCCGTACACCATACACTCAGAAACAGACAAGAGCCATGGTAAATGTGGAGGAACGCAGATTTATTTATCAGTAATACAAAAGCAACATAGGCCAATTTGCTCCAGAAAAGGTGAATCTCCTTTGCGGCCCTCTCTCCTTTGCGGCCCTCTCTCCATTCCCCCCCCCCCCCCCCCCAGTGGTCTGTTTGATTATGGCTCAGTCTCAATTTAAGTTTGGCAGACACCTGTTTAGACATGCCCCCGAAAAGGCATCAAGGGTCGGAAGCAGAAAAAAGAAGAGAAAGCGAGATGAAGCTCGGGTAAGGTTTAAAATAAATAAATAAAAAGAGTTTATTTTGTAGCCCTTGCCAGCAGCCAGGCAATAAACTTACCGTCAACAAACTTTGTAATGTTAGCTCCTAGGCTACTAGCCATGTTCAGACTGTGCTAATAACAAGTGAATCAGTTAACACAGTTAAAGGTTCCGACTGTGTTATGATTAAAGTTGTAAATGATTGCTACCTAGCTAGTTTACGTTGTGGATATAAATATAAATTATGGAATATTGAAAGCGATCATCATGGTCACGTGACTGTTTTCAGTTAATGCTCGGGTAAGAGTAGCGCTTCCATTTCTGAGGTTGCTAGCTAGCTATGCTATTTCTGATTAAGCTTAATTTTCTAGTGTTCATTTTGTTACCCTGTTTTACATTTCGTCTTCGTCTTTGTCTCATGACGAATGCTCTATTAGTTTTTGTTATTAGGTCTATTACAGTCATTCACAAACTATTTTTGTTAGCCAAGTTCAATGTAAACAATGTAGAAACGTCTAATGTAACTGGTAACATTTTCAAGGCGTGACCTGTTATGGTCAAAAATGAAGATAGATTTTATCTTTATTTTGCATTATACTGCATTTCAGGATATCTATAAAGACTTATTTTTATTCAAGTAAATGGTTCTCGTCTACTGACTGTATACAGGCTCTCGTCTCTTTATAGGCCAAGGGCGACATTTGTTGGTGAAACTGTAATATGAAAAGAATCGATCTTACAGTTATGTACATTTTCCCCCATTCGTATTCATATCAAATTGTGTACAGAAGTGTTATATTGTCCCATGACACATCTATAAATTTAAAATAGAGTTTTGAATTTTGAAATGTACCAGTGGTTTACACGTAGGCCTACATAAACCTAATTTATATATGCAATGTTTGTACTGTGGTTAAAAACTGTATTTCAGTAGAATCCCTGAATATTTTGTCTTTTAATTCTGAATGCAGGGTCAATGCTTAATATGTGCAAGGAGGACCTCGAGGTTAGGAGGAGGAGAATGAACCATCCACCAGCAGTTCAACCAATTTAGATCCACCATCGACCAGCAGTTTAATCCCTGGACATCAACCATCAACCAGTGTAGACTCTGCAACAGTTCCCAGCCCTGACCAGCAACAACCATCAACGTCCAGTTCAGGTACAGGTGCAACTCCACACACAACCACCGCGACAGTGACGAGTCAGCAATCAGCAAGAGACATGTGTGCCCCCTCCATATGATCCTGCTCTATGGTCAGCTCATATTTAAGTTTGGTTCAATGTTCAGTCTGCAGTCATTGCACAAGTCTTTGTTCAAAGGTGTACTTCCACCATGTTTTCATTAATTTTGCGGTGTTCTCTAGTATTAATAATTATGAAGCATAGCGCCACCTAGTGATATGGGTTAATGCAAAAATTGGGATATTGAGTTGCCAATATCTTGGACCGAGAAGGTGGGAACTGCGCAAAATACATCATGCACGATCAGCACGAAGACCTCTATAACCACAGCATGTGCCATACAATTTGGTCAATAGGGGGCGCTGTAATTGTACAAAATGTCATTTTGCATATTATCTAGAGAATGCTTAGGTTTACAACATTTTTTTTTTTATTGTGAAATCTATTGACCCTCACGCATTGAAAACACTGGTCGACGCCCACTTCCAATGAGAACAATTTCCGTGAAATTTTAATATTGCGAAAACGAATCTGAACGAACTCGTCATAGGCCGTTCATGTGAATCTCACCAAATTTGGTATATGTCATCTACAGACAATGCTGACAAAAGTTATCAAAGGATTTATCTTGAGATAAACCGTTCCGAAGTTAGACGTCAATGAACATTTAACACGTAGCTTAAAATTCTTCAAATGGCCGTATCTTGGCTTTTAATTGCTCAAATTTGGTCAAAGTTGGCATGCCATCTCTAAGCAGCTTTCTTTTCATGTGTACTAAATTTTGTGACATTTCGTCATAGGGGGCGATGTTTATTGGCGAAGCTAGGTGTCAAAAAACAGTTTTTGTTAAAAAACTCGTCAACAATTTTGCCCAAGACAACGATTTTGTTTTAGTATGTTAGTGTTACAGAGATGTATCGACCCAGCTCATAAACTCTCACTTGAAGCATAGCGCCACCTAGTTATATGGGTAAATGCAAAAATTGGGATTTTGAGTTGCTAATATCTTGGACCGAGAAGGTGGGAACTGCACAAAATACGTCATGCACGATCACCACAAAGACCTCTAACACCACAGAACATGCCATAAAATTTGGTGCATAGGGGGCGCTGTAATTGTAGAAAATGTCATTTTGCCTATTATCTAGAGAATGCTTACGTTTACAACAATTTTTTTTTTATCATGAAATCTGTTGACCCTCACGCATTGAAAATACTGGTCGACGCCCACTTCCAACGAGAACAATTTCCGTGAAATTTTAATATTGCGAAAACGAATCTGAACGAACTCGTCATAGGCCGTTCATGTGAATCTCACCAAATTTGGTATATGTCATCTACAGACAATGCTGACAAAAAGTTATCAAAGGATTTATTTTGAGATAAACCGTTCCGAAGTTACACGTCAATGAACATTTAACACTTAGCTTAAAATTCTTCAAATGGCCGTATCTTGGCTTTTAATTGCTCAAATTTGGTCAAAGTTGACATGCCATATCTAAACATCTTTCTTTTCATGTGTACTAAATTTTGTGACATTTCGTCATATGGGGCGATGTTTATCGCCGAAGCTAGGTGTTGAAAAACAGTTTTTGTTAAATAACTCAACAATTTTGCCCAAGACAACAATTTTGTGTTAGTATGTAGGTGTTACAGAGGCATATTGACCCAGCCCATAAACTCTCACTTGAAGCATAGCGCCACCTAGTGATAAGGGTAAATGCAAAAATTGGGATTTTGAGTTGCCAATATCTTGGACCGAGAAGGTGGGAACTGCACAAAATACATCATGCACGATCACCACAAAGACCTCTAACACCACAGAACATGCCATAAAATTTGGTCCATAGGGGGCGCTGTAATTGTACAAAATCTCATTTTGCCGATTCCTTGCCTTCACAAATCAGTCCTACACACTACACATTCAAAACCCATGTTTTCCGACTGTGCCTTTCCCTAATCGCAGGGGTGGAGCCTGTCTAATGGCACTGGGTTTGTTAGACGAGGTCAAAGTGTTTCTAGGAGAGCTAGGGGACAACGTAGAAGCAGGGTGAGGAGACGCAGTGAGAGTCCTACCCATGAAAATGAGCTCCACTCGGCATGAGTGCGTAGCAGATCTGGGTGTGCTGCTCGCAGCAGGAACAGAGGCGTAGTGGCACGGGGCAGAGGAGCTAATATGCTCGTTAGTTTATCTATCAAGATAATGGGAATGCCGGTGTACTGTACTGTCGCACCTGCTTTGAGTTCATCAATGAGGAGGGGTATCAAAATAGGCTCACGCCCTTTGATAAGCCAATTGGATATCTTCAATGCCAATTCGCCCCTAGATTTTCTGTCACTCTTTCTCTGTGATGATTTCTGGATTTCTCTACAATTGAGATACATCGCTTTGCCCATCTGTTTTTAGCCTTTGTCAGCTCAAAAAAAAAAAAAAAACTTCTTGTCATCTCACTCATGATATGTGCCTTGCCATGACGAGTGAGCTTTTAAACTAAACAGGTGTTGTTATATATATATATATATATATATATATATATATATATATATATATATATATACACAGAATAATATGTATGTGCCCCATATATGGAATCTGAGTGCCTGTAGTAAATGGAAAATCTCTACAGCAAAAGGTCAGCCTACTGCTATATGCATTCGGTTTGGTTCTGCCGTTTATTAGTAAAGATTTACACATTTTGTTTGCTATTTACTATTTACCTGAGCATTCAGTATTGTGCTATCCTTTAAACCTCGGTGTGGAAGGCAAGGTGTTCTTAATGCGTAGCAAACAATATGTCCAGCCAAAACGTACATTTGGGTTTACTCCCGTTTATTGCAAAATGTATTAAGTTAATACAAAAACTAAAGCTCACCGCCGTGCTGTTGTGTTGTATAAAAATATAAAGTGCTGTTTGTGGCGTTGTGGCTCACACGGCTACTGTAAGAACCGTGAGCTCCCACCGTCCACACCTCATCACAATTAATCACAGGCTCCTGTACTTATACCTGTGAGGTTGCGTTACCTACCATAAAAGGTGAGGTGCTCCTCCAACTGGCTAAAACTAAAACTACACTTCAACCTACCTATAAGTGACAATAAAATAATGGCTCCTACAGTCTCTATCGCTTATCATTTTAGGTTATAGCCTTTTGAAATTAAGATGTCAAAATGAATGTTTTAGGGAAAAAATTCTGACACCTAAAGGGTTACATCACTTCTGGTCTTGTGATGCCTATTTTTTAAACAGTTGTAGCTGAAAATAAACATAGCCATATTACAAGCAGTAGATAGTCATTAAGGGGAATATAGGTCTAATAGCAATGGTTTATGCCACTTATTTACAATAGATTTTCCAATGGCTGCCTCTGTTCTGACATTGTATCTATTCCTGTGCTAGATTTCAGAAAGGACATCAATGAAGCAAGTCCTGGCCAAGAAGATGGACAAACCAAATAGTGCTCAAGATTTCTTTGCCACAAGGAGGTACAACGACAACTCTCCAGAGCAACATACCAAGGAAGAAGGGATAGCGCAGTGGATAGGCCGCACAGGACTCCCAGCACGAATTGTTGAAGATGAGGAGTTTGTCACTATGATGGCAAAAATGGACAAAAAGTTCAAAGTGCCAAAAAGACATAAAATTTTAAACTTGATTGAAAAAATGTACAGAGAGGAGAAAGAGAAAATCAAACAAAACCTGGCCACAGCACGCAAAGTAACTATAGGTTTAGATATTTGGACCAAAAAGGGGCTTACTGCATCCTTTCTGGGAGTCAGTGCCTGTTACTTCAACCCTGAGGACAACAAGGCTGAACACAAACTCCTGAACCTGAAGGAGATGGTTCATCCACACACCGCAGAGTTGATTAGTACACTTGTAGAAGAATCAATGGAAGAGTGGGGAATACCCAGAGAGAAGATCCTCACAACAATCACTGACAATGGCAGCAACATGGTGGCTTCGTTCCACACAACTGCAGAAGTTGCCACAACGTCTGAAGAGGACTCAGAGGCAGAGTTCGACAATGCCAGTGATGATGATGAGCAGCAAGAAGGGCAGGATTCCAGGTCAGTCTGTGTATGAAACTATTAATTAATTCAATATTATGTAACTAGTCATGTATTTTTAATGAATAAAAAGTAATGCCAAAGAAAGGTGAAAGAATAAAAATGATGCAATTAAATAACATATACATATTCATAGGACGTTAAGTACTAAAACTATTGTATTCGGTTCAATAATGTAAGGGCTAATATGATGAAAAAATGTTTTTTTTTTTTTTTTATATAAAATATTTCCATGTAGATACGATTATGGAGCTATCGAGAGAACTCCATGCGTGGTACACACGCTTCAGCTTGTTGTGAATATGGTCCAGAAGGAACCCCCAATACGAAGGCTGTTGGAGAAAGTGAGGCACTTGGTGAACAAGTTCAGAAGGTCCTCTGTTGCCACAGAGCGACTGCTGCAGAAGTGTGCACTTGTTCTGATAAAAGACTGTCCCACCAGGTGGTCAAGTTGCTTTGCAATGATTTCACGCTGCCTTGAAGTCAAGGAACATCTCACAGCTGTGGCTGAGTCCATGGGCTGGGACAGCCTGCAGCCCAGTGAGTGGCAGAAGATTGGGATGCTGAGAGACCTTCTTCTGCCATTTGCGGAGCACACCAAGTCACTTGAAAGTGACACTCAATCACTCTCCCTTGTTGTACCAGCACTGCTGGATCTCAAAAACCACTTGTCAGAGTTCTTGCTTGATCATGGAAGAACATACAAAGATGCTGCTACTCTGGCTCAGAAGATGCTTTCTAGCATGGGTAGGCGCTTTAGTGTGTTTCTTGACATAACAGCTGACAACTTCTCACCACTTCCTGCTGCTGCATGCTTTGTGGACCCTTGTGTAGCTGAAACCCTTCTTGAAAATGATGACAACGAAGTACAGAATCTTGTCAGAAAGGCAGAGGACTACATTGCTCATCTTGTGCCACAAAGACTGCAAGTACAAGAACAGCAGTTGACCGATGATGAGCAAGTTGCCAATGAGGGTACAGAAGCACCAGGGGCAACCGCTGCAAAACGGCGCAGATTTAAGCTCTTCAGTGCCAGTCGTCCATCAAGGCCCAAGACAGCAAAGACATCAAACATTAGGCAGGAGATTTTGAAATATAAAGAGGGGCTTTCCAAGTTCCACCATACTGCTGCTACTGGTGCTGAGGTTGAGGAATCTGGCATTGAGTATTGGTTAACTCAGTGTTGTACTACTTTGTTTCCAACACTAAAACCTCTGGCCTTGGACCTCCTGGCGATGCCAGCCTCTCAGGCATTTACAGAGAGGGTATTTAGTGTAACTGGTTACCTCTCTTGTGGCCGTAGGAACAGGGCTAAGGCCATTTTGGAAAGAAGCGCTTTCCTTAAAGTAAACAAGCCTAAGTAGTAGTGTATAATGGCTAGCCTGAACAGAAATGAAAGAAACGTGTGTACTGTACTATGCACACACACAGTCACACACACACACACACACACACACACACATTTCTCACAGTTTGACAAATGTGGGTTTTATGGCAATCAAACAGACCGGGCACCAGTGAAAAGAAAATCTGAGGTCATAAATATGCTGTAGCCAAGTTATACTGGATAGTTTTTTTTCTGTTGTTTGTAACCAGTCTTTAAATAACACATCCACGAGGTTACAGTTTATGTTGTTGCTGTTGAGACTGCTGGTTATTTGGTTCAGTGATCCCTTTTGTCATGAATGCTTCTTTCCACCCTATTTTATCTCACCAAGGCAGAAAGAATTTGTAAGGGTGTTTTTATGATGCAAAGTCTGATTTAAGCTTCCATGTCACAGACACACACATTTTCATTTTATTTGCACTTTTTAGTATTTTATTGTAGCCCAACCATTCAGGCACCTTGTTTCTCTCTTTTTTTCATATTGCCATGTATTTAAATGTGTGTGTATACTTTGTGTGTTTCATTTTTTAAATAAATGTTATACATTTAAATCAGAGCATCTTCCTTGTCTGGAATGAATGTACAGTATTTTTGAGTCTATAAGGTAACAAAAATGTAATAATAAGAACCTTTTTTACATTGTGATATGGCTTTGACTAAAAGCGTATATTGTTTTGTTCTGTACTGTTAGGTACTCATACTATATTCACTGGGTTACATAGAATTGTATTACTAAAAAGTGACAAAAATGCAATTTTTATTGACTAAAACTAGACTAAAATGTCATCAGTTTTCGTCGACTAAAACTAGATGAAAATACTCATGGATAACTCTGACTAAAATAAGACTAAAATGGTCAGACTTTTAGTCGACTAAAACTTGACTAGACAAAAAGGGGTATGAACATGACTAAAACTAATAAAAACTAAAATGACAGCTTGGTGCAAAGACTAGACTAAAACTAAAATTAAAACAGGCCGCCAAAAACAACACTACTTGGTTGTCAGCGGAACAATTTGTTGAGTGCCAAGGAGTGTTCTTGCAGTTGATGGTAACTGCTGAATGTTGTGCCTTTTTAAAATGGTGAGTAGTCCATCTACAGCTGAATGAGTGATGTTGTGGTCAACTGCCCAATTAGCCAGATCTTCTTTCAGTGTGCTGGGAGACACGTTTTCAGTGTGCTGGGAGACATGGCCTCTGGGAGACGTGCGTTCAGTTAAAACTATGGGGTCAACTAAATCTATGGGGTCATCGTGGCTGTCCACGTCCATGTCAATGGATGATTCATGCCATTCAGCCAAATCAGGGAGGCGGTGCCAGGTGTTATTGGGTGTGGATTGGTGGCTGGAAGCTGCTGGGGTTTGTTTTTGTATGTCTGATTGGGAGAGCTTTAGAGACTGTCGTTGTGCCGCAATCCATTGTCTGTCATAGTTCTTTTTTCTATCCATTGCTCTATGAAATACGAACAGAAGTCAGCCTAGCTTTTGAAGGAATGGCAGGGTGATGGTTTTCAAGTTCCATTGAGGTTGACATGAGGGGAGCAGAGACAAAAAAAAACCATTTGTCATTACATTTGAAATAAATGCACCACACATCACATGTCCTGTTTACACTTTTGTCTTCCTTTTTGTTATTGTATGTATTTATGTCTCTTAGTATCCTAACGTCTTATCTTGCTCATTTTTGTATTTGTTGTTTATCTGAATGTACCCTGGCTAAGTTCTAATAAAAAAAAAAAGCGAGTGTGCAAGTGCCACTCCTTGCTACTGGGGATCAAGGCAAATGTGCGATTGGTTAGATCATGTTATGACGTATCATCTGGCGCGCAGTTGATGTGTACTGGCAGAGTGCAGTGCAGAGTGCGTCCTTTCTTGGGGACATTTCGTCAGTCAGGAGCCTGGATGCTCAGGCAACGCACAAAGCAGCTTCTAAGTCATTGAAACGGTAAGTTGTGATGGTTATCATTCATTTAGGTGTTAACCTAACACTATTAGGCTAATACATTACAGTGGTATATTTTAATTGGGGATTTTTCGTCAAATTCAGATGGACCATCAACCAGAGGCGAACGAAGCATAGCGGCATCCTATTTAGCCTAACGGTAAAGTATGCTTATCATTTAGTTGTGTAAGCAATAAGACGCAATATGGAAACAAGCAACTAATGTAGACGAATTGGAAACTGTAAAGTAATATTGTTGTATTGTGTCATTTCTACGATGGTCGGTGGTTTAATGTCGAATCAACACCACGTGGCTGAGAAACTAGCCAGCAGAGCTATCACATGGCAACAAACCAGTAGCCAGCTATCAGATATAGGCCTAGTCTCGGGCTGTCGCTAATGCCTTATAAACTGTAATGTGTTGTACAGGTTGATGGATGATGGACAATGGCAGGTTTCAGATTGGTAAGTTCATTTTCTTAAGCTTAAGTAGGACATTTAAGCATCCGATAACAGCGTAGTATGGACCGACATGTCCACGGGGTGGCTCCGATAGCCATTTACCCCTTTGATAGTCGTTGGCTTCATCTGTGTTCTGTTGTGTAGGGCTACCACTTATTTAGGGCTTTTAATTCAAGCCGTTTTTCATTGTAAGGGAGTCAGGCAGGGTGGCTGGTAAACAAGCAGATTTGTTGAACGCAAAGCCGTCAATATTCCGTATGTCTACGGTTAGGATCGAACGTGTACGGGTGAAAGGCGGGGTGCGCGCGTGCCCTCTTTGCCTGACGTTAGCTAGTCAGGCTAGCATACACAGTTGGCTAACCGCCAACGAATGCGCCGATTCAATGGTGGCTATCGCTGTGAACATCTTATATGTTTATAGAGACAATATCGGATTACTGTGAATAATTATGGGTGGTAATTGTCGAAATCCAAGCTGAACACAATAGTTTTATCCCCTATCTAAACATAGGTTTTCAAAACCTTAACTTTGATAACGTCATCGCATTCTTTTTAATTAGATAAAATGAGTGATTAATTTTTTACTCACCTCGGAGACGAATCGATGTAAAAAAAGCTACACACTATTCGGCCTACACTAAAAGTACACTAAAACAACTATTACTACAACTACTAAATTACTAAAACTAATATTTACAACTAATATGTACAGCTATCTAAAATTAAAAACACTAAGACAAAACTACACTAAACACAGGAACTACAAAAACTACCAATTACTAAATCTAATTACTAAATCTAATTACTAAATCTAATGACCAACTACTGATTAAAACTAATTAACTAATACTAAAGTTATACTAATTACTAATACTAATAATAAAAGTTAATACTAAATATATACACTATAATTATATAAAAACCGCTATTCTCGCTCTAACAACTTCACCGTCTCCGTCTCGATAACCAACAGTTAAACTGTCACTTTGTTACAAGTCTTATACTGCACAGGTGAGCGCGAGCCCTCTGATGTTAGGCCAGTTCAGACCAAAACAACGTGACGCGACTGTGTGCAACGTTCTGAAAACTGGCAACTCTTTGCAACTCGGCGTTCTAAAAGCTGTGCGTTCACACCGCTGCAACAGCTTGCAACGGTTTCATTGTTGCCATAGACTTCTGACATGGATGCGGAGACTGTGTCCGTTTTACGCCCAAAATACATGCAAGCGAAATGTACCGCTTTCTCTCCGCTTGCTCCGCTTTGAGTGGGCGTGTACCGAACGTCAGTTGAAGAGATATGAAGTTTAAAAGGCTAAAGAATTCTGAATGGTAATGATTTTTTTTGCTTCTGGCATGTCAATATAATGTTGAACTTCGACCCAATAACGCTTCATGCTGTTATGCGGATACTTGATGGTCAATCCATTCAATTGTGCAGTAATATGTCACTACTGATCATAAACTTGATTATATGCATATATAACATTTATTCAGCAAAACTATGTTTCCGTTTTGTGTGTCAAGACAGACCCAGGAAGCCCACATGCATCTTCAGAGGTGTAAGATGAGGACTACATCGATATGGTGAAGGATGGTGACCCATCCATATTGACCTGGAGTTGAAGACTCATTCGTTGGCTCAGAACATAGGGGGTATGTCCTTCAGAATCAGAATCAGCTTTATTGGCCAAGTATACTTACGTATACAAGGAATTTGACTCCGGCAGATGTTAGCTCTCTATACACATAACACAGAACGTAATACAATACAATAAATACAATAGACTAAACAAGTATGTGTACTTGTATTGCACAGTAGGGACAACAATATACAATATACATACAGGCACCCAATATGGGCAATAATGTACAAGTAGGCACATGGTGTCACAGTGGGTTAAACAACCGGTATGACAATATACCAATAAGGCATAAAGTTTTGGGGGGGGGGGGGGCACAAAAAGAGTCTTGAGTTACTGGGCAGGGGACACCTAGGCAAGTCTTTACGTGTACAGCTGGTCTGAGTTGCTGTCTTATGTCAGTGTGTTTTTGTTCTGTGTGTGTCAAGACAGGAGAGACCAACGTGCATAGTACCTGGCCTTCAGAGGTCGCAGAAGATGAGGACTACCATGGACATGCTGGAGGATGCTGAACTCACTGGAGATTTGCTCTCTATAGGGAGAATGCGTAAACAAGTTAAAATGGTCATACACATACAGTTTGCTTCCAATTTCTGAGATTATGCATCATACCTGAAAATTCCCAGGTGCTCCTGGCTTGGGATCTGCTTAAGAAGGTTCCAGTAGGTAGTGTGTTCGGTAGTGTGTCTTTGGACTCCGTTGGGCACAATTGCTATACAATATATGCAACACAATTTCGTTTTGTCGTAACCATTGAACCTCTCTGTTCTGGTTTTTGAACCAACAGTGACTACGATACTGCCAGCCTGTGTGAAGTGTTTTCAGACAAAGGGTTTTTTTTTTATTATTTGGTCCATAGCGTAGTAAAATGGAGACTGTAAACGAATAAATATGTGAAGGTTCTTTCCCCCAGATAGTGACCGTTCATTTATCTGTGAGGTTATTGTAAAATATGTCGTAGGATCAATGACTGCATGCAGTTCACCTTCCAATCCCAAGTCCACCATCTTCTTTAATGTCTTAATGAAGTTTTCAAATTTGAAGGCACTGAAAGAGTTCAAATTTCGGTGCAACATTGTTGGCCAGGTGCACAAGGTTGTGGCACAGGCCCGGTATACAGCACCAAGCCTTGTTCTTGACATCCATTTTTAGGAGAGTGCGAGTACCTGCTGGCAGTGCTGTATGGTGGCACTTCAGGATTTGTTTATCTGTGAAGTCAAATAGACAACTTGGTCCTTGATCCTTTGAATCTTCTTGAACTGACTGTGACGAGAAAGTTGCCAAACATGGGCCTTGACTTAAACTTTTGTGGCGGGGGGCAGAAGACGGGCTTTAACTTAATTATGTGGTCAGTTTTGTAGGCAGAGTACTGCACAGCATCTGTTGTCATTGGTTTGAAGGGTTGGAGTTCTGCCCCATGAGGAACTTTCTGCCTATATTAGTCTACACTGTGTTTTTTTAAGTGGGCGCTCACCTGTACAGTATAAGACTTGTAACTAAGTGACAGTATAAGACTTGTAACTAAGTTTAACTGTTGGGTATCGAGACGGAGACGGTCAAGTTGTTAGTGCGAGTCTTGGTCAATAACCTAGACGCACACCCTTCAGACTCTCATGTTATTTCCTCCCAGAAAGTGAGAGTTTGTCTATCTGTAAAAGTAAAGAGACAATTCAGTCGGATTGCTGCATGATTATCTAACAATAAAATGGGCCTTGTTTGCAGAAGAGAAACGCTCCAGAAAACATGTTTTTGCACCCAGATAGTGAGCAATTCAGTTGGCTTGCTGCATGGTTATCTAACAATAAAATGGGCCTTGTTTGCTTGTGCGCGACACCGATGAGACACACCACTTTGGTTTTGAAGTCACTGTCTGCCTGTAGACGTTTGATAAAGTGTAGTCAAAACTTTCTGCAGTAGTTTGATGTGGTACACTTTGTATTCTGTATTGTGGCCACTTTCCTGTCTATATGCATACATGCCTGTTACAATGCCTGTATCATTCCACATGGGCATCAAGTATGGTAGTTGATACTTTTTATAATTAGCCCTACTGGACCAGTTGTCCAAAACCACATGCAGTAAATAAAGTCATCCAGCTTTTTAAGACTGGGATTAAATAAAATTACTTATTTCTGATTCACTGATTTCTCTACATATGACTGTTCTAATTTCACTGCATGTTTCACTTCAGTATGTATACAACATAGACTGAAGTTTTTTCCCCACCCCCCTATAAAGCACTATCACAATATGTGGCGTTTTAAATGTATAAATATGTTAAATAAACGTTTAAATGCACTTGAATAAAACTGTCTTGTTTCATTCAGTCACTGACTTCATGTATTCACTTTTTCACCTTTTTTGCTGTTTTGTCACATTTCAGATATTGTGGTGCAAACTTAAATGGAAAATTGTGTTTTTCAACTTTATGTCCAACTTTATTTGCACATGCTGGTCATGCAAAACAGATCACAAAGTTATGAAAAGGCAAGAAACAAAGAAAGGTGCATTTCGGGCACAGTCTTGAGAAAAGTGAAATTTGGAACATTGCAATAAGTATGGTAAAATGCAGGTGCACGCCCACTTGTAACATTGCCTCATTGGTCAATCTGATATCACAAAGTAATTAATGATATAGGATTTTGGTTTGGTTTGTTTATGGATATAGAAAGACAAAGGGGTACCCAAGGGATTACATGCAAAAGCGTTAAAGACTAATTTCCAACATAGCCCCTGGTGGTAAAGGACAAGATAGTATACAGATATATCACACACACGTACTACAGGCTACCTAATTGTTGGTCCAGGATCAATATTACAGGTAACCAATCAGGGATCTTTTATTATTATTGAGGACCGGATGCACGGGACCATGCAGGAGATTAATTTGCCTGGGACAAAAGTACGCTGGGATTCAGCAGGGCCGTGTGTAAGATTTACGTGTCTTTTGACACCAGATTTGTACGTTCAAATTTGGTGCCAGATCAGTTTTTTTAAAAACGTATCTTTTGACACCAGATTTGTACGGTCAAGTTTGGTGCCAGGTCAGTTTTTAAAAAAACGTGTCTTTTGACACCAGTTTTGTACGTTCGAGTTTCGTGTCAGATCAGTTTTTTAAAAACACGTGTCTTTTGACACCAGATTTGTATGTTCTAATTTCGTTTCGGATGCGTTGGTATTTTCACGTGTCTTCTGACACCAAATCAAAACGTTTAATTAACGTTCTTAACAGGTTATTTTTCTCACGTGTTAGAAAAAACGTTCAAATAACGTGTTGTAAACGTAGGTTTTATTTGACACCCAAATGACACCTTGAAAAAACGTTCAGTTTGGTTCAAATAACGTGTTTTGCTGCTTGGGTTGGTCTGTATAGTGTTACAGTATAAATTTCAACTTCGGGACATAACTAACAACGGTGTCTGAGCGCGCTATTTCTTTCCCCGTAAACTGCCCATCAGTGTTGTTTGTTTTCACCTCTGTGTCGCCATTTCTATGTGAATTTAAATGTTACAACTTTACTTTTTACGTTTAATATATATATGAGGCCGCTTGCACCTAGTTCTGGCTGTAAGTAGACGTTAGCTGCTGTCTATTAGCTAACTGGCTCATAGGCATATCATTGTTGATTGAAACAGTTAGCCTAGGACTGTGAGTTACCCACTCGGCTTCTGGAGATTGCTATCTTACATCTACGATGGAAATAATTTGAAACGCAGAGATGCAGGCGTGCTTATTTTGTTCATTCAAATTTGAATATGGTTGCTGAAAAAACATATTTCATAAAGATTCCTAGCGCTTCCTTGCCCGTGCCCCAGTAGTAGTGACGCCCCTGATTTTTACTAACTTATAGTCCTAATACAATTTCAAAGTCATTAAAAAGCATAGTCGAATAATATAAGCTACATGGTCATAAAATCACAAGGCAATGTTTACTGTGAATGTCGCAATATATCAATAAATCAATACTTACTCAAGAGCTCAGGCCAAGGTGTCCGTTCAAGAAGAAAATCTCCGCTGAATGGGTTGGTGTATCTCAACCGTTAGCAGTAAAGGCGCGTCCGTGTCAGTAGATTCGATATGGGTCCGCTCCGGGCCCGCTGTTTGACAGTAGAATTCACAGCGGCGCCCGGAGGCGGGGCTGATGCTCTCCGGGGCGTTCAAACGAATGTGACAGTTACGCGCATAGACATACTATACATATAGTATGTATAGTATGTCTATAGTTACGCGGATCTGGCGATTTGAAGCCGGATCCGCATAGGAGTCTCCTGCTGTGTGGGTTGGGTCTTGGCGAATGTAAAAATGAAATGCATGCGCTGTGCGCTTGGAATATAAACTGAATGGGGACGGGATTAAAAAAATATATTTTAACTCGAGTTTCAGGGAAAATGAATCGATTTGACCTGCCAACTCGATTTTTAAATCGTATCGATTTTTTGCACAGGCCTAATATTGGATATAAAGAAGATCGATTAATGCACAAAACACAACACTGTACTTGTATTAATACTTTCAGCAAATATCTGGCGTTGATTCGCTACGGTAGCCTACTTGTATGAATAAGGGATTTAATGAGGGAGAGCACAGTGTTTGAAAAAAGATTAAATCCTGGATGAAAAAAGATTAAATCCTGGACCGGACTGGCGTGGGTTGGGAGTAATTGGCCTCTATTGTGTTATTTGTTCGTGTAGTAGCTGTCTTGTGTCAGGTTTCATCAGCCTCCCCTATAAACAATTCGCCCCCACCATACCCCCCCCCCCCAATAATAATTCTCTGGCGCCGCCACTGACTGCATTACTTTACTTCTTTACTCCTTATGGAAAGTAACTCGTTACATTACTTTGTGTTACTCATCAACGGCCTTGAGCAAAACACTATTGCAATGAGCAAGATGTAAGACAAGTGGCCATTTAACGAAAACAGACACTACAAAGTTGGTGAAAATCTATAGACCACTGCACAGGGTGGTATCAGTATTGCACTGATACTGGCACTGATAATTTTCATACATGAAGCTACAGGCATATGGACAGCACAATGACTCACTGTGCTTTAACCGTGCTTCTCTCATATCAGCTAGCGATGATAGATTTATGTAAATTTTACAAGCTGAGCTCTGTATGATGATGCGCTGTAAAAATAAATAAATAAATAAATAAATAAAAGCATGCACTAAAAAATCCGCAAAACAGCGAGGCCGCGAAAGGTGAAACGCGTTATAGCGAGGGACTGTATATAGCTGAAACAATAAAAA
This sequence comes from Coilia nasus, assembly GCA_027475355.1. Taxonomy (NCBI): domain Eukaryota; kingdom Metazoa; phylum Chordata; class Actinopteri; order Clupeiformes; family Engraulidae; genus Coilia; species Coilia nasus. The sequence continues at coordinate 16,648,081 of CM050210.1, read as the reverse complement.
CCGGCTTGACTTGACTTAAGATTTAATGTCTACCGCCTATAGAAATCAGAGGCTGAAAGGAAAGACACAATAGAACAGCTAGATAGCCTTACTCGTGTATGTCGTTTTAGTCTTTTGTAGTCTTTTTACAGACACTAGTAGCCCGATTCATGTAAGAAAACACTATCTAGTCAACTTTGTACTGTTTGCACTAGAAAACCTGCACCTTAAATTTCCATGTGCACTGTCTCATTGTAACAATGACAACGAAGATTGTGAGGTAACACTTTATTTTATGGTGCCTATTCTAGTGTATCTACATGTAATAACATGTAATATTATGTACTTACACTGTACATACTTATCACTATCCCTAACCCTATTGTACAGTGTATTGCAAGTACATAAAGTTACATGTTATTACACATTTTGTTACACTGTACCTAATTGATGTAGCAGGGACAGTAAAATAAAGTGTAACTGATTATAATTCTGATTCTACTTTTCCTTTTTCTGTAGGTGCGCAATCACGTCTACACAGTCAAGGCTCGCCCAGACTTCACACTGGATCCTGGGTTCGCTCGGCAGGCAGAGCAAATAGCAGAAGCACTGGCGAACAACCAAACCCGCCAGGCCACTTATCTGTCCGAGAGGCTGGTGCGGATCTACGGCACCCACGTCATCACAACTGTTGAGGCCGGTGCTTTGCTGGTACACGAAGACTATTTAAAAAAATCTTACGTCGACCAGGTTGGAAAATCATCCGCGTCTGCATTAGCTGGTGACAGTTTTTTCAGCAAATACCATATTCCCGGCAACTCTACAAGGAAGACCGAGGAAAGAAGAATGTACGAAGGAAACGTTACAGACTGTTTTGTCCAATGCCATGGTGGGGACTTGTTCTTCCCTGGTATGCCACTGCAAAAATGGCATGAAAGCACCCATAATAATCTTGTGGCCATTGACCGTGACGGGCTACCACTACACTTTATCCTGAACGAAGAAGCGTTTCCTCACCTCTCAGAACCATTAGTCCGTGGAATGGCATTTTCAGTCTACAGGGCTATCAAACGTTACTACGAGATGAATGTCCGCCCAGGGTGTACCGAGCCAGACTCAGAGAATTTTAACTTTCAGGCCAACACAGAGGATGGTTCTTGTGAAGGCCTGACTACCGAATTTAGCTTTGGAGGGGTTTTCCAGCTGTGCACCTCCCTTACACCAAACGCAGATGTGATATGTAACAGCTATCAGCAGACAAACCCAGACACAGGTCACTTTTCATGTCGAGAGCCATTCACGTCTACTCTTTTGCTCACAGACGTGAAAGAGCAAGACTACAGTAAGCAGAAGTGGCAAGACAGAAATGTTTGTGAACGCGCCAACTGTGTCATCCGAGCTCGCATTGACACTTACTGGTGTTCCGGCTCCAAAAACACTGCAGGGTTTTCAGGTTACCGATTTGGGGGTCTGTATAGCGCTTCAGCAACAAATCCTTTAACCAAATCCATGAGCTGTCCTCCAGAGTTTTTCCCTCAGGAACTATTAGCCAGTGGGGTGATAGTGTGTCTGAGTAATGACAACAAAACAGGCAACCAATACTCTGTTCCTTTCGGAGGGTTCTTTAGTTGTGAATCTGGCAACCCTTTTGCAGAAGGTTTTCAAAGCTGCCCCTTACAGTTCAGCCAGCACCTTGCTGCCATTAGTGATGTTGGCTGCGCTGTTTATTACTGCGTGATGTCAAAGGCTTTCACAGAAGGGGAACTGCAGCCTGTCTTATTGCCCCCGTACACAAAACCTTCTCTCAGTGGCATCTATGACGATACTGTGTTCATGCCTTCAGAGGAAAGCGAAAGCTGGGCCATGTTTAACCAGATGAACAAGCTTGACCCATGACCCACACTTGACAAACACTTGACCCATGTTCAGCGATGTACCCCAAAATGTACCTATAAATGCAGTAACGTGGTACTTCAGAGTGCTGTGGCTTTGCATAATGCTCGTCTTTATAGTTGGGAAAATGAAGTCTTTGAGTCAGGGAACACAGAGAGGGGTGTCTACATTTTCAGAGAGCAAGCAGTATGAAATGCTTTAATGATTTTATACGGTTCTATTTGTGGCTATACATTATGTTTTGTGCTAAAAAGGTACATTGTACTATATATTATGTTATGTTATGTTATGTATGTATGTTATTGTAGCGCTTGTAGACCTGGACCAGTAAAATAAGCACTAATATCCACCTAGGCTCGAAAGAGAGGTAGGTAACTTACAAAATAGTAAATAACTAGAATAAAAATGTAAGTTGAGTTGAACAGTTGACAAATTTATTATTTACACAATGGCTGTGCAATCCTGCACAGCATTTACCTTAGATGAAGTGGAATGAACCGAAAGGAAAAAGAAGGAAGAGCTCTTCAAAATAACAACCAAAAGAACAAAAGAATTCAGTCTTTAAACCTCTTTTTCACGAATTGGCAAAATCAGTTCCTCGGCATCGGAGTGTGTTGATCAAAAAAAAAAAAAAAAAAAAGTGTAGATCCTTGGATGTGTGTGTGAGTGTGTGTGTGATCCAATGACTGCTTGTGAAGCGTCTTATCTGGTGTCAATCGACCAGGATATCAGGGTCCCTCTGAGACAAGTCACACGGTTGGCCACACCGCTTCCTTGACCGTCGTCAGTCTTCAGTCTGATTGGGCTGGGCTCGCCATCTTGGATCAGAATCTGTCGCTCACCATAAAACCAGTCTACACATAGTGCAGAATGAGTGATTCTGTTCTATTTCAAATCTTAATATGAGATCTCATTAACTTTTCTGTCATACAATTTGTGTAACCAATAACTAAGAATACACCCCTTTTTTAACAATGACATGAATTTCCACATCACATTAACCCGTAATACTGTGATATAAGCATTGACATTACTTATAAGCATATGCTCCAGTGTAAGAAAATATATATTGCATAAATCAACAATAAAGTATACTTTTTAAAACTGTGTATCTCTTTTATACATTACTCATTACTATATCATTTTTTTCCTTTTAAACTTTACAGTGGTATTACAACATGTTAACATTACTAGGATTTACATATCCTTATTACAAAATATACACAAGAACTAAAAATGATTGCATATGCAATGCAGTTATAGTAAGAAAACAGTACAACTCGCTAATTAGCTTAAACCGAGTGGCGTAATGCAACAAAACAAGTGCCACACTTCTCCCAACGTTCTAGGTGACCTTCTGTACTCTGCAGTCCACGCTGTCATGCAGCGCCAGCGAACTAGAGCATTTGCTATTTCTATTCAGATTAACACAATGATACGGAATGTACCAAAGTGGCTTAAAACATGAAATGCATTTGTACTGTGATAATTTATACTAGAATTCATAATGAACATAACAATTCTCAATATTTACTCCGACTGGTTTTTTTTTCATAGGATCTTTCTTCTCAGTAAGCTTAATGTTAACGTGGCTAACAAAGACTGAATTAGCAGGGTATGAAACGTGCTCAACTCACCGGAGTTCTCAACAAAATAAAACTTGATCTTATAGTGTTGTTTCTTGCATCAAAACTTGGATTCGGTGTAGAGCCAAACTTAAAAGACTAATTAGATTAAAAACATTTAGGTTAAACAGTGTATTTTAACTTTTCAAAATTTAAAGTAGGGAGCTCAGAAAACTAACATCCATCGTTCAAAAAAAGATTCGGTTGAAGAGAAAGAGTAGAAGAAGTGTTCAGTTGATCAACACTCTCCGCTCACACTCTCTTTAGTTTAATATAAGTTTTATTTTTTAATTTAAGTTTTTTTAGTTTTAGTTTTTAGTTTAATTTTAGTTTTTTTTTTATTTAAGTAATTTAAACAAGTGTACGCATGGCATTTGTATTGTAGTGTATTTACATTCACTTTACATCCACTACCAGTTCCGCTGACAGTCTTGGTTCTGAGACTCATTAGTCTGGGCATGTGAAATGTGTCTGACTTTTGCATCTAAACTTGAAAACCCTGTTAAAAGACATTCTTCACTTCATCCATTGACTTAATAGGATACATATTTGTCTTCCTTTTGTCTATGGATTCAGGATTCAAAGGTCAAGCCTGGCCAGAATTGTTCAAAAACGCCTTCACATTTGCTGCACCTACTGCTTGGAATGATTTACAGAAAACATTCAAACCACCATGTATGATCTCTTTCCATGATGTTGAAGACTATGTTAAAGCCATATAACCTAAAGCCATTCCTGTGAATGCTTTAATTAAAGGCTTTCAGCACTAGAATGCAGTTTGGAATATAGTATTTTGCATTTTTGTGCATGCTTTGTGATTGTGTTGTGTTTTTATGAAACTATTTGTTTGTGGTGTTGTCTTGTCCAGGTCCAGAAAAAGAGATTCTATATCTCAGTGAGACTAACCTGGATAAGTAAAAGTTATATAAACCATAGCACACAGTTAGAGGCTAGGCACATGCCCAGTCTAGTTTCAGAGGTATGCCTGTCATGAGCCTGCTCGCTGCTTCTCCAGTCTGGGTATTTTTCAACTTCACCTGTTCGCTATTACCAGCCACGCCCTCTGCCACTCTCGCTGCCTGCCACCGCACCTGCGGCTTGTTACTCCGCTGATTTTATCTATTTGTTATTGCCGCGACTTTTTTTCCCCAGCAATTTTCCGTCAACGGTTTCCGGGACACTAGCCGTGTTTTAAGCCGTATTTGAGATTCCAGTCCGCCCGTCTGCACCTGGCTGCATACGTCAACGAGAATTGCTGGTCACAGCAGGGGTGGGCATTAAATGAGGAAAATAAAGTCGAATACAAATCCTAATGAGACTGAGCTCGCGCCTCCCCGATCATCGTAGCAGATGACACACAAGTCATATGTGGAGAGGGAGGGCGGGGGTTGTAGTCCTCTACAGTCTATGGTTGTAGTGGGGTGCGCTGAGAGTTTAATTCAAGTCCAGTCTTTCTTATTGTTTAGATTAACATTGGAACAAAACGAGTTGCCCCAAAGTGCTCCACAACACAAACATGAAAACTAAGACAGCAAAACCATAAAACAAAGGCCATAAGTAGGTATATAACACGGACAATGAAATAGAAATGGGATTAATAATTAAATAAATAATGGGCCGGGCTTGACAGCGTCAGATAAACCATCAGAACAGGGTAAAAATAGAGAGAAGAGATATATCTTCAATTTGGAGTAGAATAACGTACACTTAAGATGACAAGTTCAGTCGGGGAGCACCGGACAATGCACCTGCACAGACGTCAGTAAACTTTTAACCAACCACGGCAAAGTAGCGTCACCGAGGAGGCGTTAGCTAGCCGCTTGCAGTTGTGTGGAGGCAACTGCAAAGGTCTGTACGATTTGTCTGTAAGCGTCATGCTCCCGCGAGTTTTCGGGTCATGTGTCATGGTCGCATTGTTGTGACAACTCGTGACAACCTCACACATTTCGGGCATGTCGGACACAATTTCTAACCACAATGCAACATTTTCAGCGTCAGGCTGCAAATGGATGCAAACGTCTAGGTCAAGTCAAGGTGAACTAGAGTTGTTGGTGTTGCGTGGAGTAAGAAAGCCATATTTACTTGAAGTTAATCAATCAAACATTAAAGCGGAATTTGCAGCGATAGCCGGTTTTCCAAATGTAATCGTAGCGATCGACTGCACACATATTTATAAAGGCGCCATCTGAGGGGAAATATGCGTATGTGAACAGGAAACATTTCCATTCAATAAACGTACAAATAATATGTGATGACCAAATGCGCCTTACAAATATCGTAGCAAGGTGGCCTGGGGCAACCCATGACTCCTTCATCCGGACTAACAGCGTGGTTGGGAATAGGCTGGAAGTTGGCAGAGTGCGTAATGGGTGGCTACTTGGTAAGAAATTTAACACCTAAAGTGAATGTACTGGAAAATATACACATGATGTATAGTTTATGCTGTAATTATTCTAATCACTCATAGGAGACAGCGACTTTCTTTTTCACATCCACTTTTATGTCGGACCTTTTTTTTTTTTTACATCAGCACGGCCCGTGTTTCTGACCTTACCGCACTTACTGCCTTTGCCACATTTGTCCAGGCAAGTTTTTTTGTTTTGGTGCTGATTCCGGTGGAAAGTGAACCAAACAAGATTTTGTGTCTGGCCTCCACCTCTGAAATCAGCACATTCACCTCGCATGCCGAAAAGTTATTTTTCCTTCCTTTCTCCATATCCATTCTCTCAACGGGAGCACTACTACAGGCCTATTTATACTAATTAGCATATTCAATGTGGGGTACTTGAGGGAGGAGACAAGGCGGAGAGTCGGGCTTGTGCATGTGCGCTGGATTTCACATGTACAAAGAGAATGTGCGTGGAAACCTGCTTACGCACGGATTGATACATCTGAATTTTTTTGTGCGTACGCATCTTTCCAGATTTTTCGCGTACGCACAGATTCAGTAGGAAATCCACGCAAGTGTTAGTACATGAGGCCCCAGGTCTGCCGACCATAGCGTGAGATGACTGGAGGCCTTGATGGTGTGGATGCGATGTCAACAGCTGGGCTCGGCAGTTACCTCTGGCTCAGTTTTAGGTACATGGCTGTCTGTAGTCTGTGGTGTGGTTGGTTCTGCTGCCTGCAGATCCACCCTGTTTCTGCGGTAGAGAGCCCCTTCTACGTTGACCAGGTAGGACCGCGGGGCAACCCTCTGCACACATGACCCCTGTCTCCAGATGCCTGTTCGATCGCCAGGCAATGGCTTCATTCGCACCCCTTGGCCTACCGTGAGCTCAGGCAGGTCCTTGGCTGAGCGGTCATAGGTTGGTTTGGCGACCTGTTTCCTGTGACGCAGCTTCTCCAGCACGCCAGACATCACGCACGGTTCCAACAGCTTTCTGGCCACTGGAAGTGCTGTTTTAAGGCGCCTTGACATCAGGCGCTGTGCTGGGCTGCTGTCCATTCCTTCAGTGGGTGTGTTGCGCCACTGCAAGATTACTTTCCAAGCATCCTCGCCGTCACGGTGGGCTTTCTTGCATAAATTCTTTACTATCTTGACTGCTGCTTCTGCCTTGACATTGGCTTTGGGGTGATGTGGAGATGAGGTAATGTGCTCGAACTCCCATTGTGCTGCGAACTGTTTAAACTGGAGAGATGCAAATTGAGGGCCATTGTCTGAGATTAGGCGGTCAGGCTGCCCATGGCGAGCAAACTGTGCTTTGCAGCGCTTGATTGTAGTCTCGGCTGAGAGATCTGGGAGGAGGTCGATCTCCCAAAAGTCAGAATAATGATCCACCATCACGAGAAAGTCTTTGCCGTTTTGTTGGAAGAGGTCTGTGCTAACTATCTGCCAAGGGCGTGTTGGCAGTTCGTGAGACATCTTTGACTCTTTCTGCTGCTGAACGGCATACTCATTGCAGACTGTGCACTTGCCCACAAAGTCTAAGATGTCAGCTCGCATTCCTGGCCAATACAGTGTGTCCCGTGCTTGCCTGTAACAGGCCTTGCCCCCAATGTGGCTTGCATGTACTCTTACCAGCATCTCAAGTCTCTCTTCGCAAAACCCCATCCCGGGCGCTACTGTTCACTGCATTCAGGCTTGCTGGGATAGTAAACTGCATAAGTCCGAGGTGCTCACATGTGCCCTCTCCCATGATAGCCACCACAGTACCTGCATGCAGGGACATTGCCTGTGACGATTTTTTTCTGCTGCTTCCAATTTGGACGAAGAGTGTTTGGTGCTTGTCTGAACGCTGCATTGACGCTCTCGGTCTGTGGTTTGTCTTGTTCCATAGACCTTATTGTGAAGTCTGTCAGCTCTGCGGCTCTGCATAATTCCAAGGCTGTGGTCAGCGTTAGTTTTTGTTCTCTCAGCAGCCGTCTACGAGTGGCTTCATTAGCAATGCCAAGGACTAATTTGTCTCTGATGAGTTCATCTCTTAAAGCCCCATATTCACAGCTTGCTGCTTTTTCTCTTAAACGGGTGACAAAAGTGTCAATGGGCTCACCATCCTCCTGTTTGCAGCAGCCGAAGACGTATCGTTCGTATATGATGTTTTTTGACTGGTGAAAGTATTCCTCTAGTTTGTCCAAGATTGTTTTCACGTCGTTGCGTTCTGCGGCCGTCAGCTGCAGATTGTACTTGTAGACATGGCGACATTCAGGCCCAATTAGACTCCTTAGCGTGGCCGCTTGAACCTCCGATGATGCATCCGCTAAATCCGTTGCTAAACTGTAATCTTCAAATTCCGCTCTGAAGATGTCCCAGTTTGTGCTCCAGTCTGAGCTTCATTGGCATAGGAGGCGGGATAGAGCAGTTGAACGCCATCTTGACCGCAGGTACGTTAATGACTGAAGCTAATTGCCCAGCGATGCTGGGAAGACTTGTGATAAACTAGTAAAACAAAAAAACGCACATGCCGTGCTGGCAAGTTTACGACGTTTTGCAATGTCCTTTAGCTGTTAATTCTGCGTTTTTTGTTTGTTTGTTTGTTTTTTTTTTTTTTTTTAACAGCTAAGCCACTTCTGGCACCATGTTTCAGGATCATGAAAGAACGCAGACACACAGGTGATGGTGCAGTTGACTATTCATATTGTTGCCATCAGGCCGCAAGTTACAGTGGGTAATTTTATAGAAGATCAGCCACAGTTGCAGCTACACAGACACATCAACAGGTGGCAGCATACATCCTATAACATAGGGAGAGCTCCGTTTAGAAAAGCCCTCAACTCAACGTTGCATAGTATCTCTTTGAAGTCCACATCACAACATATTGTGAACTTGGACAGATCAGTCTGTGAATGAATGGGACTAACTCTGCAGGATGACATCAGGAAGCTGAGATCTTGTTTGTGCTCAAGTCAGCTTAAAAGGGTTGACAAAGTCTGTAACTATCTACACAATATGGTGAAGTGCAGGAAAAGAAGGAAGAAACAAAGTGATGTTTTGGTGAAAATGTTTATTATTGAACACAAGATGATGGTGATGTTTTTCATGGCATGGACCAAAAAAGTACAATAGCCTACTCCAGCTTTTTTTCTACCTTAAATTTTCACCTGGGCCAAACAATCTCTCAGATGGTGATCTAGCGATCCAAAAATCCTAGATCAGGCACTAGAAATGGAATTTAGAGAGAGAATATCAATGCAAACACAAACAGAACTACCTAACTGAACTAAAATACAAATAAGTACGAAGAAATACTGGGGAAACAGCTGATAACAAGTAGCCTGGTAAACCCGCACCTCGTACTTCATTTCATTTTGTACAGAGGGTCTGGACCAGAATCTCTTGAGGGTCATTTAGTCGGTCCCAGCAAGACTGATCCAATCAGCGAACAGAGGGTGTGTTCGTTAGCCGTGACGTTGACCTTGTGTGCTACATTTGAATTTTAGTGCGTATGTAGTCTAATTGCATACGTGACGATCAGGCGTTAGCGATTGGGTAAAGGCAGAGGCACTTTTTTTTTAAACTTCAGCAGAGTCCATACCTCCAACAAATAATTTCTGATGGTGTCTGTTCCAGACCCTCTGTACAAAATGAAATGAAGTACGAGGGGTTGGTTTACGAGGCTAGATAGCAAATAGCCGAGATGGTAAGGTATCCTGTCATTGGCGTGTCATTACAGAAGTGGCCAGCAGGGGGCGACGCTTTACTGCAGTGGGATAGAGTCAAGTCAAGTTTATTTGTATAGCTCATTTCATACACAACGGCAGTTCAATGTGCTTAACAAAAATAAAAGCAAAGGACAATATGTAAAGGCATTACAGATAAAATAAGTGTAAAATGATAAAAGTAAAATAAGTATGTGGTAAATAAAAGACATAAAAGCATAAGTATACATCATTAACAGAAAGCATCTGAAAACAGTTTGGTCTTAAGTCTACATTTGAAACTGTCAACAGTAGGAGCATTTTTGATGTCTTCTGCAAGTTGGTTCCAGAGATTAGCAGCGTAGCAGCGTAAACTGATACAGATCCAGATTTCAGAGTCAAGAATCCCTTAGTTAAAAATGTATCTAACTAAAAATAAAGAGATATTTTCAAATAACAAAAACACATTTTATTTTTCCACAATATACATATAAATTATATAAAAATGTCAGTTAACTACTTAATATTCTTCAATTTCTCCTTTCCTTCGCTTTTGATGTCTTTCTGTTAACTTTCTTAAAGGTATAGCTTAGTGGAAAATGAAAATTGGCACGTTAAAACATCATGCATTGTTTTTATTTCTAGTGAGGATCAATCCCGAACTAGCCCATTGCATTTCGAAGTGTTCAAAATGTTTTAACATTTTGGTCGAAAACACTGGCAATGCTATTGCAAAGGGCATCATGTAAAGCTTGAAGAAGAAAAAAACTCCAAACTTCATCGGCTGTATATCAAAGGTCCTGGCATTCAAAACAAGCAGGGGCGGACTGGCAATGTTTTAAACTTCAGCAGAGTCCACACCTCCAGGAAGAAATCGTTTCTGACGGGGTCTGGTCCAGACCCTCTGTACAAAATAAAATGAAGTACGAGGGGCTGGTTTACCATAGGAAAATCCTACACATGGTGAAATGTCACCTTTTTGAGATTGTGATACCACCCAAAACCCTATTTCAAGCTCTTTTCAAATCTATTTGAATTCTTGTCTGTATGAAATATTGTGATTAACCAAAGTTGGCTATTTTTTTTAAATAAGTTTAAAACAGGGGTAAATGCTGGTATTCCAAATAGAATCACACAAATGAACAGTCACAATCATATTAGTGAGAGGCATCTGATTTGCTTACAAATGTTTTGTGCTTAGCCTACACTACACCTGTCCACAGGTATAGGCTACATTATACTTTGATTTACCTGTTTGCCATTCACTTCATTACTCTACTGCCCTTCTAACAGTAGGCTAATTGTGAACTGGCAAGTAGTGATTTTTATCCTTGTCTTCTTTTCTCTGATGAAACATTTCCCACCTTACTGTGACTTCACCACAGACACTTACAACCAGTTAAGTGGGTTATGGTCTTTGTTCAGGGGCATAATGGGTCCTAAAAATATTATTCCTTGTGGGGATTCCATGTTAAAGCTTTGTAGTCGGTTTCACCAGTTCAGTGTTATTTCGTCAGAGTTTACAGTAGGGATGCAACGGTACAGTGTGCCCACGGTTCGGTTTACATTGTAAACCCCCCCCCCCCTTTCCCCCGGCTTATTTGGCCGGTTTTTGGTCCCAGCCCTTTCCTGTTTGTACAATACATACGCTAGCACTAACGATAACGCTGGCTTTCATGGTGTGTTTTACATACACAAAAAAGCAGCATAAGCCAAGAGCAGGGCAGAGTGTGCACTTGTTGCTCAACCGGTTATGCAGCCTGCGCTGCCATATATCACTATTCAACTCTGTTTTTTCGCAATCCTGCAGAGATGGGCTCAAGCATGTGGAGTGTTCTCGCACTTTGTGCGTTTTCCTGCTGTATTTCTCAGCCTCTCCCTCCGTCGAGCAATGGACTGCAGTACTGTTCGAACACCACTCAATTACCCGCTTTGGCAGTGCTGCCCGGTGGAGGCTGGGACAACCTGCGTAACTTGGAGATGGGACGAGTCATGAACGTTAGCTATGGACACTGCCAGAGCACCGAGGATGGAGCTTTCTTCATCCCTGACGAGATGTTCGCTGCTATTCCCCCAGAGGCGGGACGTTTGGCGACGAACTCCGAAATCATCTTGTCATGGCAAGATCAGCGCAGCTGTGCTGCTGTTTCCATCAACGCAGAAGTATCTTTCTCGTTTGAGCTTAACGGAATGTTCTCTGGTGATAGCGAGCGTGTCAAGAGTCGCCAGATTAGGAGTGACTCAGTCGCCGCTCGAATACAGGTGAGTGTGCAGTAGCTTATTTGAGAGTTAACTTGAAAATGATCGAGGCACTCTATTTCTATGTATTCTTACCGACAGTCCGAAACCAAGGTTGTCAGGATCAAGAGTAACAGGCCACAACAAACGGTAGGAGTAACTTTGAAGTGGGGAATGAGCGCAAGTAGCCTATGTTTGAAATGTTATATATTGGATCTTTGATTTTTTACAGTTTTTGCCCACTGCTTGAATGCAACAGACATATGCTTAAACCAAAGTAACATAACTTGAAGTTGTGTTACCATGCCTTAAACACAGTGTAACCATACCTTAAACAAAAGTGCTGCTTTACACTTCAGTTGCAATTCTTCAACACACTTGCTCCTTTTTACAACACACTTGCTTCTGCACACTACACACTATTTCATACATAAGACACTTCGTTCAAAAATGAAATACAGATGTATCATTGGCAAAACACATCTATTCAAAATACAAAAAAACAGTGTTTTATATAAAGTAGACTAGTGTGTTGCTGCTGATGTGACAGTATTTTTATAAGATGCAAGTGTGTGCAATTTTGTCATCAGAGTGACATTTTGACAAAGGATTGTTAAGTTTTGATTGCAGAGTTTCAATTTGACATAGATGTGAATGGTTTATTTCCAAGTGTTGTGTCCTATGTGCTTGTGTGTAGAGTTTTGGCACAGCGAGCCAAATTTTGCAAAATGTGTTTAAGCAATGGGCAAAAACTGTAATAAAAAACTCGATTCACCATTCGAATCGATGCCCCCCCACCTCCCCCCCGGCCAATTTAAAATGAAATAACTACTGACTGTAAATGTATTTCTAAAATATACATTTATTTTGAGAAAAATAAGTGCTTCAGTCTGCAGTCACTGAATTCAGCAGAAAAAAAGTGTGTAGTTTCACAGACTTAATTGTGCTTTAATGAATTACTGAGGGCTCATTCACACCGACTTGACCGTGTTCAGCGCGTAGCCGTGTTCAGCGCGTGGGCGTATTTCGAGCGTATGAGCATTCACACCGGACATGTCAGCGCGTGAGCAGGAATTCAGCTGCCAGCCCCGTATGCACTTGGCCAGTGTCTTTACGAACTAGCCATGTTTCCCGTTGATCTCTCACTTTAATAAACACAATATGTGTTTCTCTGGTTTTATTTCCTTGCTCTAAACATTGTTTAGAAAGCACCACTGCACCGATAGTGCAACTTGACACTTTGATAAGGCCAGTGGAATATTTGACATCGTTCTAAATCATGTAGGCTGATCATTGTCAAAGCCTTTATTCACTCCCGGTACAAAAAAGCGAACGCGTTTTAACCCATTCCATGAAGTTATGATAAACTCTACCTCTTTGGCAACAGTCACTTTGTCCTACCTCGGGTGAATAAATTATTAAACGTAGTGACTTATGGACCTCAGCTTTGCCCAGTGGCTTGTCCACCTGATTTATCAAACCAAATAGGAAAAACTGAATGACAAGAACGAGGCTGCCATTTTTTATAGCTCGAGTGGTCGACAGAAGACTAGCGATTGATGCTCTTCTTATATTGAGAATACTCTGAAGTGTATGAGCCCTCAGACGGATGTTTGTGCTTCAAATGCTGAAACAAATTGGTTGTCCTGCTACACGAGGCGTTGTTTGGTGTTCATCAGATGCTGCAAAACGAAACCTATTCCAAATTACGGACGTGTGGGACTTTTGGGCAGGAGCCCCTCTTTCTCGCCGTCTCTTTCTGTCGGCATGTTTGTTTGTGCATGTGACGTTACTGGGGGTTCCAGAGAAAACGCACTGCAGGAAGTGCAGTAGGGATAGCCTGGGTCTTGGCGAATGTAAAAATGAAATGCATGCGCTGTGCGCTTGGAATATAAACTGAATGGGGACGGGATTAAAAAAATATGAATATGAAAATATGAGGGAAAATGAATCGATTTGACCCGCCAACTCGATCTTTAAATCGTATCGATTTTTTGCACAGGCCTAATATTGGATATAAAGAAGATCGATTAATGCACAAAACACAACACTGTAGCTTGTATTAATACTTTCAGCAAATATCTGGCGTCGATTCGCTACGGTAGCCTACTTGTATGAATAAGGGATTTAATGAGGGAGAGCGCGGTGTTTGAAAAAAGATTAAATCCTGGATGAAAAAATTTTAAATCCTGGACCGGAATGGCGTGGGTTGGGAGTAATTGGCCTCTATTGTGTTATTTGTTCGTGTAGTAGGTGTCTTGTGTCAGGTTTCATCAGCCCCCTCTATAAACAATTCGCCCCCACCGTACACCCCCCCCCCCCCCCCCTAATAATAATTCTCTGGCGCCGCCACTGAATGCATTACTTTACTTCTTTACTCCTTATGGAAAGTAACTCGTTACATTACTTTGTGTTACTCATCAACGGCCTTGAGCAAAACACTATTGCAATGAGCAAGATGTAAGACAAGTGGCCATTTAACGAAAACAGACACTAAGTTGGTGAAAATCTATAGACCACTGCACAGGGTGGTATCAGTATTGCACTGATACTGGCACTGATCATTTTCATACATGAAGCTACAGGCATATGGACAGCACAATGACTCACTGTGCTTTAACCATGCTTCTCTCATATCAGCTAGCGATGATATATGTATGTAAATTTTACAAGCTGAGCTCTGTATGATGATGCGCTGTAAAAAAAAAAAAGAAAAAGAAAAGCATGCACTAAAAGATCCGCAAAACAGCGAGGCTGCGAAAGGTGAAACGCGTTATAGCGAGGGACTGTATATAGCTGAAACAATAAAAACCGGCTTGACTTGACTTAAGATTTAATGTCTACCGCCTATAGAAATCAGAGGCTGAAAGGAAAGACACAATAGAACAGCTAGATAGCCTTACTCGTGTATGTCGTTTTAGTCTTTTGTAGTCTTTTTACAGACACTAGTAGCCCGATTCATGTAAGAAAACACTATCTAGTCAACTTTGTACTGTTTGCACTAGAAAACCTGCACCTTAAATTTCCATGTGCACTGTCTCATTGTAACAATGACAACGAAGATTGTGAGGTAACACTTTATTTTATGGTGCCTTTTCTAGTCTACATGTAATAACATGTAATATTATGTACTTACACTGTACATACTTATCACTATCCCTAACCCTATTGTACAGTGTATTGCAAGTACATAAAGTTACATGTTATTACACATTTTGTTACACTGTACCTAATTGATGTAGCAGGGACAGTAAAATAAAGTGTAACTGATTATAATTCTGATTCTACTTTTCCTTTTTCTGTAGGTGCGCAATCACGTCTACACAGTCAAGGCTCGCCCAGACTTCACACTGGATCCTGGGTTCGCTCGGCAGGCAGAGCAAATAGCAGAAGCACTGGCGAACAACCAAACCCGCCAGGCCACTTATCTGTCCGAGAGGCTGGTGCGGATCTACGGCACCCACGTCATCACAACTGTTGAGGCCGGTGCTTTGCTGGTACACGAAGACTATTTAAAAAAATCTTACGTCGACCAGGTTGGAAAATCATCCGCGTCTGCATTAGCTGGTGACAGTTTTTTCAGCAAATACCATATTCCCGGCAACTCTACAAGGAAGACCGAGGAAAGAAGAATGTACGAAGGAAACGTTACAGACTGTTTTGTCCAATGCCATGGTGGGGACTTGTTCTTCCCTGGTATGCCACTGCAAAAATGGCATGAAAGCACCCATAATAATCTTGTGGCCATTGACCGTGACGGGCTACCACTACACTTTATCCTGAACGAAGAAGCGTTTCCTCACCTCTCAGAACCATTAGTCCGTGGAATGGCATTTTCAGTCTACAGGGCTATCAAACGTTACTACGAGATGAATGTCCGCCCAGGGTGTACCGAGCCAGACTCAGAGAATTTTAACTTTCAGGCCAACACAGAGGATGGTTCTTGTGAAGGCCTGACTACCGAATTTAGCTTTGGAGGGGTTTTCCAGCTGTGCACCTCCCTTACACCAAACGCAGATGTGATATGTAACAGCTATCAGCAGACAAACCCAGACACAGGTCACTTTTCATGTCGAGAGCCATTCACGTCTACTCTTTTGCTCACAGACGTGAAAGAGCAAGACTACAGTAAGCAGAAGTGGCAAGACAGAAATGTTTGTGAACGCGCCAACTGTGTCATCCGAGCTCGCATTGACACTTACTGGTGTTCCGGCTCCAAAAACACTGCAGGGTTTTCAGGTTACCGATTTGGGGGTCTGTATAGCGCTTCAGCAACAAATCCTTTAACCAAATCCATGAGCTGTCCTCCAGAGTTTTTCCCTCAGGAACTATTAGCCAGTGGGGTGATAGTGTGTCTGAGTAATGACAACAAAACAGGCAACCAATACTCTGTTCCTTTCGGAGGGTTCTTTAGTTGTGAATCTGGCAACCCTTTTGCAGAAGGTTTTCAAAGCTGCCCCTTACAGTTCAGCCAGCACCTTGCTGCCATTAGTGATGTTGGCTGCGCTGTTTATTACTGCGTGATGTCAAAGGCTTTCACAGAAGGGGAACTGCAGCCTGTCTTATTGCCCCCGTACACAAAACCTTCTCTCAGTGGCATCTATGACGATACTGTGTTCATGCCTTCAGAGGAAAGCGAAAGCTGGGCCATGTTTAACCAGATGAACAAGCTTGACCCATGACCCACACTTGACAAACACTTGACCCATGTTCAGCGATGTACCCCAAAATGTACCTATAAATGCAGTAACGTGGTACTTCAGAGTGCTGTGGCTTTGCATAATGCTCGTCTTTATAGTTGGGAAAATGAAGTCTTTGAGTCAGGGAACACAGAGAGGGGTGTCTACATTTTCAGAGAGCAAGCAGTATGAAATGCTTTAATGATTTTATACGGTTCTATTTGTGGCTATACATTATGTTTTGTGCTAAAAAGGTACATTGTACTATATATTATGTTATGTTATGTTATGTTATGTATGTATGTTATTGTAGCGCTTGTAGACCTGGACCAGTAAAATAAGCACTAATATCCACCTAGGCTCGAAAGAGAGGTAGGTAACTTACAAAATAGTAAATAACTAGAATAAAAATGTAAGTTGAGTTGAACAGTTGACAAATTTATTATTTACACAATGGCTGTGCAATCCTGCACAGCATTTACCTTAGATGAAGTGGAATGAACCGAAAGGAAAAAGAAGGAAGAGCTCTTCAAAATAACAACCAAAAGAACAAAAGAATTCAGTCTTTAAACCTTTTTTTCACAAATTGGCAAAATCAGTTCCTTGGAATCGGAGTGTGTTGATCAAAAAAAAGAGCAAAAAGTGTAGATCCTTGGATGTGTGTGTGAGTGTGTGTGTGATCCAATGACTGCTTGTGAAACGTCTTATCTGGTGTCAATCGACCAGGATATCAGGGTCCCTCTGAGACAAGTCACACGGTTGGCCACACCGCTTCCTTGACCGTCGTCAGTCTTCAGTCTGATTGGGCTGGGCTCGCCATCTTGGATCAGAATCTGTCGCTCACCATAAAACCAGTCTACACATAGTGCAGAATGAGTGATTCTGTTCTATTTCAAATCTTAATATGAGATCTCATTAACTTTTCTGTCATACAATTTGTGTAACCAATAACTAAGAATACACCCCTTTTTTAACAATGACATGAATTTCCACATCACATTAACCCGTAATACTGTGATATAAGCATTGACATTACTTATAAGCATATGCTCCAGTGTAAGAAAATATATATTGCATAAATCAACAATAAAGTATACTTTTTAAAACTGTGTATCTCTTTTATACATTACTCATTACTATATCATTTTTTTTCCTTTTAAACCATTACAGTGGTATTACAACATGTTAACATTACTAGGATTTACATATCCTTATTACAAAATATACACAAGAACTAAAAATGATTGCATATGCAATGCAGTTATAGTAAGAAAACAGTACAACTCGCTAATTAGCTTAAACCGAGTGGCATAATGCAACAAAACAAGTGCCACACTTCTCCCAACGTTCAAGGTGACCTTCTGTACTCTGCAGTCCACGCTGTCATGCAGCGCCAGCGAACTAGAGCATTTGCTATTTCTATTCAGATTAACGCAATGATACGGAATGTACCAAAGTGGCTTAAAACATGAAATGCATTTGTACTGTGATAATTTATACTAGAATTCATAATGAACATAACAATTCTCAATATTTACTCCGACTGTTTTTTTTTTCATAGGATCTTTCTTCTCAGTAAGCTTAATGTTAACGTGGCTAACAAAGACTGAATTAGCAGGGTATGAAACGTGCTCAACTCACCGGAGTTCTCAACAAAATAAAACTTGATCTTATAGTGTTGTTTCTTGCATCAAAACTTGGATTCGGTGTAGAGCCAAACTTAAAAGACTAATTAGATTAAAAACATTTAGGTTAAACAGTGTATTTTAACTTTTCAAAATTTAAAGTAGGGAGCTCAGAAAACTAACATCCATCGTTCAAAAAAAGATTCGGTTGAAGAGAAAGAGTAGAAGATCAACACAGTTGATCAACACTCTCCGCTCACACTCTCTTTAGTTTAATATAAGTTTTATTTTTTAATTTACGTTTTTTTAGTTTTAGTTTTTAGTTTAATTTTAGTTTTTTTTTATTTAAGTAATTTAAACAAGTGTGCGCATGGCATTTGTATTGTAGTGTATTTACATTCACTACCAGTTCCGCTGACAGTCTTGGTTCTGAGACTCATTAGTCTGGGCATGTGAAATGTGTCTGACTTTTGCATCTAAACTTGAAAAACCTGTTAAAAGACATTCTTCACTTCATCCATTGACTTAAAAGGATACATATTTGTCTCATATTTGATTCAAAGGTCAAGCCCGGCCAGAATTGTTCAAAAACGCCTTCACATTTGCTGCACCTACTGCTTGGAATGATTTACAGAAAACATTCAAACCACCATGTATGATCTCTTTCCATGATATTGAAGACTATGTTAAAGCCATATAACCTAAAGCCATTCCTGTGAATGCTTTAATTAAAGGCTTTCAGCACTAGAATGCAGTTTGGAATATAGTATAGTCTTTTGCATTTTTGTGCATGCTTTGTGATTGTGTTGTGTTTTTATGAAACTATTTGTTTGTGGTGTTGTCTTGTCCAGGTCCAGAAAAAGAGATTCTATATCTCAGTGAGACTAACCTGGATAAGTAAAAGTTATATAAAGCATAGCCCACAGTTAGAGGCTAGGCACATGCCCAGTCTAGTTTCAGAGGTATGCCTGTCATGAGCCTGCTCGCTGCTTCTCCAGTCTGGGTATTTTTCAACTTCACCTGTTCGCTATTACCAGCCACGCCCTCTGCCACTCTCGCTGCCTGCCACCGCACCTGCGGCTTGTTACTCCGCTGATTTATAGTGTTGCCGCGACTTTTTTTCCCCAGCAATTTTCCGTCAACGGTTTCCGGGACACTACCCAGATAACAATTACCTCTGGGCCGGATCCGCATGAAAGCCATTAGATCCGCGTGTAGCGGTTCACGCGGTTACTGGCTATGGGCCAGATCTGAACCAGATAGACTTTTTGGCTCTAACAAGCAGTGTTGTTTTTGTTACAGTCTGCAGATTTGGCCCAGATCCGGTATTGGCGTCTGAAAACACAAGACAGTTCACTGATTTGGCCCAAATCCGTAACATGGACCTGAGCCCTGGGATTTTGTTTACAGGACCGGGCCAATACCGTTTTGCCGAACTGAACAGAGAGCGCCAAAAGAGTGGATCAGGTCTGTTTGCGGCACATAACGCTGATGTGGCCCACACCCGCAAGATGGATTCCAGCCGCAAGCGCCAGAAAACGTTGGAAAGGGGCAAACGATTTTTCAAAGGAGGGGTGTAAATATTAACATATTCATTTTTTGTTGAATCCTGAGTTGTCAGATCTTACAAAGGACCCCATACATGAACATAAAATTGGTTTGTACACGCATTAAACATCACCTCACTAAAAGTCATTATTCACATATTAATTACAAAAAATACGAAATGGCAAATGCCCCCGTCAATGAGCAATAGTCTACACCGTAACAGCGAAGTCGCAGAACGGCAGGACAAATCACCAGAACTATCTACGTTATTGGATGCAAATATGAGTAAGTATATTGCTTTGTTTAAAATATATATTTTGCTTTTTTGGTGGCTATGCTGTGTCAACTGATAAGTAACTATGTATTCTAAAGTATGGGCAAGGTTGCAGTCAAGCTTTAGTTCGGTAGTTGAGCGCTTCAGTTCCAACGCTAGAATGTAAATGTTAGCCTATAATATGCTAACGCTGACATTCTAATGCTAGCCTGTTGAAGGCATTTTTTATAGATATAATTAGTGTAAGCAAAATGACGTACAATGTATTTAGGGCGAAAAGTATTAAAATGTGTAGTAGCTCGTATACATTGCCGTTGCGAATATTTTGGTTCACGGCTTAGGGGGTACGTATCCCTGAGTCTCCCTTTTTAAAACGTTCTTAATAAACTGAATTACCCCACCGTTTTGCATGTTTTATGGTTCCTTTTTAAGATAAATGCAACTTTTAACTATACTGTCTGAAGAGAAAGTTTCGTTTATTCAGACATACTTTATATTATCTGTGCAGATCCACTGTGCCCGCAGCGCTCTCCCATCTGGCGTAGCGGGCAGATCAATGAGAGCAGCCACAGCAGCCGTTACATTATTTTCTATTGTGTGCAAAATGGGCGGGCTCAAGTGACATGGGTGAACTGAACTTATTTGATGTATCTCAGCCTATTTTGATATACAGGTTGGACCAAAAATACGGGACACCTTTTACATGCTTACATCTGGAATCTAAAATGATGGAGAGTAACAAATATATTAGTTGGAAAGCTAACAATCAGGGTTTTTTGTTGCGTAATTTTCCCCGATGCCACTCTGGAAGCGAATTATAAGGCGTATTCGGACGGGATTTGTTTTATGTGGTGGCCTGGGGTAAAGTAATTATTACCAAGTAATTCCATCTGACCGCGCCATGTCAGTAACATCACGGGGTAGGCCTATGAGTAACATCTTTAACGCCTTTATTGTGCGTCCAGTGTGGTGTCATTTTTTTAGAGGGGTAGGATTTTTTAAGTTTTATAATGAAGACTCACTATCAGGCCAGATCAGCTCGAGGGTGCGGTGCTCTGACCTTTGGTGTAGCAGAGTAATTTTAAACTTTTTAATACCCTCAAAATAGGATCGCTAAATAGATTACGTGTTGTTTTGACATTGTTGAAATGACACATGCACGGTTAATTCTAGTATTACCACTAAGTTGCAACCTTGGTTATCCTTGAACTTGCTTTTGTGTATGCCATCTAAAAAAGTTTGTCACCAAGCTGGTTTGCTTGCGCTTAGGAAACGCTTCAGCCAAAGCCACACACCCATGTAACAATTGTTTTGTGTCGAGCGACAATCGTTGTCGTTGCAGATTGGTGTGGCTTAGTCTAAAAAAAATGACAAGATGTTATAAAGCGACGTTTTAAATGCTAGTGCATGTTATTGCAAGTGCATTTAAAGTCCTGCATGTGTCTTACCTGACTCCATGCACACGCACGCATGATCTGATATCACCAAGTAATTAACAGTCCAGGATCGATGTCAAAGTTGTTCGTCCAGGATCAATGTTTTAGCTAACCAATCAGGTGGCACTTGTGGTTGATGATGTCATTTAGAGGGCGACGTGAAAAATTCATATCAGCAAACGTTACAAGGTCAAGCTGCCCGCCGAAAAGTGCGCAAGCTGCCAGAGGAGGTTGACGACCGTTGGGACTTTGCCCTTCTTTTCCAAAGAAACAGGTAACACTATTTACGAAATGTTGCAGTACCATATTGGGTGGCATTCTGTTGCAGTTTTCCAACCGAACTGTTCTGTTTTAATTGCGTTTGGTGCTAGATACTTTTGGGGCGAGGGAGAGTTTTTATTAGGATTAGTCAGCGGTGCCACGGCACATAGGGTAACGTTAGTATTTGCTCATGATGCTACTTATGATGCCCTTGTGTATGAAATGAAAGGTCTGCGAGTAAACATTTCAAACAGGTTTTTAAGAACTAGCCTGCTACGTGTAGACGTTAGCACTGGGTGTAATCGCTAACCACCAGTTACAATGTATACTGTATTACAAAAAAATGTGTCAAAACGGTAGTGTTTAGTCATATTTCCGAAGAGGAGTCAATGTACCTAATTATGTTAACGGTTAGTAGGAAAATTGGTTAATGTAATAATTGACATTTCAAGCTAACCCCTCAATAACTTGGCTAATTCAACTCTTTTTTGACTGACGACGATGGCAGCAGGAAATGTCAGCACTAGCCCCACACTTTCTCTGTGCTATCGACATTTTACTCCGGGAGCACCATAGTATCATTTCAGGACTGATGCAGCATCTCATTCATCCTGGACCGTTGTTGCTTATCTTAAGTCCAGGACAGTCATGATGCGCAGCAATCCATCGTGGCATTACATTTGTCCTGGACTGTTGTTTATCATTAACCTAGTACAATCAGCCTTACAGTTATGATTTACTTTACTGGGTGTTTTACTAGGATCATCAGAGAATATTATGTATCCTGAACTCCTGAATTGTTATGTGGTCTTGGTCAAGGATCTTCCTGAAATTTAGTTGTTCCTGAACTGTTACTAAGTTACTTACTAAGTATATCCGAACAGTTGTGATGATGTTTGCTCCAATTTTGGTCACTTGGATGTATTTGTCTTTTCAGAGTTGCTCAACTATAGAAGATGCCAGGTGAGTGTGACAGTGTGTGTATTAAAAAGTTTCAGTGTTTCACAAACTAACCAAGTGTGTTTCTCATAATACCCATAGCCTCCTCCCTTTTTCTTAGATTACCTCGTTGGAGTGTGTGGCATCCACAGTATTTGTGTCCATACTTGTCCATATTTGAAGATTCTTACATTCCTGATGATGTTCCAACTCATTTTCTTTTGATTAACAGTGTCTTATGTCAGTATAGATGCTAGCGTATATAGGTTTTTTTTTGTTTTTTTTTTTGTGTAATTTATTTTTTTGTAAATTCACAGTGAATCTGAGCTTTTTAATGTGACACTATTTTTTTATATCCTCTATATTATTAGAAAACCATTTTCAAAGGAAAGGTGGTGGTGGCCTTCTTGGAGGCTGGGAACCACTGGACTCTCTTTGTAAGTTTATGATAAACTATGTAATGTACTGTATATTGTCTTGTGTCCAAAATGGCATCCTCTAATGTTGTGTCCCTGTAAGTGGAGCATCTTTGGAGGTTTGAAGCTACATTTGGATTTTTCCTACACCGAACACTTCCTTTGCCTTAATGCATGACATGTTATGAAATAACATTGCACGCAGTGCAATGACTATTGTATCTAATTTATGTTTCGGTCAGGGAATCAGCCTTCTCAGGACCCCCCAAACAACTGACATTTGGGCTGTTGTCATTCCTGCAGCAGAGGCATGGCATTACCCACCCTCTACCCTCCATGTGTGTTTTATTAACAGTCTCTGTCTTGTCTTACTAATGTGCTACACCCCAAAAGCTGGTCTTTGCCCACCGTTTATCCCATGTGTATCTTCATGATTTCTTAGTAACGTTTTTTGTCTTACTAATGTTAGTCAGCCCTGATTCCCTTTCATGTCACCGATTTGTCTATTTATAGTCATTTATTTATATTCGTTGATTTCAACATTTCCCTGTATTGTGAAGCTGCTGAGATATGGTTGTTGTTGTTGTTGTTGTTCACTGTCCTAACTTTTTTTTTTTTTTTTTACAGACCCTTTTATGAAGTTGACCACAGTGCAACCATCGACTGCGAGACCTGATGGGGAGAATGACCACATGAACACACACTTGCACACATTCTTTCTCTTAGTCTGAAATTGGTTGATGGCTCAGGCCTTGTGGTAAATAAAGTGCATAGAAAGTGTATTGTGTTGCTTTGAATTGAGACCACCACCTTAGTACACTCACACACATTAACCTCCGAAGGTAGCTCTACAGAGCTAGCTGAAAATGCATTTGTCTTTAATTGTATTTTAATAAACGATTGCCACCCAGTAACAATGCTAAACAGATAGCATATGCATTTTATAGTTAATGTGAATGTTATGCATAAAGGGTAAACACAAAAGAAAAACCCTTGTTTTAAGTTCATTTGAAATTGTTACATGGATGTTTTTCATGAGGATGGGTTACTGCAGCACTGTGATACAGAGGCAGAGGTTTGTAAACAAAGCAAAATAACCTTATTTTAGATCTGGGCTCTCTCCAAGCTGTTTGACACCCAGAGCTATTCTAAGCCTACAATTACATTATTGATAATCACCTTTATCTTGCATACTTCTCATTTAAATTTGTGAGGAAAAAATTATGTTCTAACCTTTATTTTCCATAGTCATGGCAAAATCTGGTGTGCACTTGATACATAGTACGTCAGCTCTATGCACACACCAATCTTCTCGTCAGAGGTTAAATGCCACAGTTTGACAGTTCGGAAACACTTGCATGTCAAAGGAGTGAAACATGACTGAATTACAGGTTTACATCTCAATTTGGGAATTAAACTGGATAAATCCGAAAAGGTTTGAGTCTGTGTATTTACAGTGTTTTCAGCTGTACAAGACGTTATGAATTATGATAGGACGAGGACACGAGGCAAAATAAGTTAGCTTAATAAACGAATTGCAGGCTTGCACCTTGGTTTGTGGAAAAAACTGAGCAAAACCCTAAAGGTTTTTGGTCAATGTTTGTATTTCTGGTGAGCTTCCAGCAATATTAGGTGGAGAAGACATGTTTAGCTAAGTTAGGTAGCAAATGCCACAGTTCGGCCAATCTTGCATGTCAGAGGAGTGAAACATGACTGAAATGCAGGTTTACATCTTGATTTGGGAATTAAACTGGATAAATCCTAAAAGGTTCGGTGTAGTGTGTATATTTACTGTGTTTTCAGATGTATAAAATGTTATGAGTAATGATGGGATGGGAACTGCAGGCTTGCACCTATGTTGGCTTGTGGATAAAACAAAACAAAATCCTAAATGTTTTTGGTCGGTACTTGTACTTGTGAGTTTCTAGCAATATTGGCCTGTGTGTAGCAATGAAAAAACATTTGTAGGCTGGTAATTACTAGGCTAAAGTTAGCTGACATTTAGCAGGCTAAAGTTAGCAGACAATTGTCCATTGTTTTAAATGGCCTGCTTCGTGCGGTCCGTGTGAAACTCAAGCTAATTGAACATAGTAATTAAATACAGCAAATTAAACAACGCATCGATTCGGGAAAAAATAATCGAATGAATCGATTAATTGTTTCAGCTCTACTTGTAACGTTTGCTGATATGAATTTTTTACGTCGCCCTCTAAATGACATCATCAACCACAAGTGCCCCCTGATTGGTTGGCTGAAACATTGATCCTGGACGAACAACTTTGACATCGATCCTGGACTGTTAGTTACTTGGTGATATCAGATCGTGCGCACACGCACACATGCGCAGGGCCGGTTCTAGCCCTTTGGCGTTGCGTTTTGCGCCCCCGCTCTCTACAACTGTACTGACCCAAACACCGCGCTCTCCCCGGCTCTCCCTTATTGCATTCATAATGATGCCATATATTTTCTGTAGCATACATACTGGCAAAAAATAAAATGCATGTATCTAAATCATCCTCGCCTGAAAGACAATTAAACATCGTTAGGCTACAATACAACAGGGGTGTCGCTAGCATTTTAAAACTTTCGGAGTTACAGCCCAGACGTTAGATTTGGAGTTATAGCCCAGACGTTTGGGCCACTTGCATATGCCCATGCGTAATTGCTCACAGTTATAACATGCAGAATACAATTAGGCCTAGCACAAAAAAAGTGAACTTTTTAATATGATACAACGTTATTAACACTAATACATGTGTTTTCAAACAGAGGCTGTAAGGAAGTGCCCCGTAACTATGAATGCCACTGAAGACGACAACAACACCTGCCATGCGGTGGTTTTCCCTGGCCCACGACAGGGAGGGTGGGCGCCAGCAGCGCCTGGAACGGCGTCAGCGTCTACCGACGGTAACTGTTTTGAGTGACTGTCCTGTTTTGTTCTATACATGTTTCAATGTTTTGATTTGTTCTGGTTTTTTTTTAAATAAATTTTTCAAATGTTACCACTTTTGTCTGATTAATAATCTTGGCTATATGACTGTCAGCTAGGGTAAATTTTCTTTTAAAACTGCAGACCATCGCCAATGCAAGACCTTTAAATTAAACGTTACTCCACATCCAGAAACTTTTAAATGTGCAGTTTATGTAGACGTAGGGCTAGGTTGCATGGTCCAGTTCCTTCTGACTGTTTAATATAAGAATGGTAAAACCGCACCCAATATTACTAATTATTTAAATTTAAATGAAACATATTAATGCCGAATATAAGGCAAAAATGAAACTGGCATTGATCTGGTACGCGGATCCGCCCTGCGGATCAATGCCGCGTCTGTAAATACGGATCTGGGCCAGCGCTGTCCCATATCCACTGCAGATCCGTGAAACGGGTCCTGGCCACTTTTGGGCCGCTGTGCGTTTGGTATGCGCTATATGCCTTGCAGGGGGCGCCAAAACGATGGTTAAAATAAATAAATACATAAATAAATAAATAATTTTTTTTTATTGTATTTTTCTATATGTCGCTGTTTTGTGCCTTTCTAAATCATTCCCGCATTTCGTTAATATTGTAACATTGTAGGACTAACAGGCTAGAGTAGGCCCCTTTCTCATAAGATTCCACCATAGAATGTTGATGTAGAAGAGGGCGGGTACGAGGTTATCTTGTTCTGTGTATGGGTAGCTGCTACGAGCATTAAGTTGTCTGTGGAAAAATGGATAAACCAAAAAAGCTGTCAGGAGCTAAAAACAGAAAAAGAAGGAGGGAAAAGGAGATGGCATGTCAAGGGATGCGACAGCAGTTGAATAGGTGGATGGTGAAAGGCAACAGGTAAGTTATAAAGTGTGACGTGAAATAATTATAGATGGGCCGTTATCGGCGTTAACGTGAGACTCTTATCGGGCGATAAAAAAACATCGCCGTTAATCTATAGTATCTCAAAGTTGGGTTGGGAGCTGGGTCTATACTACACAAACTATGATGACTTTCACCAAAGATCTTAGATTCTACAAAGATAAGCCGCCATAATACGTTACTATGGGACCAAAATGCCAACAAATTCATATTTCGAATTTTTAGAAAATAATTTAGGCTATGTCCACATTAATGCGGATAAATACAAATTCGCTTATCCGTAGTAAAAACAATCTCCGTCCACACTGTCGTTTTTAGAAATGTCTGCTATCAAAAATTCCGAAATGTTGTGATTGTTACGTCACTCCAGTCCCGCCAAACTCCAGTGCACCTCAATGTTTTATCCTCCATTCCAAGCCGGCGTATTTAGTGTGTCTGTAAAGCGAGCTAGCAAGCTAACGAACTAGCTCTAGCTCATTCAAGTGAATGGTAGTAACTATGACAAAACCATGTGCTAAACGCTAACAGCGATTGGACTCACCTTGAATTTAATATATTGCTGTCACCCTATAACTTTATATTACTTTGTCTGCTTACACTATAACCAGTAACAGTATCTAGGTGGGTGTTAGTGAGTAAAGTGACAGCTTTCAATTTAAAACATTACGTTAGCGTAGTTCGCTAGCGTTAGCGCGCTAACAACCACATAGTAAGTGGTTGCTGCCTGACCTGAAATAATTTTCTCAAAATCCAAACAGTAACAACTTACACTATTAGGCTTGAAATTATTACAAATAGTTGCGGATTGTGACACATGATTCCAAAAAACCCTTAAAAACTCCAGAAAAACGTAATGACCAATTTATTAGTTAAACTCCACATGTGTTATGCATTGTTACATAAAGTACATTCTTGTGAAGAAAGGGTTCTTCTTTGTTTTCTTTGATTATAGGCCTACAAATTTGCATTGTAAGGCTTTAAATGTCATTGTACTGTACTGTTCTATTTCTACTTCTATTCTTGTATTATGTTGGTCAATTTGTAACTGCAGAATATTTGGTAGCATTGTTACATGAGCTACATTCTTGTGAAGAGAGGGTTCTTCCTTGTTTTCTTTGATTAGGCTATAAGCCTACAAATTTGCGTTTTAAGGCTTTAAATGTCATTGTACTGTACTGTTCTATTAACTGTTGTTGTTAAGATTGTTAGTAATATACTGTAGTTACTATATAACAGTGTTTGTGTTAAGTACAATATCATTATCGTTATCTATCTGAAATAAATCTTTGTTATTTAAAGCCCATACCAGCACACTTTATTGAAAAAAAAAATGGGGGGGGGCGCCAAAATGTTTGCTGCATACCTCCATGACACTTGCTAGTTGTGCCCCTGAGGGCGGGGGTTGTAGTCCTCTACAGTCTATGGTTGTAGTGGGGTGCGCTGAGAGTTTAATTCAAGTCCAGTCTTTCTTATTGTTTAGATTAACATTGGAACAAAACGAGGTGCCCCAAAGTGCTCCACAACACAAACATGAAAACTAAGGGCTCATTTCCACCGCCTCGTTCAGCGCGTAGCCGTGTTCAGCGCGTGGGCGTATACAATAGGTTTGTATCGGGACAGAATACGCTCAGAACACGCTTGCGGTGGGAACGGTCTCATCTGCTAACGTGCATTCTAAATGAATACGGACAGAATACGGCCACGCGCTGAACACGCAGAGAGTGCGGTGGAAATGGGCCCTAGACAAAGCATGAGGACAACGCTATTATTATGACCACCGCAAAGAGTGTAGGTTTGGTCTTATCTTTGGTAGGCAGAATACCAACCACCCCCACCCCCCACCCCCCAAGGGCAAGCCTGGAAAATACAGTTTCTGTTCCCAGTACTGAATATTCGGTGTCAGATAACAAGGACAAGACTGGAAAATACAGTTTCTGTTCCTCATACCAAATATTCTGTGTCAGATAACAAGGACAAGACTGGTAAATACTGTTTCTGTTCCCCATACCGATCATTCAGAACATCATAAGTTATGATCCGTATGGGGAACGCAAGCTGTAAAACACGTCCTATGTGGAAAGACATGCAGCCTAAAAGTTGAATCAGGCCTAGTTAAGACATAATGACATACACTACACATGAGTATAAAATTAACTAGATGTACCGCATAGCTTCAGTTAAGAAGGCAGATAAGACGGTTCTTAAGACGTTGGTAAGAAGGGCGTTAAGAAGGCGTTTGGGAAACACTCTTATCTTAACGCTTCCTCTTAGCTGACCTCTTCTTAAGTGCCTTCTTAACTTGTTAAGAAGGTTCTTAACTGGGAAACCCGGCCATTGTAGATGACCCCCTAACACAAATTCTGTACATTTCTATGTCAGCGGCGTTGATCAGGGCCCTTTAGTGGCTGAGATATGATGAGTGTGACAACCAACCCGTGTGACAACCAACCCCCGATCTCCCCTAACACATGCGATGCGACACATAAGAATGTTTGCACTTACTTTCCCACTGCAAAGATACAGGCAGCGACGGTTATGTTCAAGGGTTGATACATTCTGTTAATAACTTGGGTGTTAAAGGTTCCTTTCCATACGATTGGTGCTAACCAATGCGTGACAGTCAGAACATCAGATCTCCTTCAGGAAAACAGAAAAAAAGGGACATCAGACACCAACAAGCAGTCAGTATGAATCAAGCCTATCTGGGCTCGATGTAAACAGTCTTCTGAGCCTACTGGCAAGTATGTCTTGTGCAACACAGAGCTGTGCTCTAACAAGCATACTGGCAAGTATTTAGTGCATCCTGTCTGGCTGGTCCCAAACTCTGGAACTTCCTTCCACTTGCACTGCATCAATGCACTTCACTCTCCACCTATAAAACTAGGCTCAAAACCCACCTTTTCACCCTGGCTTTTTAAACATAGTGCTGACTGCATTTTGATTGATATTTGTCTTGTCTCTTGCTTTACTGTTTGTGATTTTGGTGGTGGCGTTTGGTGTGTGTATGTTGCAGTCTGTCTTTTTTAATTACTGTACAGTGTCCTTGGGTACTGTGAAAGGCACTTCAAATAAAATTAATTATTATTATTAAGTATGTCTGAGCAAGCACTGTTCATAGACTGCCAAACCTTTCACACAAACAAGGGTCCCTGATCAACAAGACCACTCCATTTACACTGTCATTTAATACACAAGGAATGCACAATATGCAGATAACATTTTGAAGTTGTTAAGAAGTATGTCGTATCACTTCTGGGAGCCGAGGGCTCATTGCCAATAGCAGAGAGGCATAGTGTGCCCATGGAGACAGGAGGTGTGTATACCACCTTTTACTCTAGGGAAATATGCAAATAAGCAGGCACCAAAAGCTGCTGATGTCCACAAGGTAAGATACCCAAACATGCAGACTGAAAGTTGTAATGTCCCTTCTAATGTTCTAGCTAGCACCTGTAGCACTGTAACCATATACTGTATATTAGACACTGAAATGTTATATCAGGACTGAGCAATACTCACGATTGCTTCATTGCCCAGGGTTGTGGAATGTGTAGTTGTCTACAACACAGAATGGATTTTAGTGCAATAATATAAACATATTAGAGACATTAAAAAAAAGCGCAACACTGCTGCCTTATGGAGTCACCACTTTATTGGCAGGCATACTAACATTTTGACACTATAGGCCTTCATCAGAGTAACTATGGCAGAAATGCAGAGAACTTTATGTATAGAGGCTTACAACAGGGAACACCCAATAGGGAGTCCCAACCAATGTGAACAGCAATAGGACAAAAGGGGAGTATACATTGTTAAATAAAAACACACAGCTTATATTTCCAGCTGTTTAGCTTGACTGTCTTTCCAATGCTCAAACAGAGAGATGCAGAACTACAAACATTCCTTAGAACAAGGAAGAATACAAGCAAAATTATAACACCACATTTAAACATAATTCTTCCTTAAGCTCATTTGTAAAACTATGTAAAGTGTACATCCAGAAGGCCTCACATTGTAGCAAGAGAGTTTCTATGTCACCACCTCTTTTTGGTATTTTGGCCGGTTCAGTCCCATACACTTGTAGGATGTAGATGTGATGTTTGAGGTTAATAAAATGTGCTGCAACAGGATTGTTTTTTTATTGCGTTTGACTGTACTTTTATGTTCACTTATTCTATTCCTCAAAGGACAACTGGTTTTACCTACAGTACGTAAAACCACATGGACAAGTGATTGCACACACAGCACGGGTAGAGAAGCATGTTATTTTGTATATTTTATTGTTCAGCGGGTTAATGAATGCATGCCTTTTTAAACAAGGTGACATTGTGTGCATGGGCCACACCTGTAGAAGCATCTGGAATGACGTTTGAGGTGAAGATATCCAGTCTCTCAGGTTTCCCCTTTTCTTAGAAAGAAACACGAGGTTTTGTACATTCACTGGTAAATGAGAGGTCAGGATGACAAAACGTGCCAGTGTTTTTTTCAGAATGCCTCTTAGCAAAAACACAGGCTCTCTGAAAGAAAAGCTCCACACCCTAAGGCTAAGGTAAGTACTTATGATCCTGCACTGATAAGCTCAAGATCAGATTTAAACATAAAAACAATCTAAAAGAAATTCCACCAACATTAACTGCAACATACATTCTGAAATGTCAAAAAAAAAAAGTCATCTGAGCCCTCACTTACCAGTGAAGTTACAGATCCTCCTGTGTTTGTTCCTGAGAAAGGAACCTGAGACACCTGAGAGACTTCCTGGTGCACGCTGACTTGAATTCACTGCCTCAAACGTCATCCCAGATGCTCCTAGCACCCAGGTCCAAATCCACCAACTGGTAGTAGTGCCACTGGGGCACCATGAGCGTGGCACCGTCCTCACACACTGCTCCGGGGGCACTGTTGTGATGGCTGCCCGCTGCTCAAGTGTGTGATGGGTTAAATGCAGAGTCATTTTTTGTGTACACTGTGCTGTGCTATGGTGTGCCATGCAATCACAATGACACTGGGTGCTGTTTGTCTGTTCTGTTTGTATTCCCAATGGGAGCTACAGGGGTGGCCGCTATGTGGTTTAGTGTACATAGGTAAAACCAGTCAACCTTCCAGGAATAGAATAAGGGAACGTAAAGGTACAACCAAACACAATGAAAAAAAAAAAACTATCCTGTTGCCGTACATTTTAACCTCAAAAATCATATCAACGACCTACAAGCGCATGTCAGTATTATACAGGACTGGACCAAAAATGTCAGTGCAAAACTCCACACAAAAAAGTGTAAAAAGGCAACAAACTAAATCCACAGGAGCAAACAGAACTGAGTGCAAACAGGCACAGCAAAACTCACAAAAAAAACAGGGCGAAAAAAAAAATGGCAGATGTCAAACACACGCAGTAGACCAAAAAAAAAAACAGAACCGAGACAGGCACCAAGAACAGAGCAAAAACAGGCCACAAAAGGCCATAAAACTTAAATACACAGGGAAGTTAATCAGACAAGACACACCATAGGACAAGGGCGAACAGGGCACAGGTGAACACGATAAGGGAAAACAAGCAGACAACTAGGAGACGATAGAATAGGTAACACCAACAAGAGCAAACAAGGAAACATTCAGGGACAGGTGTACACAAGGGGAGCACAAGATGCACAAGATGATAAACAGGTGAACACAATGACCAGGAAATTAAAACAAAGGAAGAACAGACCAAATAAGGCAAGGTGGAGGAGACAAAGACACCAGGCAGGAACGCAACAGGAAACCAAAGAAGTACATGGTGAATCAAACAAAACAGAAGTACATGGAAGACAAAACCAGGAATTAAACTTAACACACAAGGAGCACAAGATACAAAAAAAGGAACTAAACTCAAAAACACAGAATCCTGACAGTGTATGGGACAGTGTAACAGGACAAAACACCAAAAAAAGGTGGTGTCATAGAATCTCTCTTGCTACAGTGTGAGGCCTTCTGGATATACACTTTACAAAGTTTTACAAATGTACTCAATGAAGAATTATGTTTAAACGTGATGCTATAAATTTCAATTATTGGTTGGAACTCCCTTTTGGGTGTTCCCTGTTGTAAGCCTCTATACATGAAGTTCTCCATGTTTTTGGCATAGTTACTCCGATGAAGGCCTTGTGTTGAAATGTTAGTGTGCCAACCAATGAAGTGGTGACTCAGTAGTGTTATGCTTTTTTTTTTCTTTAAAAAGCTTAATCCTTAAAAACCTGCACCTGCAGATATAGCAACAAGGTGTGCAGGTCCTATCTGACTTAATAATGTAAACATAGACATGGAATTCAGAATTTAACTGATTAATATTCTTTGACTTACCCTACTGGGTATTCCAGCTGATCGTGCTTAATCGTCTTAAACATGGGAGAATCTGAATCCTTCAAGCAAACTGCTTCTGTTGCCAACACCTTCATTTGACTGCTGGGAAAATGACAAAATAATGATGTCTTGCATATCTATGCTGATGTTACTCAGATTTTCCTACTTACTTGTGTAAAGATGCAATTTCACAAATTGACAAGAAGCATTGACGAGAAGGGAAAACTGCTGCTGTTTTATCTGTCATATGGGGTTTGTTTTGATAGCTGGTTTACCAGGCTACATGTACCCTGCCCTTCTGACTGACTATCATAAAGGACAGTGCTGAGTAATATACTGCAGGTGATTTAATCTAGTCTAGGTCAAGGTCTCCAGGCCTACAGAGTGTCCCATGAGCTACAATTAACTTCAAAACTCTGACTATGCATATTTAGTCTGTCTACGATATTCATAATTATATATTCCTAATTACATATATGTATATGACATTGTAGCCTACCTGATTCCAAAGTCTGGCTGCAAAATGTAGAGCGCTCTGAAACAGAAATCATTTAATGAACAAAACTATAAATACAAATGAAAGTTACAGCAACATTCAGTAGTCAAGATAAGTGTGCAATATGTCTATGAACAGTTTAGCTTAAATCATAGCTCTGTAATTATTCGGTAATTATTATTTGTGTCACTTTGTTTTTGTGCGTTGCCAACTTCAGTTGGGAGCATTTTACCAAATATTCTAGAGTAGCGCTCTAGAATCATTGATTTTACTATAGTAACCATGTGCTCCACTCAGCCATTCTGGGATTGATTGCTCATTGCGCTCCAGTTAAAGGTGTACTTCCAATGTGTTTTCATTAATTTTGCGGTGTTCTCTAGTATTAATAATTGCCCTGGGCTGCGTTTCCCGATAACGATGGATCTTAGCCTTAAGAGCAACGTAAACGATTGATCCCACGAACGTTTCTACAGTGTTCACGGACCGTTTCTCGAACATGATTGTACGTGAACGCGCGTGCCCTGCTCTTAAGATGGTTCTTAGAGCTGAAAGTTGGCGCTATTAAGTGACGTTGGAGCTTTCTTTTGAACTTCATTGGGCATACGGTAAAGTTGGCTTCAATGCAAGAAAATAAATTTTTAAAAGACAAACAAAACTTATCTCTCATCTATAATTTATCTCATTCAAATGTAAGCAAAAAAGATCTCTGACCAGTCTCAGTACACAAACAAAAATATAGGCAAAATGAGATTTTGTACAATTACAACACCCCTTATGGACCAAATTGTATGGCACGTGCTGTGGTGTTAGAGGTCTTTGTGCTGATCATGCATGACCTATTTTGTGCAGTTCCCACCTTCTCGGTCCAAGATATTAGCAACTCAAAATCCCAATTTTTGCATTTACCCTTATCACTAGGTGGTGCTATGCTTCAAATGAGTGTTTATGGGCTGGGCTGATACACCTCTGTAACACAGACATACTAACAAAATAGTTGTCTTGGGCAAAATTGTTGACGAATTATTTAACAAAAACAGTTTTTTGACACCTAGTTTCGCCAATAAACATCGCCCCCTATGACGAAATTACACAAAATTTAGTACACATGAAAAGAAAGCTGTTTAGAGATGGCAAGTCAACTTTGACCAAATTTGAGCAATTAAAAGCCAAGATATGGACTTTTGAAGAGTTTTAAGCTACGTGTTAAATGTTCATTGACATGTAACTTCGAATCGGTTTATCTTAAGATAACTTTTTGTCAGCATTGTCTGTAGATGACATATACCAAATCTGGTTAGATTCACATGAACGGCCTATGACGAGTTTGTTCAAATTTGTTTTCGCAATGTTAAAATTTCACGGAAATTGTTTTCGTTGGAAGTGGGCATTCACCAGTGCTTTCAAGAGTCAATAAATTTCACGATAAAAAAAAAGTTCTTTTAAACATTAGCATTCTCTAGATAATAGGCAAAATTACATTTTCTACAATTACAGCGCCCCCTATGGACCAAATTGTATGGCATGTGCTGTGATGTTAGAGGTCTTTGTGGTGATCGTGCAAGACGTATTTTGTGCAGTTCCCACCTTCTCGGTCCAAGATATTAGCAACTCAAAATCCCAATTTTTGCATTTACCCTTATCACTAGGTGGCACTATGCTTCAAGTGAGTGTTTATGGGCTGGGCCGATATGCCTCTGTAACACTGTGTTTATAACACCGAAGTTACACGTCAATGAACATTTAACACGTAGCTTAAAATTCTTCAAATGGCCGTATCTTGGCTATTAATTGCTCAAATTTGGTCAAAGTTGACATGCCATCTCTAAACAGCTTTCTGTTCATGTGTACTAAATTTTGTGACATTTCGTCATAGGGGGCGATGTTTGTTGGCGAAGCTAGGTGTCAAAAAACAGTTTTTGTTAAATAACTCGTCAACAATTTTGCCCAAGACAACGATTTTGTGTTAGTATGTCGGTGTTACAGAGATGTATCGACCCAGCCCATAAACTCTCACTTGAAGCATAGCGCCACCTAGTGATATGGGTAAATGCAAAAATTGGGATTTTGAGTTGCCAATATCTTGGACCGAGAAAGTGGGAACTGCGCAAAATACGTCATGCACGATCACCACAAAGACATCTAACACCACAGAACATGCCATAAAATTTGGTCCATAGGGGGCGCTGTAATTGTAGAAAATGTAATTTTGCCTATTATCTAGAGAATGCTTATATTTACAACAATTTTTTTTTATCGTGAAATCTATTGACCCTCACGCATTGAAAACACTGGTCGACGCCCACTTCCAACGAGAACAATTTCCGTGAAATTTTAACATTGCGAAAACAAATCTGAACGAACTCGTCATAGGCCGTTCATGTGAATCTTACCAAAGTTGGTATATGCCATCTACAGACAATGCTGACAAAAAGTTATCAAAGGATTTATCTTGAGATAAACCGCTTCGAAGTTACACGTCAATGAATATTTATCACATAGCTTAAATTCTTCAAAAGTCCATATCTTGGCTTTTAATTGCCCAAATTTGGTCAAAGTTGACATGCCATCTCTAAACAGCTTTATTTTCATGTTTACAAAATTTTGTGACATTTCGTCATAGGGGGCGATGTTTATCGCTGAAGCTAGGTGTTTTTGTTAAATAACTCGTCAACAATTTTGCCCAAGACAATGATTTTGTGTTAGTATGTAGGTGTTACAGAGGCATATTGACCCAGCCCATAAACTCTCACTTGAAGCATAGCGCCACCTAGTGATAAGGGTAAATGCAAAAATTGGGATTTTGAGTTGCCAATATCTTGGACCGAGAAGGTGGGAACTGCACAAAATACATCATGCACGATCACCACAAAGACCTCTAACACCACAGAACATGCCATAAAATTTGGTCCATAGGGGGCACTGTAATTGTACAAAATCTCATTTTGCCGATTCCTTGCCTTCACAAATCACTCCTACACACTACACATTCAAAACCCACATCCATGCCCACTTCCAGGAAATCATTTCCACAGAAATTCTCACCTCACACTGCTCTACCACACACTCATCACACCAACAGTTCCCACATTTCAATATACTGCGGCGGTCATACCATGTACCGCTATGCGGTACATCTAGTATTTAGCATGAAATTACATAAAACTTTTAACCCATTCTCAGATTCTGATGATGAAAAACACTTGAACCTATAGCTAGAACTAATGTTGTTCCTCTCTAAAGGCATTTTGTAGTAACTGTCACATCTGCATATTATATCCAGTATATTGATATTTTATCACTTATCGGTATCTATTAATAGGAGTTTCATGCCTGACAAGGCTGAAGATTAGAAGTACTATGTGTTTCAGCATCTATGTGTAAATCATTACTTTTTTTTCATGTACAGATGCAACAACTGACTTTAATGACTAAAGCTGTCACTGAAATACTCTCTAAGATAGTCTTCAACTGTGATGGGTCCCAGGTGGGGCTTGAACCCACAATCCCGAGCTCCAGAGGGACTTGAACCCACAATCCCGAGCTCCAGACGCTGACGCCTTATGCAGTAGGCCTGCACATGCACCAATAAAGGAACATGTTGAATTTAAACTTGGCTGTGTAAATTAAATTGTGCTTCCTCCAGCAATGCCTGAGACAGTCATGAGAACTGACACTGCCACATGAATTCTCAGTCCACTAGGAACAATGAAGCATATACGGAAGTGCATTGCTGCCATCCTCCCAAAAATATTTCGGCTCAGTATGACATAATTACGTGAAACGTTTTACGTTATAACATGATATTTATCACGTTATAACGTGAAATTATCATGTTATTTCGTGATATGAAATTATCAGGTTGTTTCGTGATAGGCATTTATTACGTTATTTCATGATATGGTGATATTTTCACGTCATAACGTGAAAACATTAATGGTTTTACTTGAGATCAGCCCATGTACATTGGATCAGTCTAGCCAGTCTACCACTACATGTTTCAGGCACTTGCGTGAACTTGAGCATGGCTCAAAATGTTCATTCTCCGGATTCAGTTTCTCCACTCTCGAGATTTCTTTGGGCTCGTGGAGTACCAGAAGACTCTGTCGTTCGCATGAAGCAAGTTTTTTACTGTTTCATCCTCAACTGTGGACACACACTAAAGGATTGATCACCTTTAGTAGGGCCGCCTCAGGGGAGGGTGTACAGTGAATAAAGGCCCGAAACACCCGTTGATCCTGAGGTACACTGCTGAGGATGTGTCCCACATAGTGTATGGATAATTGTAATGGCTGTAGTTAGGAAAGCCTGAAGTGTGGTACAATGGGTGCTCTCCCCACATAATAATAATAATAATAATAATAATAAAACTTTACTTGTATAGCACAGTTCATACATGCAATATGCAACTCAAAGTGCTTTACAGTTTGGCAGGGTTGTTACAAGACAACATTTCTTGCAGTTCAGTGGTGTCAGAGCAGATAAATACAGTAGCAGACTGACTCTTGCATGAACACAGGTAGGCAGTCCTTGTAGGCCCTAGTCAGCAATGTTTGTAGTCCAGTGGCGCTAGAGCTATGCAGCGCCCTGTTAATGTGGGCTCTTATGTGAACATAGGTCGGCAGTCTTTGCAGGTCAGTGGCACTAGACGAGGAAAGTTCATTTAGGAGCAGTCGGTTGTTAGTGTCCCCAGGGAGCAACAGGGGTGAGGAAAAACTCCCTGTTTGTTTGATTTGCGTGCAAGTGTCTTGTATTTTTATTTATTTATTTCGTTATTTTAATTGTTAAGGAAATGTTGGAGGAAACTGCAAAGGCTTGCCAGTGGTCCTGGATGAGATGCATGTTGTTGGCATGGTGAAAGCCATGGGGGAAAGTGATAACTGGCATGGTGATAAACGGCCCCAGCAGCCCCAGTCACTGTAACGGTAGCCGGCTGGTTCAGGTTAACCCTTGGTGAGCATCTGTCTGTACGGCTCCAGTTGGCCATCCCCTCAGCTGCTCTGTCCTGTACAGCTCACATGAGGTTGCGTGAATAGCTGTAGTCAGCGGCCAGTTGTGCGTGTTACACCTGGGAGTAGGGACTAAACAGCCCGAACTATTTACTTGATTACAGATAGTGTAGGGGTAGGCGTAATAGCTATAGTTTCTCCCTAAGGTGCTCTTCCTACATGCACAAGTATTTTGTGTTCTTTGTAAACCTCAAGTTGTGTTAGTTTACGGTAGCAAAATGCTCAGTACCCAACTGCTGAATATTAGCTGTAGCGAGTTGTTCACTGTGGGCAGAGAGCTGCTAAAAGTAATATTTGCAATTCTTCCATAGCTTATAGTTAAAGACAAAAGCATTCGTTTGGCATGTTACTGTTTTGAGTTAATCATGAATAAAGGCCATAAAACATTGTTGACTGTGTGCACTCTTAGACAGTGTGAGGGTAAGCTACTTAGGAAATATGTAGCCTATTTCAAGCTATCAGTTAGGCTTCTCCACTTACCGTGGTTTCACACTGTAGCGTCGCTTCACAACGTTCTACCATTCATTTTTTAACGAGAGGCGTGCAACATGTCCCCAAAGAATCAAAGAAGGCAGACATACTACAGTATGCCAAAGATATTTTCTTTCCAAATGGAAAAAATAAGTTAGGACATTTTGAAACATTTAGTCATGACATAGTAGATTATCAGGAGGAAACTATTTTTGATGATGCTATTACAGTTGGAGAACTGTACAGTGTACTAAGAATGGGAGTGTTGAGATTCTACCTGTGCACCAAGAAGATAAGGATGATGGAGAATGTGTTATGGGAGAGTCAAATGTAAGCAAAGATCTACTACAGAATAACATGCATGAAGAGGATGAGCAGCCTCTTCAAACTGTCGACACAGAGGCATTCCTAGACACATCTGAGGTGACGCTTGGCCCTTATCGTGGAGAACCCATGGCTGGCCAACTGGATGACACTTTGTTATATGAACCTGACCTGCAGGTCAATGAGGACATTGCCATCATATCACTCCTTTTCCCAGAACAAGCTCAGCACTCATTACTCCAGACACAGCAGGTGTAAGCAACACATTTAGCATGTCTGCCCCCACAAGCACAGCAAACATTCTTTTAGAGTCAGCAACTATGAATGATGTAGCAGGTACCTCTACAGATTCACCTCTTGTGCATATCACAGTTAAACTACACAGGGTCAATCTTCTGGAGGAGATGATAGCCCAATTCAATGATCCAGCACTTTTCAAGCACCCCCTTCGATACACTTACATCGATGAAAGAGGAGCTGACCTCAAGGGATGTATATGCTGCATTTTGGACACAACGTTTAGACCACACAGCTTAAGGGGAGGACCTGAGGGTTCCATCTCTGTGTCCTAAATGGCAAGAGGAAGAATGGAAATCCATTGGCCGAATCCTGCTAAAAGGATTTCAAGACCATGGCTATTTTCCCTGTCGCGTATCCCCTGCTTTCACTGTTTCACTTATTTTTGGTGAGAATTAAGTCTCAGATGATGTGCTTTTTGAAAGTCTTCTTCTGTTTGTTAGTCAATCAGATAGGAACTTAATCACCACTGCGTTAAAAGAAGATCTTTCAGAGGATGACAGGGATGAGCTGATTGACCTGTTGGACCGCTTGGATGTAACAGCCCTTCCAACACAACAAAATTTAAAAGGCATCCTTCTAAAGGTGGCACACAAACAGCTGATCCAAAAGCCAAGATATGCATGCGAGAAGATGTCCTTAATTGCTGGTGCCTCCCTGAAAGAAGCTTTTGTGAGCACACAACATGTCTTACTTATGTACGAAAACAAAAAGCCAACAACTAAAAAGGTTTTGAAGTTACTACATGCTTGTCCTTCCACTCAAGCAGAGAACCAGAGCTTTCGTTTCCTGCAACAGTATATTAGGGGATTGGATGATGTTGGTTTGAGAAGGATGTTAAGATTCATCACAGGGTCTGATGTTGTCTGTGTTGAACAAATTGACATCACGTTTACGTCAGCAGATGGACTTGCACGCCGACCTGTAGCAGGTGAGTTAAACATCTGAGATGCTTTGCTACAAGCAGGAACTGCTTGGGCTACTAGAATGAAGATGTTGGAGGGTAACTAGAACTCTAAACTGGTGTTTCCTAATGAGTATTGTCTGTGTTCCCAGCACGTTGAGAACCCTTCTGCATCGTCAGCAGGTGTCTCAGGTTCACTAGCGTTTCGCCCCTCAACCTGTACACTTCGCCTGAGTGGGGCAGCAAAGGGTGGTTAGCCTTCGCCTGCAGATGGGTTCCAACTGTGGGCTCTCCTTAACCACAGCCATCGTGAACTAGTCTATATTATCATATATTTACTGTAAACACATTTTTTACACATGTAATCTTATTTATTGTAAACTGTAAAATGTAAAGACAGGCAGCTGTGAACTAATGGTTGGTCTTGGGATCAGAGGTTTGCATCAACTCCTGAACCTGTAGGGAAAAAGTGGGTGAGAGAGTGACTCTCCTGCACCCTCAACCACAGCTTAGGTGTCCTTCAGCATTTCATTACATTCCACTTAGCACACAGTTTTATCCAAAGACACTTACAATACAGTTGAGCAAGGTATTTAACCCCACATTGTTTCAGGGGGCACTGTCTCTGTACCTAATTCACTGCAAGTCGCTCTGGGTAAGTGCAGCAGGTGAATAGTGTAAATTGTGCGGATTAGTCAACCAATCACAATAATTTGACATTACACTTGGCTGACACTCTCATTCACAGTGACTTACAGTTATTTAGGTACAGGGTTTGAGTTACAGTCCCTGGAGAAATGTGGGGTTAGATGCCTTGCTTGGGATCAGGAGAGCACTACCTATTTACTTCACCGGCCCCATTTTTCTTAATGGAATGGAATTCGAACCTGCGACCCTCCAATCCCAAGACCAGCTCTCTCACCACTAGGCCACAGCTTCCCCACAATGAAATTCACCTCTGCATTTAAGCCATCACACACACGTGAGCAGGGAGCAGCCATGACAACAGCACCCAGGGAGCAGTGCATGGGGACGGG
This sequence comes from Coilia nasus, assembly GCA_027475355.1. Taxonomy (NCBI): domain Eukaryota; kingdom Metazoa; phylum Chordata; class Actinopteri; order Clupeiformes; family Engraulidae; genus Coilia; species Coilia nasus. Next base: position 16,606,372 of record CM050210.1, on the reverse strand, counting down.
GCCATGCTCAGGGTACCTCATTGGCGCTACTGGCGACACAGGATTTGAACCTGCAATTCTGCAGCCACAGGTTTGATACCTTAACCTTTAGGCCACCACCAAATATATAATTCTATATATAATATATATATAAATATATACAATAATATATAATATAATTCTTTTTTTAGATGTGGAAATAGCTAATTTGCCATTCTTTTTAAAGTTTGCAGTATCTTAGGTATTCTACCAGAAGATGAATAGTAGCTGTGGGTAAGCCTGGTTACACTGTCGCGAGCAGCAAGATTACTGAGGAGTACCAGTGCCTGGTGCAAGAACAGCTGTGACACCAGCCACCACCTCAACTTCCTCCTTCTGCATGCTAGCATCACCCTCTGCTGGTCACCTCTGGACTGACACACTAACTACAGCAGATGATCACCATCTCAGCTATTTGCTATCAGCTTTCTTCCTCTGTAGAATACTTCTCTGGTAAAAATAAAAGTGTAGAATTGGTGTGGTGTATTGTACTTTTCGGGGACATGGTCACAGCTTTGGCATGCTATGGATACTACGATGTTCTGTACAATAATAAAAAACCCTCCATCTTAAACATCCTGTTCTCTTTTTCAGCCTTTGTGATTTTAGAATGAAAAACACATCATCATGCTGTATATTTAGTTCTAAACCAAGTTTTGTTGATTTTATCTAGTGACTGATCTCAGTGTAAGGATTAGCAGAGGATGTGTGGGTGTGTGTGTGTGTGGGGGGGGGGGGGGGGGGGGGGGGGGGGGTTGCGGTGTTTGACGTTTGAGCTGTTGTTTTCCAATTGGAGGAGGGGAGAGCACACGGGAATGAGATATGCAAAACTGCAGCAGAGTCGACACCTCCAGGAAGCAATCTTTTCTCAATGCAGCACAGCCAGACCCTCTGTACGAAATGAAATATAGTATGATGGGCTGGTTTACCAGGCTAAAGGAACATATGGACACACACACACTGTAGCATGTCCACCTGAAGTGTTTCTCGTAGCTAAAATTACACAGGTGTGTGTGAATGGGCGAATGTAATGCATGAAATTGTAAGGCGTTTAGGGTATTCTGGCAGACACAAGGTCTGTGATCCACCTGCAGATGGCGCCATGTGCAGACTTCAGACCAAAGTCCGCAGGATAAACTGTTGGTGTGCAGGAAGAACAGAAGGGGGGCAGGGAGAGTGTTGGGGGTTGGGTTTAGGAGGTTTGAAATTTGAACAAAGGCTCATTCCAAAGGTCCAACACTGACGTGGTGAACAGTGTTGGGGTCGTTACTCAAAAAAAGTAATCCATTACACATTACTCGCTACTGTTAAAAAATGTAATGCATTACTTTACTTCTTTACTCCTTATGGAAAGTAACTCGTTACATTACTTTGCGTTACTCATCAATGGCCTTGAGCAAAACACATAAATTCCTATTGCAATGAGCAAGATGTAAGACAAGTCGTTCTTTCATGCCACTTAACGAAAACGGGCTACACCACAAAGTTGGTGAAAATCTATAGGCCACTGCACAGGGTTGTATCAGTATTGCACTGCTGGCAGGCTCATGTCATAAAAAAACAGGCTAAATAAAATAACTCTGGACATTTAACCACATTAGATTATGTCCGGGTAAACACATTTAATTGGCATGGTAGTCTAGGGCAAAGGCACTTTCTTGTCATTGGGGGTGCTCCCCACTAAAACGATGATCATACTGCATGAGAAGTCTTTCAAATCTTGCATCGGACAACCAATTTCTATTAGGCTTCAGCACGAGACCGTCTAGTCTGAATAGCCTCTTAACTGGTGCCCTAGATGGGGTAGCTGTGTTAATTTTCATATACAGTACTTTTTATATGAGGGAAACGGTTAAGGACTTCAATGTCTGACTTCAAATTCTCTGTTGCTTTAGTGTCAAAGTTGAAGGAAGCTGTATATTCCTTCTCATCAAAGGCAATTATCCTTCTCAGCGACAGTGCTATATGGCGGCAGGTTTCTGATTCTGCTGCGCAACCGGCCCCACATCACGGAGCAAACACGACACAAAAAAATCCTCACTGCTTCTTCCTTCTCCTCTTCCCTAACCCATTGCACTTTAACTTTGGCAACGTCTCTCAACACATATTAAAAACAATGAGCTTATCGCCACCCCCCGTACATTATGGTAAACGGCTTAGCAATTTCCCCGAATTTAACAATCAAGTACAGTTGCGTGTGGACATGTCTCCCGACTATTGTGCAAGCGTGCACCTGAGGATTTTGGGGGAGGGTCCGGGAATCCGTCTCAGATATCTGTGATCAGACTGTTCACTGGGGAAGTTCAGTAATCAGCATATGCACTAGTTGTATTTGGTAGAGTGGGGGAAAACGCCCCCCTTAAGGAAAATGTTGCTTTTCTCTGAAATAAAAGTTCAACATGTGTTCAGCTTAATCATAGGTTTTAGTGGCAGTGACACTGACTCAGAACCAAATATGGAAATTGCTATAGAGTGAATATTGAATTATATTTTTAACAAAAAGAAAATGTGTTTAAACGGGGCGTTTTACCCCAGCGGTGGGGCAAAACGCCCCCCCTAGGTGGGGCAAAATGCCCCTTTACTGATGAATAGCAAAATATTTTTTTTTATCCTAGAATGTGAAAGAAACTACACAAATCCACTGCAGAAAGTACAAAAGAATAACTGAATATATATCTATAGCCAAATTTTACAATAATAACCTAACTAACCTGGTATGAAAAGTGAGCCTAATATTGCAATGTAAACTAAACCAACAATGCTAGCTAACTAGCAACTTGGGCTAACTTGAGGTAATATTTTTAATATTAAGTTCAAAGGTTTTTAATCAACCGTGTGAACTAGATTCGGTGAAAAACAATGTATCTGATGTTCAGAATTGTATGAAACACAGTAATTATTATCAAAAGACACAATGCCCCCTGGGGGCGTTTTACCCCACTGCACTAGGGGCGTTTTACCTCACAGCTTGTGATTTTAGAAAAAAGAGTCTTACTCTGACAGTACAATTTAAGTAAATTTGTGACTTGACTCCACCTAGTGGTTATTTTGGGTAATACAGGTAGGGGGCGTTTTACCCCAAGGGGGTGTTTTCCCCCACTCTAAAAATATATAATTTCTACTATTCTTCCACTATTCTTAAAACTAATTGGTATTATTATGTCTTAATTTAACTGTATAGCAAAGCTTAAAATAGCAACAACAATAATAATAGTAGTAATAATAATAGTAGTAATAATAATAATTATTACTTCTCCGTCTAATCAGACTTTATCTGCTACTTCGAGGGGTGGTTGTTTTTTGATCCGTTGTCTACCTCTAAACCATGTCAAAACAACCCAAATTGTCTGGTGCCCAGGGGAGGGAAAAAAGAAAAGAAGAGGATGAAAAACGCGACAAAGACAGAGGTAATGTTACAGTAAAGATGTTTGATAATGTCTGCAACCATTAGCATAACACAGTCAGCTCATCAATAAATAGCCAGCACTGTCAGTTTTAACGCTAGTTTATGTTAATGGCAGGTCCTAAGCTGTTATGGAAAACAGTAATCCGACCCTCCACGATTTCGCGATGTTGCAATCGCAGCTATTAACGCAAAATCAGTCAATCTCCTCAAATTAATTGCAGCCTTGCAACTATACAGCTTTTCTGCAGCTTTGACCTATCATGGTCATTGGCAGTAAAAAGTTGAACAACTTGTTTGTAAAGGTTTGAAGTTGTTGTGAGGTGTGTTTAAGTAGGCTGCAGTCATCTTTAAATTTAGTGGGCACCGAACATAGAGGTAAAAAAAAATCTGTTATTTTAGCTCTGTGGCACCATATGAGACAGACCACTCTAACATACTCTCATTCAGGAAGAAAACATTGGTGTGTTCCGATATCCATGCTTCCATGGGTACACTTAACCACAGTGCACTGTCTGCACTTACTAAGTACACAGATTTCAGCAGGTAAGTGTCCATATTCCATACTCCGTGATGCACTTAACGGAATTTCCGATGGTGACTGCCGCCACGTGTCATTACCCGCCAACTTTGAACGGAGAATGAGACATATCTAAGTCATTGCAAAATGAATACACTACTGCAAGCTTCCTGGAAAATGCGCCAATGTCGTCAGCAACGTAATCTCTTCGTTTCTTCTTCAGTTTGGTCTGTTTGGATTCGTCACTTCCGCAGCTATGTAGGTAAGATGGCGGCCGTTCAGTGCGGAAAGTGTACATTGTTCCACACTCACCGTTTTGACCGTTATGAGGGCAGCATCCGTGTCCTTTCAGTACACTTATTTTCGCCACAATTGTAATCGGAACGTTCTACGTACCCAAACTATGTACAGTAAGATTTTTCAGAGGCACACTCCAGACGGAGGGGTATGAGCATTTTCTCAGAATGCCTTGCGAATCACCAGCAAGATGGCTGCAACGACAAGTACAGAGACCAAACTAGTTCACAAAAGTATTTTCTCCATTATTTACGGTTGAAAAATTGTGTTAACCGCTGTATTGTCTTAAGTTTAACATTGTTCCAATGCGTAATGGCCATTTTCTTTATAAAATACAGACAAAAAAAACGCTAGTACTGTATTAGGTAGTGTAACGTTATTTGTGACCTTGAGTGATCGGTTGATGCATGGAATTGCATGGAAATTGTGAACGAATTGCGAGCGTCGGTGCAACACAGTTATTTCGATATTGTAACCCAAGTAATTGCAAGCAATATCATTGGTTTAGCCTTGGAAACTCTGGGGTTGTGTTCGTTCAAATGGTATGCGTGTCATTCTGCTGTGACGGTGTTACCTTTTTCTTTTGGGAACCGCGAATGCTGGCTAGCTCATTGCGTTTGTAACAGTTTACAAGCAACTGACGGCTTGGGCATGGATGTGGGTTTTGAATGAATGACATTGTGCGTGTTTGTGTAGTGTGTAGGAGTGATTTGTGAAGGCAAGGAATAGGCAAAATGAGATTTTGTACAATTACAGTGCCCCCTATGGGCCCAATTTTATGGCATGTGCTGTGCCTTTACAGGTGTTTGTGTTGATTGTGCATGACATATTTTGTGCAGTTCCCACCTTCTTGGTCCAAGATATTGGAAACTCAAAATCCCAATTTTTGCATTTACCCATATCACTAGGTGGCGCTATGCTTCAAGTGAGTGTTTATGGGCTGGGTCAATACGCCACTGTAACACCAGCATACTAACACAAAATCGTTGTCTTCTGCAAAATTGTTGCCGAGTTATTTAACAAAAACTGCTTTTTCAACACCTAGCTTCAGCAATAAACATCACCCCCTATGATGAAATGTCACAAAATTAGTACACATGAAAAGAAAGCTGTTTAGAGATGGCATGTCAACTTTGACCAAATTTCAGCAAGTAAAAGCCAAAGAAGAAGAATTTAAGCTACCTGTTAAATGTTCATTGTCATGTAACTTCGAAACGGTTTATCTCAAGATAAATCCTTTGATAACTTTTTGTCTGCATCGTCTGTAGATGGCATATATCAACTTTGGTGAGATTCACATGAACGGCCTATGACGAGTTCGTTCAGATTTGTTTTCGCAATGTTAAAATTTCACGGAAATAGTTTTCGTTGGAAGTAGGTGTCGACCAGTGTTTTCAATGCATGAGGGTCAATAGATTTCACGTAAAAAAAAAAAATGGTTGTAAACATTAGCATTCTCTAGATAATAGGCAAAATGACATTTTGTACAATTACAGCGCCCCCTAATGACCAAATTGTATGGCACGTGCTGTGGTTTTAGAGGTCTTTGTGCTGATTGTGCATGACGTATTTTGCGCAGTTCCCACCTTCTCGGTCCAAGATATTGGCAATTCAAAATCCCAATTTTTGCATTGACCCATATCACTAGGTGGCGATATGCTTCAAGTGAGTGTTTATGGGCTGGGTCGATATGTCTCTTTAACCAGTGTTGCCAGATGAGAGTGACAGTTTCCAGCCCAATCACAGTTTGAAACCCGCCCAATCCAATAAAATCCCGCCCAAAGGCTTACGTTGCCAGATCTCAACGGTATTTACGTGTATTAATCATACATGCGTAGGATCGCATAGGCTGATACGCTATCACCACGTACAAGAGAATATAAGCATAAGAAAGAGAATGGAAGTCCGTGTGGCAGGTGAGAACCAGATAGTGCATACACGATACAAAAAAGTAGGCGCCACCCACTTGTGGCCTTAGGCCTACTCGACACTGCAGAAATATCTAGACTGTTACAGATAGCAAATCACAAACAATCACAGAACTTGCCAAATACACCTCGTGTACCCCAGTACCAGGCCCAAGTTAACACAGCAGCAGTAACCACCTGCTATTTACACGTAAAAAGATTACTATGGACATATAGAGACCATATTTACATGAACAGTCACTCTCCACCAGGGTGCTAAAAGACGCACGGCGCTACAGCTGTTAGTCTACAGTTTGACAGCTAACATGGATCAAGAGCACACAACGCCGTGAAAAGTTATTTTAAGCCAGTCAGTAAATACATTAAAACAGTGGACGCAACGTTGACCAAATTTGAGTAATTAAAAGCCAAGATATGGACTTTTGAAGAATTTTAAGCTACGTGTTAAATGTTCATTGACGTGTAACTTTGAAACGGTTTATCTCAAGATAAATCCTTTGATAACTTTTTGTCAACATTGTCTGTAGATGACATATACCAAATTTGGTGAGATTCACAGGAATGGCCTATGACGAGTTTGTTCAAATTCGTTTTCGCAATGTTAAAATTTCACGGAAATTGTTTTCATTGGAAGTGGGCGTTGACCAGTGTTTTCAATGCGTGAGGGTCCATAGATTTCATGATAAAAAAAAGTTGTTGTAAACATTAGCATTCTCTAGATAATAGGCAAAATTACATTTTCTACAATTACAGCGCCCCCTATCGACCAAATTGTATGGCATGTGCTGTGATGTTAGAGGTCTTTGTGGTGATCATGCATGACGTATTTTGTGCAGTTCCCATCTTCTCGGTCCAAGATATTAGCAACTCAAAATAGCATTTTTTGCATTTACCCTTATCACTAGGTGGCGCTATGCTTCAGGTGAGTGTTTATGGGCTGGGCCGATACCCCTCTGTAACACCGACATACTAACACAAAATCGTTGTCTTGGGCAAAATTGTTGACGAATTATTTAACAAAAGCTGTTTTTTGATAACTAGCGTCGCCAATAAACATCGCCCCCTATGATGAAATGTCACAAAATTTAGTACACATGAAAAGAAAGCTGTTTAGAGATGGCATGTCAACTTTGACCAAATTTGAGCAATTAAAAGCCAAGATATGGACTTTTGAAGAATTTTAAGCTACGTGTTAAATGTTCATTGACGTGTAACTTCGAAACGGTTTATCTCAAGATAAATCCTTTGATAACTTTTTGTCAGCATTGTCTGTAGATGACATATACCAAATTTGGTGAGATTCACATGAACGGCCTATGACGAGTTCGTTCAAATTCGTTTTCGCAATGTTAAAATTTCACGGAAATTGTTTTTGTTGGAAGTGGGCATCGACCAGTGCTTTCAATGCGTGAGCATCAATAGATTTCACGATAAAAAAAAAGTTGTTGTAAACATTAGCATTCTCTAGATAATAGGCAAAATGACATTTTTTACAATTACAGCGCCCCCTATGGACCAAATTTTATGGCGTGTGCTGTGATGTTAGAGGTCTTTGTGTTGATCATGCATGACGTATTTTGTGCAGTTCCCACCTTCTCGGTCCAAGATACTGGCAACTCAAAATACCAATTTTTGCATTTACCCATATCACTAGGTGGCGCTATGCTTCAAATGAGTGTTTATGGGCTGAGTCGATACGTCTCTGTAACACCGACATATCACAAAAATTTCATGTCATTGGGTGAAACGTTCATTGAGTTACCAGGCTAGTATGCTCTACGGCTGTCGGTCGGCCTTATTATGACCGCCGCTAGCGAAGCTAGCGAAAGCGGTCATATTGGAGTTGCTGCAAAATTTTTCCCTTTTTTTTTTTTTTTTTAATTTTTTTTTTTCACCGATTTTTCGTCAACGATTCCCGGGACACTGAAACTCGGGGAGACATGAATGTTTGTAGGCATGTAGCCCAAGAAGTTTGTGAGCAAATAACGCCTTTTGGTCCCCCAGGGCCACCCCCCCGCTGTGCCAGTGTCCGTTAAAGAGGGGGAGACCGGCAAAAGTTTTTGCTGAATAACTCAATGAACGTTTCACCCAACAACATGAAATTTTTGTGATATGTCGGTGTTACAGAGACGTATCGACCCAGCCCATAAACTCTCACTTGAAGCATAGCGCCACCTAGTGATAAGGGTAAATGCAAAAATTTGGATTTTGAGTTGCTAATATCTTGGACCGAGAAGGTGGGAACTGCGCAAAATATGTCATGCACGATCACCACAAAGACCTCTAACACCACAGAACATGCCATAAAATTTGGTCCATAGGGGGCGCTGTAATTGTAGAAAATGTCATTTTGCCTATTATCTAGAGAATGCTTACGTTTACAACAATTTTTTTTTTATCATGAAATCTATTGACCCTCACGCATTGAAAACACTGGTCGACGCCCACTTCCAACGAGAACAATTTCCGGGAAATTTTAATATTGCGAAAACGAATCTGAACAAACTCGTCATAGGCCGTTCATGTGAATCTCACCAAATTTGGTATATGTCATCTACAGACAATGCTGACAAAAAGTTATCAAAGGATTTATCTTGAGATAAACCGTTTCGAAGTTATATATCAATGAACATTTAACACGTAGCTTAAAATTCTTCAAATGGCCGTATCTTGGCTTTTAATTGCTCAAATTTGGTCAAAGTTGAAATGCCATATCTAAACATCTTTCTTTTCATGTGTACTAAATTTTGTGACATTTCGTCATACGGGGCGATGTTTATCGCCGAAGCTAGGTGTTGAAAAACAGTTTTTGTTAAATAACTCGTCAACAATTTTGCCCAAGACAACGATTTTGTGTTAGTATGTAGGTGTTACAGAGGCATATTGACCCAGCCCATAAACTCTCACTTGAAGCATAGCGCCACCTAGTGATAAGGGTAAATGCAAAAATTGGGATTTTGAGTTGCCAATATCTTGGACTGAGAAGGTGGGAACTGCACAAAATACATCATGCACGATCACCACAAAGACCTCTAACACCACAGAACATGCCATAAAATTTAGTCCATAGGGGGCGCTGTAATTGTACAAAATCTCATTTTGCCGACTCCTTGCCTTCACAAATCAGTCCTACACACTACACATTCAAAACCCACATCCATGCCCACTTCCAGGAAATCATTTCCACAGAAATTCTCACCTCACACCACTGCTCTACCACACACTCATCACACCAACAGTTCCCACATTTCAATATACTGCGGCGGTCATACCATGTACCGCTATGCGGTGCATCTAGTTAAATAACCAAAATTAGAGTCTAACAACTAACAGCAGCACGGGGACGATACTACGATAATTTGTCCATTTGTCAAGCATAAATTCTATAGGCCTAGCCAATAAAGAAGAGTGAGTAAATTGTTAGTTTTAACACAAATATGACAAGCAGAAAACATAGGAAAAAGGTGGACTGGAAAAGTTCAAAGAAAAGAAAGCCGAAAGTTGAAAATTATGCATCAAAATGTAAAAAGCTCACATATAGGTTTTTGGCTGCAGTGAAACTGCCAGCAGCAACAGTAAGCTATGTCTTAGTGAGTACCTACTGAATAACCTATAGCGAGACTGAGAACTAGGTGGAAATTGAACCTGATGGTGGTCATGACGAGGGAAAGACAGCAAGGGGAATTTAAATGGAAGAAGAGGTACATAAGTGAAGGACATAAAGCAGGAAGTTATGTTTAGTCGGCCTCTATGAACTGTGAGCGTCGTGATGATGAGAAACATCATGTGGCGTATTGCTGTCTGCTGTCAGAACGAATGCCAACTGTCAAGCTAACTTGACAACAGCATACAAATAAACTAGATGTACCGCATAGCGGTACATGGTATGACCGCCGCAGTATATTGAAATGTGGGAACTGTTGGTGTGATGAGTGTGTGATAGAGCAGTGTTGTGAGGTGAGAATTTCTGTGGAAATGATTTCCTGTAAGTGGATGGATGTGGGTTTTGAATGTGTAGTGTGAAGGACTGAGTTGTGAAGGCAAGGAATCGGCAAAATGAGATTTTGTACAATTACAGCGCCCCCTATGGACCAAATTTTATGGCATGTTCTGTGGTGTTAGAGGTCTTTGTGGTGATCGTGCATGATGCATTTTGTGCAGTTCCCACCTTCTCGGTCCAAGATATTAGCAACTCAAAATCCTAATTTTTGCATTTACCCTTATCACTAGGTGGCGCTATGCTTCAAGTGAGAGTTTATGGGCTGGGTCGATACATCTCTGTAACACCGACATACTAACGCAAAATCGTTGTCTTGGGCAAAATTGTTGGCGAGTTATTTAACAAAAACTGTTTTTTGACACCTAGCTTCGCCAATAAACATCGCCCCCTATGACGAAATGTCACAAAAATTTAGTACACATAAAAAGAAAGCTGTTTAGAGATGGCATGTCAACTTTGACCAAATTTGAGCAATTAAAAGCCAAGATACGGCCATTTGAAGATTTTTAAGCTACGTGTTAAATGTTCATTGACGTGTAACTTCGGAACGGTTTATCTCAAGATAAATCCTTTGATAACTTTTTGTCAGCATTGTCTGTAGATGACATATACCAAATTTGGTGAGATTCACATGAACGGCCTATGACGAGTTCGTTCAAATCCGTTTTCGCAATATTAAAATTTCACGGAAATTGTTTTCGTTGGAAGTGGGCGTCGACCAGTGTTTTCAATGCGTGAGGGTCAATAGATTTCACGATAAAAAAAAAATTGTTGTAAACATAAGCATTGTCTAGATAATAGGCAAAATGACATTTTCTACAATTACAGCGCCCCCTATGGACCAAATTTTATGGCATGTTCTGTGGTGTTAGAAGTCTTTGTGGTGATTGTGCATGACGTATTTTGCGCAGTTCCCACCTTCTCGGTCCAAGATATTGGCAACTCAAAATCCCAATTTTTGCATTCACTCATATCACTAGGTGGCGCTACGCTTCAAGTGAGCGTTTATTGGCTGGGTCGATACATCTCTGTAACACCGACATACTAACGCAAAATCGTTGTCTTGGGCAAAATTGTTGGCGAGTTATTTAACAAAAACTGTTTTTTGACACCTAGCTTCGCCAATAAACATCGCCCCCTATGACGAAATGTCACAAAAATTTAGTACACATAAAAAGAAAGCTGTTTAGAGATGGCATGTCAACTTTGACCAAATTTGAGCAATTAAAAGCCAAGATACGGCCATTTGAAGATTTTTAAGCTACGTGTTAAATGTTCATTGACGTGTAACTTCGGAACGGTTTATCTCAAGATAAATCCTTTGATAACTTTTTGTCAGCATTGTCTGTAGATGACATATACCAAATTTGGTGAGATTCACATGAACGGCCTATGACGAGTTTGTTCAAATCCGTTGTCGCAATATTAAAATTTCACGGAAATTGTTTTCGTTGGAAGTGGGCGTCGACCAGTGTTTTCAATGCGTGAGGGTCAATAGATTTCACGATAAAAAAAAAATGGTTGTAAACATAAGCATTGTCTAGATAATAGGCAAAATGACATTTTCTACAATTACAGCGCCCCCTATGGACCAAATTTTATGGCATGTTCTGTGGTGTTAGAGGTCTTTGTGGTGATTGTGCATGACGTATTTTGCGCAGTTCCCACCTTCTCGGTCCAAGATATTGGCAACTCAAAATCCCAATTTTTGCATTCACTCATATCACTAGGTGGCGCTACGCTTCAAGTGAGCGTTTATTGGCTGGGTCGATACATCTCTGTAACACCGACATACTAACGCAAAATCGTTGTCTTGGGCAAAATTGTTGGCGAGTTATTTAACAAAAACTGTTTTTTGACACCTAGCTTCGCCAATAAACATCGCCCCCATGACGAAATGTCACAAAAATTTAGTACACATAAAAAGAAAGCTGTTTAGAGATGGCATGTCAACTTTGACCAAATTTGAGCAATTAAAAGCCAAGATACGGCCATTTGAAGATTTTTAAGCTACGTGTTAAATGTTCATTGACGTGTAACTTCGGAACGGTTTATCTCAAGATAAATCCTTTGATAACTTTTTGTCAGCATTGTCTGTAGATGACATATACCAAATTTGGTGAGATTCACATGAACGGCCTATGACGAGTTCGTTCAAATCCGTTTTCGCAATATTAAAATTTCACGGAAATTGTTTTCGTTGGAAGTGGGCGTCGACCAGTGTTTTCAATGCGTGAGGGTCAATAGATTTCACGATAAAAAAAAAATTGTTGTAAACATAAGCATTGTCTAGATAATAGGCAAAATGACATTTTCTACAATTACAGCGCCCCCTATGGACCAAATTTTATGGCATGTTCTGTGGTGTTAGAAGTCTTTGTGGTGATTGTGCATGACGTATTTTGCGCAGTTCCCACCTTCTCGGTCCAAGATATTGGCAACTCAAAATCCCAATTTTTGCATTCACTCATATCACTAGGTGGCGCTACGCTTCAAGTGAGCGTTTATGGGCTGGGTCGATACATCTCTGTAACACCGACATACTAACGCAAAATCGTTGTCTTGGGCAAAATTGTTGGCGAGTTATTTAACAAAAACTGTTTTTTGACACCTAGCTTCGCCAATAAACATCGCCCCCTATGACGAAATGTCACAAAAATTTAGTACACATAAAAAGAAAGCTGTTTAGAGATGGCATGTCAACTTTGACCAAATTTGAGCAATTAAAAGCCAAGATACGGCCATTTGAAGATTTTTAAGCTACGTGTTAAATGTTCATTGACGTGTAACTTCGGAACGGTTTATCTCAAGATAAATCCTTTGATAACTTTTTGTCAGCATTGTCTGTAGATGACATATACCAAATTTGGTGAGATTCACATGAACGGCCTATGACGAGTTCGTTCAAATCCGTTTTCGCAATATTAAAATTTCACGGAAATTGTTTTCGTTGGAAGTGGGCGTCGACCAGTGTTTTCAATGCGTGAGGGTCAATAGATTTCACGATAAAAAAAAAATTGTTGTAAACATAAGCATTGTCTAGATAATAGGCAAAATGACATTTTCTACAATTACAGCGCCCCCTATGGACCAAATTTTATGGCATGTTCTGTGGTGTTAGAAGTCTTTGTGGTGATTGTGCATGACGTATTTTGCGCAGTTCCCACCTTCTCGGTCCAAGATATTGGCAACTCAAAATCCCAATTTTTGCATTCACTCATATCACTAGGTGGCGCTACGCTTCAAGTGAGCGTTTATTGGCTGGGTCGATACATCTCTGTAACACCGACATACTAACGCAAAATCGTTGTCTTGGGCAAAATTGTTGGCGAGTTATTTAACAAAAACTGTTTTTTGACACCTAGCTTCGCCAATAAACATCGCCCCCTATGACAAAATGTCACAAAATTTAGTACACATGAAAAGAAATCTGTTTAGAGATGGAATGTCAACTTTGACCAAATTTGAGCAATTATTAGCCAAGATACGGCCATTTGAAGAATTTTAAGCTACGTGTTAAATGTTCATTGACGTGTAACTTCGGAACGGTTTATCTCAAGATAAATCCTTTGATAACTTTTTGTCAGCATTGTCTGTAGATGACATATACCAAATTTGGTGAGATTCACATGAACGGCCTATGACGAGTTCGTTCAGATTCGTTTTCGCAATATTAAAATTTCACGGAAATTTTTTTCGTTGGAAGTGGGCGTCAACCAGTGTTTTCAATGCGTGAGGGTCAATAGATTTCACGATAAAAAAAAAATTGTTGTAAACGTAAGCATTGTCTAGATAATAGGCAAAATGACATTTTCTACAATTACAGCGCCCCCTATGGACCAAATTTTATGACATGTTCTGTGGTGTTAGAGGTCTTTGTGGTGATCGTGCATAACGTATTTTGCGCAGTTCCCACCTTCTCGGTCCAAGATATTGGCAACTCAAAATCCCAATTTTTGCATTTACCCTTATCACTAGGTGGCGCTATGCTTCAAGTGAGAGTTTATGGGCTGGGTCGATACGTCTCTGTAACACCGACATATCACAAAAATTTCATGTTGTTGGGTGAAACGTTCATTGAGTTATTCAGCAAAAACTTTTGCCGGTCTCCCCCTCTTTAACGGACACTGGCACAGCGGGGGGGTGGCCCTGGGGGACCAAAAGGCGTTATTCGCTCACAAACTTCTTGGGCTACATGCCTACAAACATTCATGTCTCCCCGAGTTTCAGTGTCCCGGGAATCGTTGACGAAAAATCGGTGAAAAAAAATAAATAAATAAAAAAAAAAAAAAATTAAAAAAAAAAAAAAAAAAGGGGAAAAATTTTGCAGCAACTCCAATATGACCGCTTTCGCTAGCTTTGCTAGCGGCGGTCATAATAAGCAAGCACAGTAAATGACTGCGATTTAATCTCCTTATGTGCAGCAAATTCATTCAATTCATAACCTAATAAAAGAGCAGCATAATATTAAAACTATAAAATGTATTATGCGGGCTAATTCTTACACGCAATGGACAGGCTATTATTATTCTTCTCTGTATCAAATACTGTGATTAACCAAAGTTGGCTATTTTTAATAGGTGTAAAACAGCGGTAAATGATGGCATTCCAAATAGAATCACACAAACAGTCGCAAGCATATTTTAGTGAGATGCACTTTTCACACTTTATCTGATCTGCTTACAGATGCCCCGTGCTTCCACCTGTCCACAGGTACATTATACTTTGATTTACCTGTGTGCCATTCACTTCATTACTCTACCTGTCCTTGTAACAGTAGGCTAATGCCATTGTAAAAAGGGGGGGCTGGTGGGAACCAACACTAAACCAAAAAGGGCTGTATGAAGAGGGGCTGATTGAGGTATACGATAATCGCCACAGATTGTCCGGTCAGAACAAAGTTATATGTCCCTTAGTGAAGACACACACACCACTCATGAACAGTGAAACCGTGAAAGGAATGAACCCGTGAAACTGATTGGGTGTAAAACCGTGTACCGTGGTTTACTGGAAATATAAAACAAGAAATACAAAAGATAAGCAATACAAATATACAAGGGATAATACAAGAGTAATAAACACAATATATACAATATATACACAAGGAGTGATGAATAATTGCCTACAGCAATTATCTAGACCAGAATGAAGGAGGGAACATGCCCCCCATGCCTACAGTAGCTATGTAAACCATGACTAACAGTGAATGAATGAATGACTAGCTGTAACAGTGGTACTGTGTCTTTAAGAGCTGCAACACGGCGTATCTGCATACACAGAGATTAACTATGGCGCGAGCTCTTGAACTGTACACTGTAACAAGCAGCCAAGTATCTGCTGTGCCCTCCAAAGAATACAGCGACATGGAGAATAAGTAACAACTAATATTATGCACATACAGGACAATACGAACATCTAACAGATAAGTAAACAATAGACAAATACTCGCGCTGCAGGCATTGACGCTAAGAGGCTACAACAACAACACAAGAACAGCGAACATACATGACATAGTAACAACATAATAACAGCAAACTCACTCTCTCATGGACGCACGGATGAATGAATAATTGAGAGCCGAAGAGAATAGAAATGAGGAGAGAGAGATGGACGTCGGGATCCTGAAACGTCCGTGAATGAAAGGAAGTCCAAGAATGAAGTGGATCCAGCTGAAGTCTCTCTGTCCCTCCGATGTGTGACTTGCTCTGAAACCTTGAGTTGAGCAGCTACCTTTAACAGCGGGCCACAGCGGGGGTCCTGCTGATAACGATCGGTAGCCCCGCAGAGGCTGCTGGGAGCAGCCCATTGGTGGCTAGGCCTCTCGACCGAGTGTGAAAAGGAGTGATTGGAGGGCTCTACCAGACCTATTGGAGCCTGATCAGCGGGGGGTCAGCGGGTGAATAGCTGATAGCCCACACAATGAAATAGGTGATGGCCCATCACTGAATGGAGGAGGGGTTATGGGCTACTGAATGGAGGAGGGTGATGGCCCATCACTGGGGTGGTTTGACCAGTTTGAACAGCCATTGTGAGCTGGCAAGCAGTGCTCTTTTTATCTTGTCTTCTTTTCTCTGATCTGATCTGACATCTTTCTCACCTTACTTTGAGTTTATGACATACACATTCCACTTACAACCAGTTAAGTGGGTTATGGGTCCTAATTATGTATGCAGATCTTCTTTGTAGGTAAATAACTTAAGCACGTAAATATGCTAGCAAAACTAATACATTGCACTTGCCTCAGGGATGCGCATTGATTGATAATTGTCTTGTACAACCCTCAGGGGAGGGAGACCGGAGTTGTTTCATTCCCTGCATAGCTAACTTAATAACACACCATCACACATCTCTCGAGTTCATGTGTGTTTTGTTTTTCACCAGACAGTCCCAGCTCTCTTCAGATTAACTTTGTCTGGAAGGTAAATTAAGATTCATCAAAGTCAAAGTTGAGGGAAGTTGAGGCTACTGAAGATGGTCCAGGTTCCCAAGGTGCACATGGACAAGTCCAGGTCTGTCTCCAAGTTCAAGATTCTCGCACTACTGACCAATAACCCCCCCCCACACACACACACACACACATACACACACAGACAGATGTGAACCAATCACCCCCACCCCAGGAAAAGATTATAATTCAGTGAAATATATTGTGCAAATTGTTGTCAGCAGCACAGAACCATGTATGCGTTATGTGGGGCTGAGGAGGGGGATGGCTCCTCATCTTGGCCAGTGGCAGAGGGGGTTTCAAAACATTTCCTGCTTGCCAGATGGGTTTGGTGCACATATTGTTGGTTGCCAAAGACAAATACTATACGTCCACACGACAACGTTTTCAGGTCAAAACGGTTTGGTTGCGTTTTGGCCTTTCGTCCACACGGCGCCGGCGTTTTGGGTGCCCGAAAACGATACTTTTTGAGAACGGGTTCCAAAGTGAGAAAGTCTGACAACGCCGTCGTTGCCTTGTCGTGTGGACAGGCAAAACGCAACCTTTTGAAAATGATGACGTCGTCGCCCCTTCACCTTGCGCTGCACATCTCATAACAACAACTCCAAACTTTTACAAACTGGTTGCTGTTGAATAAATTATGATTTGATTAGCTTGCAATGTAGGCTAGCTGTTGTGCAATTGTTTCTACTGTCATTAAACTGGCTGTATAGTCAGTCAAAAAATTCTAACAAAAGGTTTCTCAGTGGTTTACAATAGTATCAGATGTACTTAAAAACATACTAAAAGTTTACCAAAGTTTGACTCCAAGAAAGGTCCCATTTTCAAAATGGCCGCCGGCAGGTCTGTAAAATGACCATTACTCCTATGTACTCCTAGACCAGGAATACTGGTGCCTGATGCATGTTTATTGCCATGTAATATTGTAATTGGCTTATTTACTTGATAGATAAGTGATTACAAGTACAATTTTATGTCAAAGCAAATGGTTACAAGCACAGTTATATGAAAATTAAAGAACAAATTCGCTTAATTAATTGCATATTTCTCCTTTCTCATGTTTTGTCTAGTGTTGGTGGTTTCTGTGGTTCATAACTATTCTTTTGATTCCAATAAAGAATACATTCTTTAAAACTGTGTGACACTGTAAAATTAGTCATAACAGGGCTGCCACGCGAAGGCTCAGTACCGCTAACCCCTTTACATTTTTTATAATGTGTTTTTATTTCTTTTGTTTTTTGTATACAGTGGTCCCTCGCTATATTGCGGTTTACCTTTCGCGGCCTCGCTGTTTCGCAGATTTTTTTAGTGCATGCAATCTCCTGTACAGTACAGAATGCGCTCAGCTTGTAAAATTTACATAAATGTTCCACCGCTAGCTGTGTGACTCTGAAGTGCTGTATGTTTGCAAGTGTGAACATTGCCTGTCTGAGAAAAGTGTATAAGTGTAGGGGTTTTACAGCCTTAAAACATCTATAATAATTGTAAAAAATACTTCTCAGATTTCACCTATCGCAGGTTATTTTTAGAACGTAACTCCCGCGAATAACAAGGGACCACTGTGTGTATGTATATATATATATATACTTCAATACTTTTTATATCTTTTTATATTTTCTGCACTGTGACCTTCACTAGACTTGCCAGTTGTCACACTCTTCCTTTCATAGAGGTTATAGAGATTATAGTGATTCTCACAATTCCCAACTTGACATGGTCCACAAACAGGCATGCATGGTAGTCCATACAACTGCACTGTTGTGTTTGGCAGGCAGTTGTTCAATTACAGTGGATCATCTGCAGGAGGCTTTCTGGGGCAGCAGTCTTGGTCATAACTGGCAGGAACCGGTTGTCCACCAGCTTCCATCCCCAATCCATTGTGTTCATGTCACTTTCCTTTCCAATCCACACCATGATCTGGAAGTAAACTCTTTGGCAGTGGTATTTGGTTGAGGACTCAGTTGGGGGCAGACAAATGATTTGGTGGTAATGATTTTCTTGCTAAAAAGGTTGTAGTGCAAAGAGGCCAAAACAACACTTTTTCAGCGCTTTCAGACCTATAGTTCGATTGTTTTGGTCCGCACTAGTCAGAAAAATGTTACACTGTAGCAAACAGACGTGGGTACGGTTTGCTTTCACATATGCATAGTTCTACACTAACCAAAATAGTCCGCGAAGACCATCGCCACCGGAACCGGACTAAAACGTGCCACTTTGGGCGCTTTCAGACCTATAGTTCGATTGTTTTGGTCCGCACTAGTGAGAAAAATGTTACAATGTAGCAAACAGACGTGGGTACGGTTTGCTTTCACATATGCATAGTTCTAAATTAACCAAAATAGTCCGCGAAGACCATCGCCACCGGAACCAGACTAAAACGTGCCACTTTCGATAATAATAATGCACTAAACTCTACTGTTCCGTCCAATTTTGCTTGGTTGCTTTCACACCTGAGGAACCGTACCAAAGTAGGGCAGATAAAGCGGTTGATTTGGTGCGCACCAAAGTACCGAGATTGCATTCACACCAACGAAAACGAACCGAACTAAGAACCTTTGGTTCGAAGGGCACGTTTGGTGCGCACCAAATGCTGTCAGTGTGAAAGCACCCTCTCAATAATAATAATGCACCAAACTTTACTGTTCCGTCCAATTGGCTTGGTTGCTTTTGTAACGTATGGAAGTCCAAATCAAGACCAAACAAACACAGGTTGCGAGTTACTGAGAGTTTACTGAAAGTCATCACGTGATACATATAGTCCCGGTATAGATGCCCGTAGGCGACATACATAACATCCCCCCTTTTGAGTTAACACATGAATCATTCAATGACTTTAAACTGCAACTACCAGCATAACGAACTGAGGAAGAGGTAAGTTTAAACAAACAGTCAACAGTAGTCTCCGTACAATACACTTGTCTTTTACATTTTCAAAATAGGTTTTTTTTTTTTTTTTTTGAGTCCCATAGTCTCTTTTTCTTCAAGTAATCCAACAGGAGCTTTTCGATTGGTTGCTGTGTGTGTAAATGTGCATTATGAGATATTGTACATGTGTGCATGTGTACGAATGAGGTCAGTTAAGGTTTGTATCTTTCTGGCACTTTCACTTGTCTGCCAGACCGTGTGTATTGCCCCTCCAGCTGCGGTCCGGGCACGTCAGTTGTTTCGTCAGTTGTTTCTTCAACTTCAACTTTGACCTCTGACTGGACGTCAATGCCTGCATCGCCCATTGGCGTTGCAAACTCTTTCTCTTTTGTCTTCAGAAGATGTTTTCTGTTTCTCCTGTAGATCCTGCCATCTGGAGTCTGGACAATGAATGATCGTGGTTGCTCATGCTTGTCAATGACAACAGCAGGTTGCCATCCATTCTTTTGCTGGAGTCTTACTTTTTCTCCATTGTATAGATCAGGAAGACACCTTGTCTGCCTGTCGTAGTAGATTTTCTGTTTCAGTTATTTCTCTTTGAGCTTGTCACTGACCAGGATGTTACCCTCAGGTGTCAACAGAGTTTTTGTTATAGGCAGAATGGACTTGAGGCGACGACCCATTAGGAGTTGTGCCGGAGAATACCCTACACCCTCTAGTGGAGTGTTTCGGTATTCCAGCAACGCGATGTATGGATCTCCATTGCCATTTTGTGCTTTCCTGAGCTGATTTTTGATGGTTTGTACCGTTCTTTCAGCCTGTCCATTGGACTGTGCATGTCCAGGACTAGAAGTAACATGCCTGAACTCCCAGTCTCTTGCAAACCGGTTGCATTCTGCACAGGCATATTGAGGTCCATTGTCAGACACTAGAGTATCAAGGATGCCATGTCTTGCAAACACAGACTTCATTGCCATGATGACACCCCGGGAAGTTGTGTCTGTCAGTCTTTGAATTTCAGGATTATTTTGAGAAATAGTCCACACAGAGCAAGTATTCCTTACCATTGAAGTGGAATAGATCGGTTGCAACCTTGGACCATGGTCTATCTGGTAATTCATGTGGAATGAGAGGCTCTTTGGGATTGCTGTTTTTGTTGGCATTGCACGCAGCACATTGTAATACAACATTTTCAATTTGCTTTGACATACCTGGCCAATATAGCACATCCCTCGCTCTCTCCTTGCACTTTACCACTCCAAGATGGGATTCATGGATCTTGCTCAGCATCTCTCGACGCATCTGGTTAGGCACGACGAGCTTTGCAGATTTAAAAAGCAATCCTGAAGAACAACTAAGCTCTTCTCTGAATGTCCAGTAAGGTTGAATGTCTTTGTGCACTGCATTTTTGTCTTTAGGCCAGCCATTCATTATCATTTTGTGCAGCAGTTGCATTTCTGGGTCAGCAACGGTTGCCTCTCGGAACTTGGTCAGCTTCTCCTCTGACACTGGTAGCTGTTGGGCGACCCAGTTGACTTCAAGTTCCTCTCCTAGTAAGTCCTCGGTTTGCTCATCCAGATATGCACGGCTTAGTGCGTCGGCAATGTGCATTTCTGTGCCTGGCTTGTAACTAATGTGGAGGCTGTATCTCTGCAGTCTAAGCAGCATCCTCTGCAGTCTTGGTGGCGCTTTATACAGAGCCTTTTTGAAAATCGCCTCCAGGGGCTTGTGATTACTCTCAACAAGAATGTCTTTGCCATAAACGTACTGATGGAACTTCTCACATCCATAAACAATGGCTAGTAGTTCCTTTTCGATCTGTGCATACCGCCGCTGTGCATTGGACAGTGCACGCGATCCATAGGCAACAGGTTTCCCTTCCTGCAGGATGACTGCTCCAATGCCTTCAGAACTGGCATCAACAGAGAGTGTCACAGGTTTTTGCACATCATAGAATTTCAACGTTGGTGCATCAGCAGTGCCTTAAGTTTCTCAAAGCTTTTCACCTGGCTATCTTCCCAATGCCAGTCAACATCACTTTCCAGCAGTTTTCGGAGTGGCGCGCTTACTTCAGCCATGTTGGGAATAAACTTGGCAAGGTATTGCACCATCCCCATGAACCTCATAAGAGCCAGTCTGTTCTCTGGGGCTGGCATTAGCGCCAAAGCTCGTACCTTTTCAGGATCGGGTTTGAGACCTTCTGCTGACAAGATGTGACCAATGTAGCGTATTTCTGCAGTTCTCAGTTTGCACTTACTTTTGTTAAGTCTGAGGTTCCACTCTCTTGCTCTGTTTAGCAGCTGCACAAGCCGTCTGTCATGCTCTTCTACGTTCTCTCCCCAGACAAGAAGATCGTCAATAACGTTGACGACACCCTCCAAGCCTTCAATCATCTGTGCCACAGCACGCTGAAACACTTCAGATGCTGATGAAAGGCCAAAGGGAAGGCGCCGAAATCTATACCTGCCAATGGGCGTGTTAAACGTGCATAATTTGGAACTGTCATCATCCAATTGTATCTGCCAAAATCCATGGTTTGCATCAAGCACTGAGAACACTTTTGCTTTTGGCATGCTGGTCACCACCTCTTCAACGGTGAGCAGTGGATAGTGCTCGCGCTTGATGGCTCTGTTAAGGTCTTGTGGGTCTATGCATATTCTTATTTTGTTTGGCTTCACAACTGTTACCATACTGTTCACCCAGTCAGTTGGTTCATGCTGCCTGGTGATTACACCTAGCTGCTCCATTCTTTGCAGCTCCTCCACAATCTTGCTCTTCAATGCAACTGGAACTCTCCTTGGCGGATGCACGACTGGTGGTATGTCTTTGTTTATCTGGATGTGGTGAAGCCCTGGTAGACAGCCAAGACCAGTAAACAGATCATCAAATTTTTTCAAGAGCTCATCTTCGGATTTAATTTCGTGCACTCTTTTTATCATGCCCATTTTTTCACATGCTCTACGTCCAAGTATTGCTGGTACATCACTGTCAATAATCTGAAACTCAATTTCATATTTCTTTTCTTTGTGTTTGCAGGTAAGTGTTACTTTGCCAACTGGCGACATTTGGTGGCCAGAATACGTCACTAACTTGCAGCCTGATTTTCTGAGTTTCGACATTTCACATCCGAGTGATCTGAACGTTCTCTCAGCTAGAATATTACACTCAGCTCCTGTATCCAGTTTAAAACTTATACATTTTCCATTTACATTAAGCCTTTCAGTCCATTTGGCTTTGTCAATGTTGCAGTCAGTTGCAATTGTTTCAATTTTGACCGGACTATCTTGTTTTAATTCCACAGAACCCACAAAGAAATCTTCCTCTGTCTCGACAACAGAGACGCGTTACTGTACTCACATTACATTTGTCGGTAACGTAGTAGTGTAACACGTTACTGTTACAAGTTTATTAATCACACTACAGTTACTAACAGTGCGTATGCTGATTACTGGACTTCTTCAGTGGACAGTCTGACCACAGATATCTGAGACGGATCCCCTGACTCTCCCCCAAAATCCTCAGGTGCACGCTTGCACATTAGTCGCCAGACATGTCCATACGCAACTGTCGGGGAATTCGGGGAAATGACAAAGCCATCTACCATAATGTTCAGGGGTGGAGATATGATCATTATTTTTAACATGTTGAGTGAGCGACGTTGCCTAAGTTAAAGTGCAATTGTCAAGGGATGAGGAGAAGAGAAAAGCCGTGAGGAATTTGCTGTCTGCAGAGTGTATTGTTTTGCTCCGTAATGTGGAGCCGGTTGCGCAGAATTAGAAACCTGCCGCCATACAGCACTGTCGCTGAGAAGATGTTTGCTTTTGATGAGAAGAAGGAAAAAACAGCTTCCTTCAACTCTGACACAAACGTAACAGAGTATTTTAAGTTGGAGTCAGACATGGAAGCCCTTAACCGTTTCCATCATATAAGAAGTATGAAACTTAACACAGCTAACGCATCTTGCGCCAGTCAAGAGGCTATTCAGACTAGACGGTCTCGCGCTGAAGCCTGAAATCGGTTGTCGGATAAAAGATTTGAAAAACGTCTCCTTATGCAGTATGATCATCGGGGGAGCACCCCCAATGATTTAACAAAGTGCCTTTGCCCTAGACTAGCATGCCAATGAAACGTGTACCCTGACATCATCTAAAATGGTTATTTTATTTTATTTAGTAACACGTTTTATTTGAATGGTCTCTAGTTTGTTAAGGCATTTATGCTGTAGCCCGTATGCCAGTCTCTGCATGTTATTTCATTCATTCTAAGTAAGTGTTGTCAAGTTAACCTGTTTTAGACTTTTGGCTTGCAGCGCAATACTGATATGACCCTCTGCCAGTAGCGGTTCTAGGGGGGGTCGGGCTGGGCCTTCGCCCAGGGCGCAATTTCGTGAAAGGGCGCCGTGCTATTGGCCTCACGAGCGCTTGAAAAAAAAAAATCATCTAAAAAGTTTTTAATATCTATCACATCACTGTGTAGGAAATTGGCAAATTGGCGCCCCCTTTGGCTGCCCGCGCCCCTGCTGAAAAGTTCCAGTGCACAGAAGCTGCGAGAGAAGGGCAAAGGGGAGGGGGCGCGGGGGACAGTTCACCTCTGCGTCTCTCAAATGCAATGCACAAGTGGGCAATACTCTGCAATTAGTGAGCGAAGTCAGTCGCTCGGAGGGGGTCTCGCCCGGGGAGTAATTCAATGTAGAACCGCCACTGCCCTCTGCAGAGCTCTTCAGATTTTCACCAACTTTGTGGTGTAGCCAGGCTGTTTTCGTGAAATGGCATGACAGAATGACTTGTCTTACATTTTGCTCAATGCAATAGGAATTTATGTATTTTGCTCATGGCCGTTGCTGAGTAATGCAAAGTAATGTAACGCGTTACTTTCCATAAGGAGTAAAGAAGTAAAGTAATGCATTACATTTTTTAACAGTAGCGAGTAATGTGTAGTTGATTACTTTTTTTGAGTAACGACCCCAACACTGCTCGACAACGTGCAGCTTCCTCGCTGTGGAACCACTGCCTTGCCATTTTGCTTGCCTGCACATTTTGGCAAAATGATTCCTCTTGTTACACACCCTGCACGTTTGACCATACGTGTACGGCATTGTCTTTGGTCATGTTTATAGCCGCATTCGGAGCATGGTCTCTGCACTTTATGCTCGGCTTCAGTCTCATTTGTGCCCATTCTGTGCTCATTTCCGTTCAACTTCGCACTACGTCTGTTCGTTTTCCGCATATGACTGCTGGCACTCCTAATTTTTTTCACTTCAACTTCTTCGTTGAGCACTTTTACTTGAGTTACAGTCATTTCACTAGCGCTGCATATCAACTGCTCTGCCCAACCAGTCATTTCACTAGCCCGGCATATCAACTGCTCTGCCCAACCAGTCATTTCACTAGCGCGGCATATCAACTGCTCTGCCCAACCAGTCATTTCACTAGCGCGGCATATCAACTGCTCTGCCCAACCAGTCATTTCACTAGCGCGGCATATCAACTGCTCTGCCCAACCAGTCATTTCACTAGCGCTGCATATCAACTGCTCTGCCCAACCAGTCATTTCACTAGCCCGGCATATCAACTGCTCTGCCCAACCAGTCATTTCACTAGCGCGGCATATCAACTGCTCTGCCCAACCAGTCATTTCACTAGCGCGGCATATCAACTGCTCTGCCCAACCAGTCATTTCACTAGCGCGGCAGATATCAACTGCTCTGCCCAACGTGAGCTTTTCTTCTCTAAACAGTCTTGCACGCACCTCATCATCCCGCACACCACAAACTATTCGGTCACGTATCAATGAGTCATGGAGTTCAAGGAATTCACAGTCCTTTGCTTTGTTCTTTAAGTCAGTAACATAAGCATCAATACTTTCATTGGGGCCTTGGGCTCTCGTGAAAAACAAGTGGCGGAAGTACGTTACGTTTTTCCTTGGCTCACAGTAGTCCTTGAATTTCTTTTTCAGCACATCCAGGTTATCCACTTCATCCTCCTCAAACGTGAATGTGTTGTAGACTTTTACCGCTTCTTCCCCAGCGACATGCAGGAACGCGGCGCACTGGACTTTGCGTGACTTTTCGGCTAGTCCACCGGCGGTCAGAAATAAATCAAACTTCTGCTCCCACAGCTTCCAGTTTTCTGCTATGTTGCCTCCGAAGCTAAGCACAGCCGGCTGCTGTAACTGGTTCATTTTTTTAAACCTATTCTTTGACTTCTGACACCATGTAACGTATGGAAGTCCAAATCGAGACCAAACAAACACAGGTTGCGAGTTACTGAGAGTTTACAGAAAGTCATCACATGATACATATAGTCCCGGTACGGATGCCCGTAGGCGACATACATAACAGCTTTCACACCTGAGAAACTGTACCAAAGTAGGGCAGATTAAGCGCTCCGAGAGCACCCATTTTTATCGGTCTCGGACCGGTTGATTTGGTGCGCACCAAAGTAGCGCGACTGCATTGACATCAACGAAAACAAACCGTACTAAGAACTTTTGGTTCGAATGGGACGTTTGGTGCGCACCAAATGCTGTTCAGTGTGAAAGCACCCTTACATTGCCTTGGTACCATGGTCCTCTATGACATTCCTTGCTTGATGTGGGAGCAGAAGCACATTTGCACAGGACTGGATGGTTGATTCACCATTAACAAGTTTCTGAAATGCTGTCTGGTTGCCAACACTAAAAATGTGCGAGGTTGAATCACATCCTGTGAAGGCATGAATAAAAAGTGACTGGGAACACAAGTCACTACCCAGGACTTGTTTCATCTCACTGATGTTGTACACTTTAGTAGTTTTGGAATTGTCTGAACGAAAATAGGTGCCTTTATTGTTCGTTCCAGCATAATAGATGAGAAGAATGAGTAAGTCTGTATCCTCCCCTATTAAGGTTGTGGGCTGATGTTCTGAAGCCTTGACTGCAGCTTTGACAATGTCCACATCTGCATTACCTGATGCACTAATAACAGTGCAGCCCTTTTTCTCAAACTGGACAAGCTGGGTCTCAGCACCTCCCTGTGCAACTGGCTGCTAGACTTCCTCAGCCAGAGACTACAAGCAGTATGTGTCAGCAACAACACCTCAAGCACCATCACTCTGAACACAGGGGCTCCCTCCACAAGGCTGTGTGCTCAGTCCTCTGCTCTTTACCCTGCTGACACATGACTGCACTACAACCTACAGCACCAACCATCTCGTGAAGTTCGCGGACGACACAACACTGGTGGGTCTCATTACCAAGGGCGACGAGACACACTACAGGGAAGAGGTAGACGTGCTGACCAAGTGGCACAGAGACAACAACCTCCTGCTGAATGTCAGCAAGACCAAGGAGATTGTTGTCAACTTCCAGAGAGGACACACCCAACTCCCGCCACTGACCATCGATGATGCTGCTGTGGAGAGAGTGAGCAGCACAAAATTCCTGGGAGTGCACATCAGTGAGGACCTCTCCTGGACCGCCAACACTGCATCACTGGCAAAGAAAGCCCAGCAGCACCTCTGCTTCCTGCGCCAACTGAAGAGGGCAAGTGCTTCACCACCCATCATGACCACATTCTAGAGGAATCATCGAGAGCATCCTCTCCAGCTGCATCACTGTGTGGGGCGGAAGCTGCACAGACTACAACAGGAGAGCCCTGTAGTGCATAGTGAACACAGCTAGGAACATCATTGGGGCACCACTCCCCTCCCTGCAAGACATATACACCACCCGCCTCACCCGCAAAGCACTCACAGTTGTCAACGATGCAAGCCACCCCGCACACAATCTGTTCAGCCTCCTGCCCTCTGGGAGCCTCCGCTCCCGCACCACCAGACTCACCAACAGCTTTATCCACCAGGCCATCAGGATGCTGAACACTCTCTCCCCTCTCCACCCACAACCCCCGCCCACCAGGCTGATAGGAAGCTAGAAATCTACACCACCAGGCTGCCAGAAACTAGGAATCTGCCCAAGGAGAGACACTTGGTCCCATATATCTGCCATATTCCTTGCACATGGCTCTTGCACCCCCTATGTCTACAATATTCTTTGCAACAGGAGAGCCCCTCCTTTTGCCAGACTGCAGGAAGACAACTGTGCAGGAAAATAACTCTGTGGAATAGGGGTGGGGTGGGCTGGGGTGGAGTGTGGTTTAAGAAGGATCAATTTTGTTTGATCAAAATGGTATACACTGTGCTGCCAACATTTAATGAGGCAAGCAATATCAACTGTCAGTATTCTCCTCCACCATCTTCTGAATTGCTGAAAATTGTGAATTTATTTTTGTTGGGTTTAGTATAATGCCACCTTTATACTACTACAGTACTAAAAAACATCTAGGCATTACATTACATTTCATTACATATGTATTACCTTATTCAAATTGAAATGTATGATCATTTCAGAGGGTTCACAGAGGTGAGAATTGCTAAGATTTTATCAATATAGGTGCCACTGTCGATTCTGCCTATCAATTCTTCCGATTCCTAATCGATTCCCGTATCAAACAAAAATAATATGATACCAACAAATCACTGTTTCTGAGTCTAAAAAGAAGTGTCCTTAAAGTGAGCTGGCGATTTGAAGCATTATGTTAGCCTAGCTCGCTAGCGTTAGCTTGCTAACAACTGCATAACAAGTGGTAGCTGCCTGATCTGAAATAAATTTAATTTTCTCCTAATCCAAACAGTAACAACTTACACTATTAGGCTTGGAACGGTCACAAATAGTTGTGGAATGTGATACATGTTTCTAAAAACCCTCAACTCCAGAAAGATATATTGGTAAAATTCCCTGTGTAATTCATTTTAATGCAACAAGGCTTGACTGTGGTCTGTAGAAAGATGGATTTTCATTGAAATCATGTATTTCATAAGTATGTAATCATGTCAGTGCACTTTATACGTTCAATGGATTCATAGACCCAAAAAGCATAGAAGTTACACACCAAGATTACTTGGCTGGGTCAAATAATGACAGAGAGAGACTATTTTGAGGGTTTCCTGCCCATCTTGGACGCCATCTTGAAAATGACACCTTTCTAGTGGTCAAACTTTGGTAAACTTTTAGTATGGTATTAAGGACACCCAACACTATACAAAACAGCTGAGAAACCTTTTGTTAGAATTTTTTTAGGGTTGGGTGTTTTTTTTCTTCATAAATGCACCCGCCTAGTATGGCTAGTAGGCTATAAGACTTGTTGGTTTTCATTACTCTTAATTAATTAAAGAGCAACTGTCGCTGCTTCCAACTCCCCTCAGTAACAACACGCATTGCTAAAATCAACATATGACATGTTTTAAACGAATAATTGCGCCGTTGTCTCAATTTTTTCTATTTTTTTCTTTTTCTGCTCCGTATCGCTTAAGTGGGTCAATGTAACAATGTGACATCTCACAACAGCGGCAAACTTTTACAAACAGATTGTTGTAAGATAATTTGGGGTATAAATGGTCTGCAATGTAGGCTCTGTGTAATGCGGGGGGTCGCGGGGTTGGTTGTCACACACACTATGGGGTTGGTTGTCACAATGCTATTTCAATGGGAGGGAGGGGAAATGATAACATAGAAATGTTGAAGTGAAATTTAATCAGAATATAAGTATAACACACAGGCATTGGGAATATTGACATTGGAAACATTGAAATAAAATATAGACTTGCTGAATACATACTAGTTTATAACATATTATTATGACCGCCGCTAGCGAAGCTAGCGAAAGCGGTCATATTGGAGTTGCTGCAAAATTTTTCCCTTTTTTTTTATTTTTTTTAAAAAAAATTTTAATTTATTTTTTTCACCGATTTTTCGTCAACGATTCCCGGGACACTGAAACTCGGGGAGACATGAATGTTTGTAGGCATGTAGCCCAAGAAGTTTGTGAACGAATAACGCCTTTTGGTCCCCCAGGGCCACCCCCCCGCTGTGCCAGTGTCTGTTAAAGAGGGGGAGACCGGCAAAAGTTTTTGCTGAATAACTCAATGAACGTTTCACCCAACAACATGAAATTTTTGTGATATGTCGGTGTTACAGAGACGTATCGACCGAGCCCATAAACTCTCACTTGAAGCATAGCGCCACCTAGTGATATGGGTAAATGCAAAAATTGGGATTTGGAGTTGCCAATATCTTGGACCGAGAAGGTGGGAACTGCGCAAAATACGTCATGCACGATCACCACAAAGACCTCTAACACCACAGAACATGCCATAAAATTTGGTCCATAGGGGGCGCTGTAATTGTAGAAAATGTCATTTTGCCTATTATCTAGACAATGCTTACGTTTACAACATTTTTTTTTTTATCGTGAAATCTGTTGACCCTCACGCATTGAAAACACTGGTCGACGCCCACTTCCAACGAAAACAATTTCCGTGAAATTTTAATATTGCAAAAACGAATCTGAACGAACTCGTCATAGGCCGTTCATGTGAATCTCACCAAATTTGGTATATGTCATCTACAGACAATGTTGACAAAAAGTTATCAAAGGATTTATCTTGAGATAAACCGTTCCGAAGTTACACGTCAATGAACATTTAACACGTAGCTTAAAAATCTTCAAATGGCCGTATCTTGGCTTTTAATTGCTCAAATTTGGTCAAAGTTGACATGCCATCTCTAAACAGCTTTCTTTTCATGTGTACTAAATTTTGTGACATTTCATCATAGGGGGCGATGTTTATTGGCGAAGCTATGTGTCAAAAAACAGTTTTTGTTAAATAACTCGTCAACAATTTTGCCCAAGACAACGATTTTGTGTTAGTATATCGGTGTTACAGAGATGTATCAACCCAGCCCATAAACTCTCACTTGAAGCATAGCGCCACCTAGTGATATGGGTAAATGTAAAAATTAGGATTTTGAGTTGCCAATATCTTTGACCGAGAAGGTGGGAACTGCACAAAATACGTCATGCACAATCACAACAAAGACCTCTAACACCACAGAACATGCCATAAAATGTAGTCCATAGGGGGCGCTGTAATTGTAGAAAATATCATTTTGCCTATTATCTAGAGAATGCTTATGTTTACAACAATTTTTTTTTTATCGTGAAATCTATTGACCCTCATGCATTGAAAACACTGGTCGACGCCCACTTCCAACGAAAACAATTTCCGTGAAATTTTAATATTGCGAAAACGAATCTGAACGAACTCGTCATAGGCCGTTCATGTGAATCTCACCAAATTTGGTATATGTCATCTACAGACAATGCTGACAAAAATTTATCAAAGGATTTATCTTGAGATAAACCGTTCCGAAGTTACACGTCAATGAACATTTAACACGTAGCTTAACATTCTTTAAATGGCCGTATCTTGGCTTTTAATTGCTCAAATTTGGTCAATGTTGACATGCCATCTCTAAACAGCTTTCTTTTTATGTGTACTAAATTTTGTGACATTTCGTCATAGGGGGCGATGTTTATTGGCGAAGCTAGGTGTCAAAAAACAGTTTTTGTTAAAAAACTTGTCAACAATTTTGCCCAAGACAACGATTTTGTGTTAGTTTGTTGGTGTTACAGAGATGTATCGACCCAGCCCATAAACTCTCACTTGAAGCATAGCGCCACCTAGTGATAAGGGTAAATGCAAAAATTGGGATTTTGAGTTGCTAATATCTTGGCCCGAGAAGGTGGGAACTGCGCAAAATATGTCATGCACGATCATCACAAAGACCTCTAACACCACAGAACATGCCATAAAATTTGGTCCATAGGGGGCGCTGTAATTGTAGAAAATGTCATTTTGCCTATTATATAGAGAATGCTTACGTTTACAACAATTTTTTTTTTTATCATGAAATCTATTGACCCTCACGCATTGAAAACACTGGTCGACGCCCACTTCCAACGAGAACAATTTCCAGGAAATTTTAATATTGCGAAAACGAATCTGAACGAACTCGTCATAGGCCGTTCATGTGAATCTCACCAAATTTGGTATATGTCATCTACAGACAATGCTGACAAAAATTTATCAAAGGATTTATCTTGAGATAAACCGTTTCGAAGTTACACGTCAATGAACATTTAACACGTAGCTTAAAATTCTTCAAATGGCCGTATCTTGGCTTTTAATTGCTCAAATTTGGTCAAAGTTGACATGCCATATCTTAACATCTTTCTTTTCATGTGTACTAAATTTTGTGACATTTCGTCATACGGGGCGATGTTTATCGCCAAAGCTAGGTGTTGAAAAACAGTTTTTGTTAAATAACTCGTCAACAATTTTGCCCAAGACAACGATTTTGTGTTAGTATGTAGGTGTTACAGAGGCATATTGACCCAGCCCATAAACTCTCACTTGAAGCATAGCGCCACCTAGTGATAAGGGTAAATGCAAAAATTGGGATTTTGAGTTGCCAATATCTTGGACTGAGAAGGTGGGAACTGCACAAAATACATCATGCACGATCACCACAAAGACCTCTAACACCACAGAACATGCCATAAAATTTAGTCCATAGGGGGCGCTGTAATTGTACAAAATCTCATTTTGCCGACTCCTTGCCTTCACAAATCAGTCCTACACACTACACATTCAAAACCCACATCCATGCCCACTTCCAGGAAATCATTTCCACAGAAATTCTCACCTCACAACACTGCTCTACCACACACTCATCACACCAACAGTTCCCACATTTCAATATACTGCGGCGGTCATACCATGTACCGCTATGCGGTACATCTAGTTTAAATATACATATTATGTACCAAAAGACAGATTAGAACAATTACATAAGTAGGCCTATTGTTACTATTTCTGTGTCTGTCAGAGAGTGAATACATATATGGCCATATATTACATTTTTGCATGGGAGACAATGGACAACCAACCCCAAACAAAGTGTGACAACCATCCCCACCTGACCTTGTATGCTAGTAGTGATGCTAGCAGCCACAAGTTGAAGCATAACTAAGAAAAATATAGTGAAAATATAGCTCTGTCTTTATACTATTTATTGGTAATAGTTTTTTTAAAGTCAACCCATTAGTTACAAAACTAGAAAAGAAAACTTAAAGTCCTGAAAAATTACATTTTGACATGAAAAACCTTAATATTGATCTCACCTCAAAACTTTGTGTCAAACACTTGAACTGTCAATGTAGATGACCCCTAACCCTAATTCTGAACATTTCTATGTCAGCGGTGTTGATCAGGGCCTTTTAGTGGCTGAGATATGATGAGTGTGACAACCAACCCGTGTGACAACCAACCCCGGTCTCCCCTACATGTTTAAAGTGAATCAATGTGCTTCTGATCATGCCCCTCAAGCTGGGACAGCACACCTTCCGCAATGACAACGCGATGAAAACGTTCCTGTGTGGACGTAAATATTTACTGCTCCGTTGTCATGTGGACACGACTTTTTTTTAACCCGCAAAGAAAAAAAATCCAGGAACGTTGTCGTTTGGACGGGGTCTAAACATCAGTTGCTTGAAAATGACAACTACAGAGTCAGAGAGCGTATGCTTTACAGAAGCGCATTGCTGCCACCCCCCAAAAATATTTCGGGTCAGTATCACGTAATTACCTTAAAAGTTTCACGTTATAATATGATATTTTTCACGTTATAATGTGAAAGTATCATGTTATTTTGTGATATAAAATTATCACGTTATTTCGTGATATGAAATTATTACGTTTTTTCGTGATAGGCATTTATCACGTTATTTTATGATATGGTGATATTTTCAGGTTATAATGTGAAAACATCAAATATGGTTTTACTTGATTTCATAAGATCAGCGAACACGCTTCCCTCACAGCATTCAGTCCGTCTGTCTATGGCTCGTCTACATTACTTAATTAAATTTTATTTTAAGCTTGGTTTGAGACATGGTGACATTCTACAGTTGTTGGGCACTGTAGATAATATTGTTATCAGTATGCGTACCCTCCGAAGGATTTTGAAAAACATGGAGTTGTACCGAAGAAAGAACGAATCCGACCCTCTTGAGGTTGCATCGTTTCTCATTCATCAACTGAATGGACACGGAAGGCTGCATGGATACAAGTTCCACCATCTCAACTGCATCCAAGCTGGATATGTTGTCACCCAAAGTACGGTGAGGCATTTGTTAAAGTCTCTCGAGCCAAATGGTGTTGAACGAAGACGAAGAAATCGCCTGATGCCACGCGTATACTTAAACCCTGAGCCTAATTTTATGTGGCATGTTGATTCGTACGATAAATTAAAGTCTTTTGGTGTATGTATAAACGGAGCTATTGGTGGCTTTTCAAGACTCATGATATGGCTTCATGCCTTTTCAACACCAATCCCCAAATCATCTCTGGTTATTTCATACAAGAAGTTGAGAGGAGGATGGGGACGCCTTCCAGAATTCGCGCAGATTTGGGAACAGAAAATGTCACAATGGCAGAGATGCAGAGGTTCTTACGATGGAGTACCGATCGCCGTATCGTCAGTAATTGCTACATCTCTGGGTCCAGGAATCACAATCAGCGGATTGAAAGCTGGTGGGCGTTTTTGAGAAGGCATCATGCCCAGTACTGGATGAATCGTTTTCAGGAACTGAAAGACAAAGACTGCTTCTCTGGACACTTCTTGGACAAACAGCTGATCCTGTGTACTTGCCTGTCCATCATCCAGGTGTGTTTGGCTAATTGGATGTCCAACTTCTCTTATGAAATAACCGGTGATGGTTTTGGGATTGCTACTTGTTGAATAGGCATGAATCCATATCATGAGTCTTGAAAAGCTGTCAAGATCATATAGGCCTACTCTGTAAGTAGCAATCTCTGTATTGTTTTTTTATAGGAGGAACTGCAGCAAGTTGCACAGTTGTGGAATACCCATGTCGTCCGCAAGAGTAGGAATGCAGTAGCTCCAAGTGGATGTACGATTCTCACGTACACCCTCCCTCATCTATTTGGAGGACAAGATCACCTGAAACAGGTCTTTCAGGAAGCAGTGGAGGCTTGTAAAGAAGAATGCCAACAGAGAGGACCATGTCCTTGTGATGAAACAGTATTTGACGTGTGTTGCCTTATAATGGTAGAGAACTTCTTACACTCCCCAACCACAGCAGATGAAGCTATAGAACTGTATCTCTTCCTGAGGGGCATGCATCCTAAAAGACTTGGACATTATCCCATGATACTGTATTGACAGGATATTATTGTCAACTGTTGATTTGCTTATTTGAAAAATGAGAATTTTATAACATTGGTGTAGGATGAATATTAAGATCACAATTATCTTGTTTTTGTTTTATGTTCTTGATCTATTTTCCTGTAGGCCTGCTGTACATCAGCACAGTTAAAATGCTCAACATTGGGTCATATCTCTGTGAGCAACATTACTGTCCCACACAGTTTAGTGCTCAACATTGGGTCATATCTCTGTGAGCAACATTACCGTCCCACACAGTTTAGTGCTCAAAATTGGGTGATATCTCTGTGAGCAACATTACCGTCCCACACAGTTTAGGCTGAATCCCATTACACCCCTTGGCCGTACCCCTTTCCCCTACCCCTCCGGTTTGCTCGTGCACGTGTAGGGGTAGGGGTGTCCCATTTCCCCTGAGGGCAGAGGGGTAGGGGGAAGTGGTAGGGCTATATACCCCTCCAAACGAAGATTTTTCAGAGGCACACTCCAGACGGAGGGGTATGAGCATTTTCTCAGAATGCCTTGCGAATCACCAGCAAGATGGCTGCAACGACAAGTACAGAGACCAAACTAGTTCACAAAAGTATTTTCTCCATTATTTACGGTTGAAAAATTGTGTTAACCGCTGTATTGTCTTAAGTTTAACATTGTTCCAATGCGTAATGGTCATTTTCTTTATAAAATACAGACAAAAAAAACGCTAGTACTGTGTTAAGTAGTGTAACGTTATTTGTGATCTTGAGGTATCGGTTGATGCATGGAATTGCATGGAAGTTGTGAACGAATTGCGAGCGTCGGTGCAACACAGTTATTTCGATATTGTAACCCAAGTAATTGCAAGCAATATCATTGGTTTAGCCTTGGAAACTCTGGGGTTGTGTTCGTTCAAATGGTATGCGTGTCATTCTGCTGTGACGGTGTTACCCTTTTCTTTTGGGAACCGCGAATGCTGGCTAGCTCATTGCGTTTGTAACAGTTTACAAGCAACTGACGGCTTCACTCGTACTTGCTGCCCCGAAGACTAGCATTGTAAGCCCATTCTGCAGAAACGGTAAAAATTGCTTAGTTCAGAATGCAACCGTAAAAAGATGACAATAGCCCACGCAACAGAGACAACCAAAGCTGCAGTCGGCATGTTGGATTTCTGGCAAAAGCTTGTCACGTCTGCTTATGTAAAAACTGGCAGAGACTACTGATGACGTATGTAATTGTTGAAGTGGTGTCCCAATTCATAGGGGTTGACTTCCAACCCCTACCCATTGTTGCTCTGTTTCAGAGGGGAAGGGGCAAGGGATAGGGGTAGGGGAAGGGGTATAAATTAGAAATGGGATTCAGCCTTAGTGTTCATGGCCTGCGGTGCTGTGACCTGTTCATTTCAATAGCAACAAAAAATTAAACGTTGTTTATGGGGGGTACGTCTCACTGTCTCACTTCATGTAAGACAGGTAAACAGAATGTAAGAAATAAGGCACTGTTTACCATGTTAATGTTAGTATCTAGAAGTGGTTATGTTTCTCAATACAATAGGATTTGTGCTTCATGGGAGGGGGCACACATCAACACAACATGAGGGCTTTGTCTTGTGGTTTCTCCCTTCAACTTCATCTCCATAAACTTAAACAAAAAAAGGCTGTTGTGTTTCTCAACATTATGATGTTATCTGAAATCAATGAAAAAACAAGGGATATAAGTGCAAGTCAAATTTAATTTTGTAGTAACATGTAGAGGAACCATTATAGTATCACATTGCTCTCTCTCAGAGCTCAAAATGTATTACATGGTGAATACAAGTTGTCAATGTCAAGTTATGTCAAACAAGAGACATAACTGCATAGACACAGGCATTGAGCATATTGTGCTCTGTGTGAACCCATCAACAGCTAACAAAAGAGGAATAGGCTATAGCATTAAAATCAGTAACACAAATGTAGTCAGGTCTTTAGCTTACTGAACTTTAAAACTCATAAACATGTGGTAACAGGCTTGCTTTGTTTAAATTTGACAAATAATGAAATGCTCTGCTCCAATCTCTAAAAACATGTGCACCTTCAGCTCTCAAACTGATAAGACACTGTATGACTGACATTACTCTAACAGGTAAAACACCACACAGTAAAACCGAAAACAAAAGTGGCAAATAACTGCCAACTCATTTCTGTTCAGATGTTCAAAAATATAATCCTTCTAAAGTTTGCCTTCTGCTTCTGCTTCAATCAGATGAGGTAACCATACCACATTAATCCTAAGCAATGCTGAATTCATATGAGGTGTTATTGATCAGTATACTCTCAAATTCGGTGCATAGTTTGGGATAGGAGGCATATGTCCACGGCAGTTCCAGAACTGGGCCACAGGTGTCATCCACGTTCACATCCATGTTCCATCCTGCAGCATGCCTCAGACTGGGAGATGCAAGCCGATCTGAAAAGGAAGCTAATCTTCCCACAAGAGGTTGCAGTGACGTCGCTCCGCCCTGATATGGTGCTGATGTCTAGGAGCACCAGGACCATAGTAGTAGCGGAGCTTACTGTACCATGGGAAGACAGGCTGGCCATCTCACACCAACAGAAGGCGGCAAAATACCAGGACTTGATCGACGAGGCAGTCCTCAAAGGATGGCATGCCAGCATTTTCCCCATAGAAGTAGGATGCAGAGGTTTCCCAGCAACATCTTTACGCTACTTCTTCTAGAAGCTAGGTCTGAAACCAAGGCACCTGAAGAAGGCCATAAGGGAGATAGGGCAGGCAGCTTACAGGGTGGACCAAAAAAACTGGACCACTTTTTAAACGATTATATCTCCTCAATCCATGAGGCTACCACAATTTTAAACCATGCAAATTAAAGCTCATTCAGATCTCTTTTAAGTAATGCCATGGTTCATGACTAAGCAATGGTATGATCACCATGGCCATTTGAAAAACAAAAACAAATACCTATGAAAATACACTTTATAAGTGGTCCATTTTTTTCTGGTCCACCCTGTATAATTATACGAAAAATATTACATATTATTATAATATTATAATATTATACAATTAACATAATATTATTAAAAGTTACAACTGTTAAAACATTACCTTAACCCATTGAATATACTCTACACTACATGTGAATCAGATGCATTAAAAGAATACCTTGGATGTTGAAATGATTCACTGCAGTCTGTGGTGATGTTACGGCTGGCCCTCTGCCTGGTCCACTCCTGATACAGTCTATTTGACCTTTTACCTCTACAGGGAAGCTGCTGTTTGACAGCCACCTTTCGAGGTGTCCTCCAAAGGATGGCTACAGATATGGTCAGGACTGTTTTAGCAATCACAAAATATTCTTACGGTATGACAACCTATGACACACTTGTAATACATCAGGTAGAACCGTACTTACTGGTTTGGAGATGGGTCGGGCACATGTTTCTTCCCTGGGGAGGAGGGTGGGGGTTCTGGCGGATGGGTCCAAAAGAGGTTGCTGGGCAAGCTGTGTGTATAGTGGAAAAGCCAGTATTTTCTGCTGTTGTGTTGATGCAAAGGTATTTTAATTAGCCAAATACTTTTTTGTTTTGTTTTTGTTTGTTTGCGTGTTTGTTTGTTTGTTTTTTTGTGTATTCTCAGACTGTAAGAATGATGTATTTGCACAGATGGGTACTGTATGCCATTGAAAAGCTCATGTTGGGCTCTTTTCAGTGACATGCGCGTCACCTTTGGACTAATGTAACATAGAGATGAATGGGTGCGATTTTGGTGAAATTTAAGTTCATCTGCTTGGCCGAGGTCTGTACTCTCTGAGTGCTTTTCTAGTTTCATTTGTATTTTGTATTGTTTGTTTAATATATTCTGCCATTGTATTGGTGCAAAGCTATTTTAAACAGCCAAATCCTTTTTTTTTTTTTTTGTAAAATTATTGGTTGACTTTTATTCTTACATATTGTAATGTTTGTTAAATGTTCTTAGACGTGTTGTAGCAGTAGTAAGGAGATATTGTTTAAACTTTGAGAAACTAGCAAATATTTGTTTGGAAAGAAGAAAAAATAGCCTATATAGAAGAAAATCTTCACTCACTATGTCGCTATCATGGTCACCCATAAAATCTTTCAGAGGTGTTTTGGGAGTTTGGGGAGATATTACACACACTACTCCACGTCCAATGCCTTCTAGAATTCCACGATATGCTCCAACACATCGGCCGGATTTGTTAAAAATGGGGCTCCCACTATCTCCTTCTTGGCCATGGGCACTCATGAGGAATTCATTTCCCAAAACATATTTTTTGTGTTTTATTAATATAGGAGTTGTTATTCCACAATGTATATTAGGATTACATAAGTTACGCTGATCGATCGTGTAAAAGAACACCTCCATGTCACATTCTGGTGGAATCTGGTCCATTTTTTCATACAGACCTATACCTAGAGGTGTAGTGTCTGCATCCAGACAGAGTATAGCAGTGTCTGTTTTAGGAAATGGACTAAATGACTTAACATTAAAATCTATTTTGTAAGTTAATACAAAGTCTTTAGAAGGGAAAAAACACCAGATTGTATCAGGGGTCGGATTGTCCTTAAAAACATGATATGTGGTCATAACTTGTTTGTTATGTAGGTAAAATCCATGGCCTGTTTTATTTTTACTCATCAATAAGCAAATGGGTCTTGATGTCAATTTCTTTTTCATATCTGATTTATAGACCATAGTTATATCCTGCATATATATAAAGCAATTTGCTTTGGGGTTTAATCCACTACACAGGACAGCTTGCTCAGCAACCTATTGAAAGCAATACCATGGGAACATAAATGTCAATTATGTAGAAAGAACAAGGGCAATTGACTCAATGTAAAATTTAGAAATGTTTTAGCAACGATCAAAATGAACTCCTATCACCATTACTGCTTCCACCCCCCATTGTTAATACCACAATTGCTAAAAAATAGTAGACATTTCTACTTCTACAAAGCAGTTATCACCACCACCACTTACACTGCTCCTACTGCTATAATCAAGTGGCAAATGTTATTATTATGACCACATTCATGCTGACAAATAATCATTAGGAAAATAAACTGTAAGTGATCACGAAAGAAATGCTTTTAATGACCAAATTTGACTTGTTACAGTGTAATTCAAAAAAGTAAAGATTTGAATCACAGAAAAAAACATACCATTAGGAATAATACAGCCTTTTACATTCTCACTTTAAATACAGTTTCATTTTGTTATCTCACCGTTTTCAGATCCATCCGTCTTTCCCTCCTCGGTGAACACATGGTCGCACCAACCTTTTATCCTAAGAGTAAACCAATCATTTCTGTGAGGTTGAGCTTGGAGTCATCCCAACCATTCACATGATGACAAGTCATGGGGTGAAATCATTGAGGCGGTCTTTGTCTCTGTGTCATAGTCATGGAATGCAACAGTTCCAGAGTTTAAACCGTAAGATGTATAGTGCTCTTTGTTACAGGAAAAAGAAACTCATGTGCAGCATAAGGCACCATCGCATGTAAATCGGTTTCACTGCATGCAAACCAAACTTTTGTCCATACGAGGATACAGATATGACAGGGTGTAGTCCTGTAATAACTGATATTACTGCTATTGCTGTAGTTTAAAGATGGTCAGCCCTCCAAAGCCCTTTAGTTGCTGTTAGTTGCTGCTGGAGGCCCTAAGCAGTTACCTCTGTTGCCTGTTGGTTTGCTACGCCTCAGTGAAGTAACGATAAAGTTATTGTCTTGCTTAATAATAATATAGTTTCACACACATATGCGCACACACACACACACACACACACACACACACACACACACACACACACACACACACACACACAGCACAGTTCTAGATGCAACTGGCAAATATTTAAGCCTAACTAATACTAAAAACTAATAACTGGTTTAGTCAATACGAGGACACCAAGAGGGGGTGTTGTCAATGAATTTTGGACCTTATTGGAAATGGAAACCTCATGCGCACTCAGTGGATTCCTGTTACACAAACATGAGGCCACAAAGATGATACCAATACAAACTAATACTCAAATTGGCACTAGTGACCAAACATGCGCGCGCACACACACACACACACACACACACACACACACACACACAGATGTCCGCACAGCACATACAGTTGTAGATGCAACTGGCAAACTGGTTTAGTCGATACCAGGACACCAAGAGTGGCTGTTTTTAATGCACTTCGGACAGTGTTGGAAATTAAACCTCTCCCACACACACACACCTATGGGTTATCTGAGCAGGTTTAACTAGAGAGGTCGGGTGTACAGGTAACACTCGGAAAATTAGAATATCCTGAAAAAGTGCATGCATTTCAGTTGTAACTCAAATTTAAAGATGAAATGTTTAAAGGCTCAGGACCCTTTTGCAAGTGTTTTGCATTACTTACCTGATTAGTGTATGACACTTTGAGCCTACAATACTGAAGATTTTCACAGTATTCTCATTTTCTGAGTTTTTGGGTTTGAGGTTTTAATAAGCTGTAAATCATAATCAGCAAAATTACAATAACAAAAAGCTTGAGATATCTCACTTTGCATGTAATGAATCTATAAAATGTATTGGTTTCACCTTTTATTTTGGATTGCCTGAAAAAAACAACTTTTACGCGATATTCTAATTTTCCAAGTAGTACCTGTATTCCCATCATATCTGATATTACTGGAAATGGAAACCTAATTTGCACTCAGTGACTCAACTGGATTCCTGTCAGTCCGAACAAGCACACACACATACACACACGTATGGGTTTTCTGAACAGGTTTAGAACTAGTGTTGGCGGGTGTATTCCTATCATCTCTGATATTACTGGAAATGGAAACCTCATTTGCACTCAGTGACTCAACTGGATTTCCTTCAGACAAACATGAGATCACAAAGATGATGCCAATACACACCAGTACGCAAATTGGGACTAGTGACCAAACAAGCACGCACACACACACCCCTATGGGTTTAGAACTAGTGTTGGCGGGTGTATTCCTATCATCTCTGATATTACTGGAAC
Source organism: Coilia nasus (assembly GCA_027475355.1). Classification (NCBI taxonomy): domain Eukaryota; kingdom Metazoa; phylum Chordata; class Actinopteri; order Clupeiformes; family Engraulidae; genus Coilia; species Coilia nasus. Next base: position 16,564,759 of record CM050210.1, on the reverse strand, counting down.
TGGAGGGACTGGATTTCTGTCAGACAAACATGTTAGCAACCACAGAGTTAGCACCAGTGTTACCTGAAAGACCTTTACGATAGGAAACACACAGATTTAATATATTTTATTTACGTTACATTTGGCCAACACTCTTATCCAGAGCGACTAACAGTGAATTGGATACAGGGACAGTACCCCTGGACTTACATGCCTTGCTCAAGGGCACTTTAGCGAACTCCCTTAAGATTAGGCCATGGCTGCCACATGTTTCATTTCAAACTAAATAACTACTCAGAACAGAGGCGATTGTAAACTCTACTAGAGCCCCAAGCAAAAACCCACTCCCTTCATAGTGTAACGGATGCCAGCTAGCACAGCTTGGCGTAGGACTATAGTAAACCTCCCTCCTGACACCTCAAAAAGAAATGCTACTGACTGAGCTAATAGACCAGCTTTTAGTTCACTTGGTAGCACGTCTGCCCCCCCATACCGGAGTTGCTGTGAGTGTGAGGTCGCAGGTTCGAGACTGGGTCTGGACTGCGCAGGAAGACCTCGGTTACAATTGCAAACTGCATTGCCACTCAGTGTGCGAACCATGCCAAGATTTCCGGGGAATCCCTGCGGCGGCGGCGGCGGCGGCGGCGGCGGCGGGGGGGGGCGGGGTGGGTAGATGGGTGCTTACAAACGAGCTGCTTTACACACGGAGGGGAAGGGGGGTGGGTATCGCTGTCTTCGAGCGCTGATGCACAACCACAGAAGCATACGCATCGCGTCATCAGGGGACAGCATCCACACACGGACCACATAAAGTCCGAGATTAGGTGATGTTCAAAGTCAGTAGTTGCAATAACAAAAGCACACATGTCCCGGCCTGCAATATGAATCCTTTCTCGCGCGCAAGTAAGACAAGCAGTATCTCTAACAACAACAACAACAACAACAACAACCTTGGCGGGTGCATTTAAAGATGCAGGTTACGTCTGACTGAAATGCCAATGTGAATGCATTGCAACCGATCTATTTCTAATTTCTAAAACTCTCCACTTCGTTACATTTTAATACACGACATTGGTAGGGTAGGCTACAACAACTCAGACATTGGTATTGAAAACGGGGCATTTTTTAATTTACACGTGAAAAGTAGAAGAATTAACCTTAATGTAGCTGTGGTGGGGGAACACTCTCCACTTCATTTGTAGCCTAGTTTAGAACAACTCGGACATTGGTATTAAAAAGGGGACATTTTTTTAGTTTGCACGTGGAAACAATTGTGAGAGCAACTTGTATTGGTGACAGTGGAGTTCAAAGGCTTTCATGCAGCCGCGGAGGTAGATTCTCATAAAAGGGGGCGTGTTACGGCTATCATTTTCAAACGAACTCGTGTGGTTGCAGTGGCATTAGTAGTGTTCATATGGGTTAATTTCACATTTGATAAATGCAACACTTCGGATATGCAAATAAATAAATAATCCCCTGTTTCAAATGATTGTTATGTCAATAAAAATGAACAATAAGCAACATTTAAGAGATCCCCCTATATTTTCCAAATCGTCTTTTCAGGGGATCTCCTTCCTGTTCCGGGGGATCTGGGATCCCCCGATTACCCCCGTAACTCGCACAGTGTTGCCACTGCTGTAGTTTAAAGATGGTCAGCCCTTTTAGTCCTAAAGGCCTTTTAGTTGCTGTTAGTCACTGCTGGGAGCCCAAAGCAGTTACCTGTGTTGTCTGTTGGTTTGCTACACCTCGGTATGTATTGTATTGTAACAATTAAGTTGTTGTCCTGCTTTATAGTAATATATTTTCACACACATGTGCACGCACGCACGCACGAACACACACACACGATGCCTAATTTACATGCTTCCCATCTAATGACCACTAGATGGCAGAACGCTACTGAGACTTCAGCCTGCTACACAGTCAGCACAGTGCTCTATAAGCAGCAACCAGTGTATTTATTTATTTATTTGTTTGTTTGTTTGTTTGTTTTTCTTGTTTTTGCTACTATTTTTGTGCATCATCCTCAAAGCTTTAAAGTCACTAACAAACTTAACAGCATCACAAGACTTTGTATTATGTAAAAAGGCATGACAAGGAATTGAATAAATAAACTAATTTAAGAATGACTAGATGGTTGTATGTTGTAGTTGCTACATATTTTATATGCCAGAGCATCAGGAAATGCTACCCAAATATTACTGGCCAGAATTTAATAAAACTTGACTGGAAAGTGCAACATCAGCAATGGAACATCAGTGTACCTCTGACTCAAATGGAGGCTTGACGAATTCAGCTTCATGTTTGACAGTATTGCCACATCGGGCATCGGACCTTCCTGGACTACCATGCTCTCGAAGTGCCTGCCTAGTTTTGCTTGTGTCTGAAAGACACCAGATTGACAAAATCACATTTGTATTTGAAAAAAACTTCCATAATGTGCGCTGGTTTAAAATCAGAAGCATCTTTATCAGAAAACAACAGGAAACAAGCAGGCTGTGCACTGCACCAAGTCGTTGGTCACACCTGTACACACTGATTAAGCTCAGCTCAGCTTGGCGGCAGGTGTGTTGTGCAACCACCCAAGCAAGCAAGCAAGCAAGCAGTCTGTAGACAACGACCCCCAAATGACAATCTGCCCTACTTTATTTTCTGGTGGTTGCACACTCCCCTGGTGGAGCTGCTTGGTACAACACTGTGGCTGTATGTGTGAAAGCCATACAGCCATACAGACTGCTGGGTCAACAGCCCTTTTTTTATAATTCTCCATTGTCTGTGATGCTCTATTCTCTGCCATAATCTGTTGTCAGTAATAGGCTACTTTGTTGTCTGTAAATCTATGTTATGTGACATACTCTTCTGTCAGTAGAAGCCTACTCTGTTATCTGTAATAACCTTTGCTGTCAGTAATTGTCTCTGTTGTCAGTACACTGCTGTCTGTAGTAACATCTGTTGTATTTAATAACCTTTGTTGTCAGTAGTAATCTATGTCTGTAACCAGAGGTGCCATTAACAGAGGTGGGAAACCATGAAGTGTTAAATTAATTAATAACAATTATTAATTAATGTGCAATATCACTGTATATAACTCTGTATAATTAACGTGCAATATCACTGTATATAAACCCACATTTATAACCTTTGCCTCAGAACTGTGCAGCCTATCCCCTTTTTTATTCTCTCCCCTATCTTGCAGTACTATTTATCTATTCTGTGTTGTAGATAAAATATTCTTCATACATGTCTGCACTGGAGAAGGAGTTGCATTTAATTGCATGTGCATGTGTATAGTGTACATTTTATATGTGTATAGGGGCAATAAAGGTATTCTATTCTAGTCTATTGTATTATAAAAGTTTGCCATGGCTCTACCTGGGTATATATAACTCCATTTTACCACTCGGGTCATCTACCTACCTGAAGAGTTGTGCTGATGGTTGGCATGAGATGCTTTTGTACACTGCTGGAGCAATGGTCAGGGATAAGCTAACAGACCTGTGACTGCAGGATCGCAGGTTTGAATCCCCCAACTGCCAGTAGTGCCACTGAGGTACCCTGAGCATGGTACCGTCCTGCTGTTGTCATGGCTGCCCCCTGGTCACATGTGTGGTGGGTTAAACGCAGAGTAAATTTTGCTGTGTACACTCTGTGCTGTCCCATGTAATCACAGTGACAAATGGATGCTGCTTGTTTGTTTGCAAATGTGTGGCATGGCCTTTTACTCACTGAAAGTGGCTTTCCCTCCTCTAACCATGAAGGTGAAGGAAAAGTTAGGTCAGTTCCAATGCCCCTAAAACTGACAAGGAGCCCTCCCAGAAGCTACGGGCCCATATTATTGGGAATAGTAATACTTCTATAAGGGACCCTCTGTCAGTTTAACATTACACAGTAGCTTTGTTAGCTTTACATTACATTATGTTGCATTTAGCTGAGGCTCTTATCCAGAGTGACTTACAGCGAATTATGTATAGGGACAGTCCTGCTGGAGTGTGGGGTTACATGCCTTGCTTATGGTCATGAACCAGAGTGCAGGAGAAGGTTGACACTTAGCTGTGGCTCTTAGCCAGAGTGACTTATATTGAATTAGGTACAGGGGTTAGATAGGGTGCAGGAGAGGGTTCACTTCCCCACCCATTTTTTTTTTGTACTGATGCGGGAATCGAACCTGCAACCATTTTGATTCCAAGACCAATTCCCTAACCTAAGCCAAAGCTGCCCCATAGCGAATAGACTAGGCTAATGTGTTTTTTCATAGGTCCTAAAAGTAAATAAATTACTTTTTAGTTAAATTTGGAGACTGAGTCAACCTAGTGGTTGAACATCAGGAACAAAGTTTATTCTTAACAAGGAGACAAAGACTAACACAGAGACACAGACCACACACTATACTACATGACAGGACAAGACAAGACTAGACTAACAGTGGTTTTTCTGACCTTAAATGTCTGTAGATAGCCAATGGCTGCACCCAAGGTTACACCCCAAAATGAATATGCAATGTCTTTGTTAAGTACTACAGTATACAGTCTCTTCCTAATCAGATCAGAGTAGGTACCAAATTGTCTGTATGTTGATTCACAGACTTCCTAAACCTCTGAGGTGACCAAATGGCATGGGCAAAGACATACAATGCAGATAACAGCTCGTCACACCTCATCTCGCACAGACGTATCGGCAGAGCAGCAGACAAGGGTCTTAATAACAAGAGTTCCAAAACCAACCACGGGATTTGGAATAATAATAAAATGTTTCAACATTAAAATGCTATTTACAAGATTATTATTATTACTCAAATACCATCAGTCCCAAGATGTTTGTTGGCATTCGCGCCTCTGTTGGTGATACTCTAGTGTTTATCTCACCCTGTTATCTGTACCGGATGCTCTGTTTTCTGTTTGCATTGTGCTCTGTCGTCTGTACACCTTCAACACTTTGTTGGCCTACTGCGAAGGGGAAGCAAATGTGCAGTGCACAGATACTGTATGTTTGTACTAACCTCCCCTGAACTCAACTGCCATCCAACAGCCCATCCCCATCCACACACCCTAAAAAAGCAAAAGGAAATGTGAAAGAATGTGAAAGAAGATGTTTGTAAATGGATGTGTGTGTCTTTAGCATTGCACCATAGGGTCTGGCCTGTGTCACTGTGAAATGGTCAGAGACTGACTGGGTTTGCTCTGAATTCATTGATAAGATTTCACCATCTTCGGCTCAACTGCTATTGAGCAAGACAGACGCTCACTGCAACTGCTCGAAGAATCTCTTAGTGTGTGTGTGTGTGTGTGTGTGTGTGTGTGTGTGTGTGTGTGTGTATGTGCGTGTGTGTGTATGTAACAGAGCTGTAGTGACATAGGGACACCTGAGTGAATATCCCTCCAAGAGTTACCATTGCGCTGAGTTGAGCATCTAGTACGGAGACATCCAGAAATACTCCATTAACGCCCACTGTATCTACATCACCAGTGCCCAATGCAACACGACTTAGATGTGCTGCCAGCTCCCCCTGTACAGTATCTACTTATCCAGACGCAAGTACACAAGCAAGAGTAACAAAGGCTTGGTCAAAAATGTGGACATTTATTTTACTTTATATAAATCAAAACGAGTGTGTATTATATTGCCGATCATAAGACACAATTTTATTTATATTTACAAAAGATGTGCATTAATTATCCTTCTATGTAATGCTGTCCAATATTAATACATGTCATGTAACGGTGTTCAGAGCTCTCCTGATTTGATATAATGCATATAGTACCTCACAAAATGAAACAGTTCATAAAAGTACAAAATGACATAGACAGAAATAATATGTGATATTATTAATATGTAATATATTATGGGATGTGATATAATGCATGCAGTGTGGTATCAGTTAATGCCTATCATAGGTAATGTAGCATGCATTGTAACAGCAAGCCAGAATATTTAGTCAGAAGTAGAAATTACCTCCCTCTCCCTCTCTCTCTCTTTCCACTATTTCTCTCTCTCTCTGTCTCTTTCTACTATCTCTCTATTCCCTCTCCCTTTCTCACTCAAGGGCATTATGCTATTTGAGGAGCCCACGGGAAAAAGGGGCATAGTCACAAAATCACATTTTTGAAGTTGTTCACCCTATCGGTAGTTGCATTGAAACCCCAGCTTTTTTTTAAAAGGCATCCTGTCAATAAACAAGCATAGTTTCAGGCTAGGAGAAATTTTAAAATAGTATTTACTTATAAAATGAAATGAAATCAAATCAAAAATCAAACTTTGTGTTTTTGTGACCTTGCCCAATTTTCCTGTGCACTCCTCATATGTGTAAAACACTATACAGTATACATATGCATAGAGTTTTCTTGCACATACAGCCCCCTATAATTATGTTTTTTAATATGTTTTTCATGGACATTTTTGGGACTATATCTGAAAAAGGTTGTTATAAGCAAGGTTCCTGAACACAAACTGTTTGTGGAGATGATGTCTAAAATGAAGTCAGTCAGTTGTGAGGGGAAGAAAGGCTTGGATACACGAACACTTTTGTCACGCCGACGCTGTCGGGCGTCTGTGCCAGAAGGGGCATGGGCGACTTTGGCGAGGCCAGCTGCGTGCAGGTCGTGTGCGGCAGCGAGGACGGCGAGACGGAGCTCCCTCCGCTGTCGGGGTTGGAGGTCAGCCGCACGGACAAGAGCCACGTGCAGCCGGCCTCGCGCAGCAGTCGCAGCACGTCGTTGCGGAAGCGGACGCCCACCAGCGCGTACAGCACGGGGTTGAGGCAGCAGCGCGTGTAGCTCAGGCTGCAGGTGATGCTCTCCCACAGCAGCAGGCCGCAGGAGCGCGGCTCTGCGCTCAGGCCCAGCTTCAGCGCCAGGACCAGCGTGTAGGGCAGCTGGAAGAGCAGGAAGAGGAGCACCAGCGCCACCATCAGGCGCAGCGTGCGTTGGCGCCGCCAGTTCTGCCCGTGGCTGCCGTGGGCGCGAGCCCCCGCTCCGCGCACCAGCACGCAGCCGATGGCCGTGTAGCAGATGGCCATGACGGCGAAGGGCCCGCAGAAGCCGGCGATCATGGAGCCGCTCAGAGCCAGCTTGACCCGTGGGCCGGCGCCCTCCACCCACACGTCCAGGCCGCACATGCTGCTGTTCCGCTCCACCTCCGAGAACAGGAAGTCGGGGAAGCTCAGGGCCACGGCGGCCAGCACCACGCTCACGCAGGCGGCCGCGGCCTGCAGCAGTACGCGACGACAGCAGAGCCTGCCGCCGTTCTTCCCCCGACGCGACGCCCCCGTGCGGAGCACCACCACTGTGTAGCGCTCGGCACTAATGCATGCTAGCAGGAGCAAACCGCTGTAGGTGTTTACCGACCGCAGTCCCCGGGTCAGCCTGCAGAGGGTGCCACCGAACAGCCACTCGCCGCGCAGCGCCTCTCCGATCTGCAGGGGTAGAGTGAGCAGAAGCTGCAGGTCGGACAGGGCCAGGTGGAGGAGGAAGGCGTCCGTCAGGCCTCGGAGACGGGAACGCCAGTAACGGGCGAAGGTGGCCACCACCAGGGAGTTTCCCGTCACACCCACCAGAAAGACCAGGATGTAGAAGGCCACCTGACACCCTGACAGGATCTGCGATCCACTCTCATCGCTCTCGTCAAAACAGGGAGTGATCAGTTCATATCCTTCAGCTGTGGTGGTGGAGTTGTAGTAATCATAGTCGTCGAGAAGGTCTGCATAGTCGTCGAGAAGGTCTGCAATGAACGAACGAACATGCAAAGAAATATCATCCACCATCAAACTCATTTTTCTGTCAGATTTCTACTCATGTTATTATAATTTACCACACATACAAGTGTTAATAATTTTTTTTTGTTTTTTTTTTGCGATTTCAGCTCTGGACACAGTCATGCACTTACACTGCAAAGTTACATTATCATAGTCCTCGTTCATTGTTAGGGATGGTCTGTAAGAGAAAGAAAAAATGTGTTAACAGAATGAGAAAGAATGAGGAATCTAAGTCTTTATTTGCTACAAGTGTAAAACTCAAACGGCAATTTACGGTTAGAATAAGAAAGGAATATAAGCTATAATTCTTTATGAAAATGAGAGAAAAACAAGCCAAGCGTTCACTTGTTTTAACTGAAATAGGATGTGTGTATATATATATATATATATATATATATATATATATATATATATATAATATGATTTGTAAGGACATGCTGAAAGAGTTTTTGTGCACAACATGTAAACTAGAGAAACATTACATGTTTAAATGTAAATATATGTTACAACTTTAAATATTTTAAAGATAAATAACCAAAATATTAAAAAAATCTGTTTATGAGTGTGGTCATCTGAAAGTAGGAACTACTGTTGTGTGTGATATGTTTGGTAGAGACAGTGCTGTGCTTGACGGAGGACTGTGGTTTAGAGGGTAGGCTGATTATGCATGTCTGTAGTAAGCGCTGCGTTACTGTAACAAGTAAGGGGGGGGGGGGGGGTTGTTCTCTCTTGAAGATGTGTGTGTGTGTGTGTGTGTGTGTGTGTGTAAGTGTGTGTGTGTGTGTGTGCATGTTTGGTCACTAGTCCCAGTTTGTGTGTTGGTATGTATTGGTATCATCTTTGTGGTCTTATGTTTGTCTAACAGGAATCCAGTTAGTGCGCATGAGGTTTCCATTTCCAGTAATGTCCGAAGTGCATTGACATCACCCACTCTTGGTGTCCTGGTATCGACTAAACCAATTTGGCTTAAATGTTTGCCAGTTGCATCTAAAACTGTGCTGTATGTGCTGTGTGTGTGTGCATATGTGAACATCTGTGGTCATTTGTGTGAAGTCTACTGCAAAAGATGGCAGTCAAACAGTCAGTGCAGAATCTATTTTTGCAACAGTGCTGCTGTTGATCATTTAGTCACCACTTGACATGGCTATGATACTTCTGCGGCTATGCATTGCTTTAAAACACATCTGAAAACCGTAGAATCAATACGACTCTTTTTACACTATGATGACCCGACAGTTCTTGTCATGCAGCAGACTTTGGTGCTCACTACAACATTTATACAATCAGCAGATGTGGGTTTTTTATCGAAACGAGGTCAGTAATGAAAAACAGTCAGCAAAGACACGAAGATATTGAGCAGGCCAAGCTCAGCTGATGTACATCCCCTGTCTAAGCAACTCTCAAAGACAGATGCCCCTCTTTACTCACAGCCGTCAGCATTTCACTCCACTGTGGTCAAAAGAGCTAAGTTGTATGTAACTGGGCCTCTTTTTTAGCCCTTTTAAGCTCCAAAGGAAGTCCAGTTGCATACAACTTAGCTCTTTACCATGGCCTGGATGGATGAATGAGAATCTTCACAGATGTATTCACTCTATTGTATTACTATAAATGCTGCGGCAGAGAGAGCTCAGCTCCGGATGGCTGTATAGCCGAGGTGAGGAGGGGGAGCTGAGCTCTGCAGGGTCCCGGCCCAATGTAAACGTTGGTTGAGCCTACTGAGAACTCAAAGTTGGAAGCATCTCAGGCTGGGGGAGTGAACGAGTAGCAATGCCCCCCCCCCCCCCCCCCCCCCCCCCAACCTGCAGTCCGTATAGTTTTTATCGTTTGAATCAGGTCCAAACACCATTTTACTTTGGTGAAAGAACCCGCATCAAAACCACTACTCAACATTTTGCACCTTACAAAGGAATCACATGTCATTGCTTGTATAATTACATGTCATCTAGCAGATGTTCTATTCTAGAGCAACTTCGACTGAATTAAGCACAGCAGGTATGTGGGGTTGGATGCCTTGCTTAAGGGCACCTCAGTCAAGAAAGACAAAGGTTATTCACAACCTCGCCACATATTTCCTTACATTAATGTACCCAGCAACTCTTTGATCCCAAGGCCTTACTGCATAACCTTTAAACCATAGCATGTCAGACCACAAATGAATGTCTCTTCAGCCTTTCCCCTTGCCTGCAAAGTACAACGAAATACACCTTTAATTTTCCTGACCTGTCCAAACTGTAAAAAGTATAGCAGTATATGAAATGTTAAAAGGAAATGCCCCCCCAAAAAGCCTTTGACGTTTAACGTTTATTTTGACTTTTCTCCTTAGTCCAAATGACTCAAAGTTTCATTTACAACATTAAAATAACCTTTAGTAGCCCCGACTTTTCGAGTGTGGCATCTGAAGTCACGAAATATAGTAGATATTATACACAACTGCGTTGGTTTAGACACGAGGCAAGAATCATTTCTAGATTTCCTTGCGTGCCAGCGTCTGAATCGGTTGGCACGCAAGCCCGTGGGATGACTGTGATACAGAAATTAGTCAGTGTGTCGCGTGTCAAGGTGTAACTCAAGAAGGCAGAAGCTCCGTGTCGTCTTGTCTTCATTTCTGTCACTACACTCAAAGTCTGGCTGGTGGACCTAGGTGATGATGTTGCGAATCGCAGGTAGCAGTGACATGGATTGTTCAGCCCGGATTGTGTTCAGGTAAGCGCGTTTCCTACATAAGAATCAAACGGAAGCGGCCACATTGTGCTGCTGTCAGAGAAGAGCCGTTTTGTACGGCCCACAACACCACAGCATATCTGATTGATCTGACAGTATATCTAAAGTAATTTATCTCATCTTAGAGTTAAAGTAGCGTAGCTACATTAAAGACTACGTGAAAGTCTTTCCACCCAATATTGCACAAAATTTCCTTGAAAAAAAAACCGATGACTTATTAAACACTGCTGTAGGGGAGACCGGGGACAGTTGCAACATTTTTTGCATTTGGCTCTGTTACTCAGCGACAGTTTAGATTAGACAAATACAAGTTTTATACAATAAACTTACATCTGTCTGTTAATTGTCAAAACCATTTAAAGATGAATACAGAAAGTACATTCTTTACAATTTGCATGTGAATATAAGGAGTCAGATGTTGCAACTGACCCCAGCCCTGGGGACAGTTGCAACAGTGCTTGGGGATGGTTGCAACATGTTACAAATACAATATTTCAGTGTTAATAAACAGATTATTATTGAAAAAGTAAGCACTATACCATTGCAGTGTTATTTATGTATTAAGCTTTGATCAGATGGCAATTATAGATTTGCATGGATAACCTTATGTGCATATGTCAAAGACTCAAATTGATGTAGGCTAAATACAGAAGGCTTTCAGTGACAGGAAGAATGGAGCGATTTCTGAGGAAATTAACTTTTATTCTCAAAACTATATATATATATATATATATATATATATATTTGCATCGTTTACTTTTTATCAAGCTTTTTTATCCATTACTTTTTAACAATGTGTCTGGTCATAACAATTGAACCATTTTTAAAAAATCTATATCGTATCATTTTCATTTTAGCAATACAGCAGTAAATATTAACAATATAATTCTAACTTGTGTCTGGTTGAAACAATTTAAACATTAAAAAAACTATATCTTATCTTATAATTTCCATTTTAGCAGTACAGCAGTAAAAAGTAGCAATTAGAACTAATATCAGTAACTATAGGCACAGACAAGTGCGCGCACACACACACGCACACACAATAAAACTAATAAAACAGGTTAAAAATATTGTTATGTTGTCTGTTTTTATAATTAATGCATTGTATGGGGACAGTTGCAACAGTTGTTGCAACCGTCCCCCTTACTGTCAGCCATGATAAAACTTTATGTGCTAGCTAAACAAGGTGATCTTGATTCATGCTAACCATAGTAGCTAAAAGTTAACATATTACTAGTTTAAACCATATAAGTTTGAGCTGAATCACAAAAACAGTGACAACAGTATAACAAAAACAATGCAGAAGAAAAAAATTACTTTCATACATTAAAAAACGTTTTTTTCCGACTAAATCCTGAAGCCGCTCTCAAGTCTGCCGATTTTACCTCTGCAAGGTGGAGCATCAAACTGAGCATGTGCAGTGTGAGTGTCATCACTCTAGCTCATTTCTGATCGGAGAAAAGTAACACGGTGCAACCATCCCCTGTTGCAACCATGGGCGCAGATAGCGGGTGTGTCAGGGGTGTCTTGACACACCCAGATTTGAATGCCTTCGATCCGTCCCCCCCACTTTTATGTAAGAAAAAAAGTCTTTTTTTTCTTACTTTGTCAACTTCTTACTGAGTCAAACATCACGGGGAAACCAAAATATGAATTAACATAATATTTGGTTTATTGAGGTGCGCTGCAGTGCATGCTTTGTAACAACTCGCATTAAGCAAGTGACTCGGGTTTATTGAGCTGTGCAGGCTGCGTCGTCGTCGAGCTTGGTTGCCACGGTTACCAACAAATAGTCTGACAAGCAAGTTCAGGACCCCATACCAACACGGCGTGATGAGGCGAGCTAAAAAGCAAAAAACCATCACATCGTTTTTTCAAAAAGCAACAGCTGTAAGTAAACTGTATTTTACGTTATCACATCACCTTGCATTTTCTGATAGTCTGTTCAAAGCAATGTCGTGAAAGTAAAATTGTACGAATCAGGCTAGAGGCAAACTTTCGGCTTCTGCCTCCGCGCCTGTACATGTAAATACCTCGTTGGATTTCTGTCAACGACATTAATAACTCAAGGCCGTTTTAATGTTATCTGACGTTCCTCGCTACGAGCAGTGAGCATATTGTTGTTTAATAAGCAACTTATGCGAAGAGGTGTCCACTGACTGCCGATCGCGCGACACACAAATTAGAAAGCTAGGATGCAGTGGTGGCACACACACACACACACACACACACACACGATCATCCTGTCATGTCAGTGGTAAATAGTCTACAACAAAACCCATATTTCCCTCATTCTTAAAATGCTGTTATTCTAACGTGACCCAACTAGAAAAATAGAATCCCACAAACAAGGTGTTCGTGCATGTGTTCTAATTCTAACGTCTCCTTTGTACAGTCTATGCTCGTCTGTCAGAACTCGTCTGTCTTGCTTCAACCATGGACATAATACATTTCTTTACTAAAAACTACGGGTACCTTTCATCAGCAGCGGCCAGTAAGTTGTCACACGTTTCAGGCCAGTGATTTCAAAGTTATGTTGGGTTAGTCTTGACGTTTGGTAGGCTACTACAGCTTGGCTGTCTACATCGGCTAGCTAGGTTAGGCTGCTATAATAATTCTAGCCCGGTAAACCAGCCCCTCGTACTTCTTTTTATTTCGTACAGAATTCTGAAATGAAGTATGAGGGAAGAGCTAATGAGTTAATGAAAGTGGAATGTGAAGAATAACTTTAAAGGTGTTATAAGAAGAATAACTTTAAAGGCTAGTAATTTTCTCCATTCCTGAGCTTTGATCGGCATCTAGTGGAAAGTATATGCAACAGCATACTTAGCTACAAAATCATGGGCCTATTGTTCACTAAGCACAGTGAGGATATTTTATTGTCACATGCATAGGTCTATAGTGACAGAGTAGAAAATGCAGTGAAATTGTGTCTGTCAGTCTATTTATACCACTTCTAACATACTAACATACAAAAAACCAAACAAGTAATCCATCTCTGCAGTCCCAGTTTGAATCTACTGAAAGTTAGTATCACATGAGTCGGGGGGGGGGGGGGGGGGGGGGGGGGGGGGGGGTAGCAGCTTCGTCCCCCCCAGTTTCAAAAACCTATCTGCGCCCCTGGTTGCAACTGTCCCCGGTCTCCCCTAATCATTTATTTGCAGCTAGACAGTATAATTAGTTAGCAATACGACCACTAAATGGAAGAGATGAAAATATGTTTTCCTGGAATTTCTGCACGTAATTTGTAAGTTTGTAAAGTTTGCATATGGACTTTAAAAAAAAAAAAAAAAAAAAAAAAGCTAACGGTTTTTGGTTGACCTACAAAAGCGACCCAAGGTGAACCTGTCACCTGCCAGACTTAAGGAGCCGCTTCTTAGAAATACTTGGGCAGTTTATAACAGCGGCAGCTTATATGTTATAACACACATACCAAAATGTTAGTCAACATCACAGCACAAACAAACACGTTTATTCTTACTCATATAGTTAGCGGAAGTGTTGAAAGAAGGTATGGCACCACTGCCAGCACCCGCTGTGGGCACAACGAAACGTCATCACTCTTTCAGAGAAAGCTGCGCAACTGCGCAGAGGTAGCAATGAAAAACAGAGTTAACAAATATTTTGTAAAATAATAATCAGGTCAACTAAATCATTTTGATGATTGGTTTACAATAAGGCGTAACTTTGTTTGACGAAACGTTCAAATGGTCACCAAATGTCTAAGCAAATAAATTAATAGTCTACATAAATAGACTATTTATAAACGGTTTTTATGGTTGTGTTTTTTTTTTCACCCAAATGCTGATTGTGATTTTATAGGAAGGTTAAAAAAAACACCGTTTGACTACACTCTAAAAAATGCTGGGTTATTTTCTCAACCCAAATGCTGGGTTAAATCTGTTTTAACCCATAGTTGGGTTTTTTGAACCCAATATGGGTAAATAAGTGCCACCCAGCATGCTGGGTTATTATTTGGGTCACCTTCACACAGACTTTGTGCTACCGTAACTGAGGTACTGGGTAACTGTAACCCAGCAGCTGGGTTTAACTACGTTTGAAAGCACAGTTCCTTCAACCAACGGTCGTTTTGCCTGGGAAGAAGACAAGTGGACAGGGAAAGCCTTCGGCAAAGTTAAAGGTTTGTAATATTTTTAACTAAATTATGTCTGTTGTAAAGGCAGCAAACTTAAGTCAAAGGTCATATCAACAATGGCCGGGTTTCCCAAATGCAGTTAAGAAGTACTTAGCGCTAAGTACTACTTAAGACCCTTCTTAAGGCTCCCGTAAGAAGCAACCGCGTTTCCCAAAATGCTTCTTAGCCTAAGAAGACCTGCCGTTAAGAAGGATCTCTAAGAAGTTTCTGAACCCCTCTTAACACCCTTCTTAGCGACAAAACAGTGAAAACAGCACCCCCCTCAGGCAGGTAAAGCAATGTGACAGTAAGCAAGGAGATATTAATGCAGTATGTCCAGTTTTCCTGATCGTGTTTTCCCCCTTTTCCCTATCGTTCATGACAAGGGGACGCCAATTTCTCGGTTTTCACACATATTCTCCTCATGTAGCAGATTTCTATCAGAAAGATAAGAATATAGCCTACACAATAAATGAAATGACATACTGATTTCATTTTGTGTTTCCATTTTTATTTCCCTGGTCTTTGTTTCGGTATTATTATATGTGTCACTTTGTTTTTGTGTCGTGACGACAAATGTCATACTTTTAGCCGGTATTTTATTGATGAGTTCAGTCAGAGTGTTATACCACTTCAGTTTGGAGCATTTTACCATAGAGTCTAGAGTAGCGCTCTAAAATCTTTTAATTTACTATGGTAACTATGCGCTCCAATCGGCCATTCTGAGATCGATTGCTCATTGCGCTTCAGTTAAGAAGGCAGATCAGACGGTTCTTAAGACGTTGGTAAGAAGGGCGTTAAGAAGGCGTTTGGGAAACACTCTTATCTTAACGCTTCCTCTTAGCCGACCTCTTCTTAAGTGCCTTCTTAACTCGTTAAGAAGGTTCTTTATTGGGAAACCCGGCCAATGGCAGTTACCATCAACGTTCATTTATCCGAAGCCTTGTTGCTTACAATCTAGCTACTTAGCTTGCCGAAGTCGTTAGCATACACAAACACGTTAACCTTGGACGTTAACGGTTAGCATGTCTATAAAAAGCTAAAGGCAATAAGACCAGAGGACCACTGACTTGTTCTTGTTTAGTTGTGTTAACTTCTGTCAACGAAACATAATGGCATCAGGGTGGCCCAGTAGCCCTCTCATAATCCAGTTTTGGCGAATATATGATATGAATACAGTACTACCTTGCAAGTTCACGTGCTACACAAAAACCAGCTAGCTAACGCCAAAACAGGCAGCTAATTTAACAGTACAAGTCGGAGGGAAATTAAGGAAATGCTTTACTGTGCTTAAACTTAAATGAGGCAGAAATGTTTATTCATTTATTTTTGTATTTGATAGATTTGCCTGCAGTCTATGTATGAATGAAAAAGAAGCAGCTCTGTCTGAAACAAAACTTCCAGAATGGCAGCAGAACTCACAGATAGTATTTGCAGGTGAGCAATTAACGGTGAAAAGTTTCAGTGAATAGCAAAAGGACTGGGTGGGAGTGGTTAAGCTGTATGATTTCTGCCACTATGAGACTGTTAACATAGATAAGGATTGCCTGCACTCATGTAAAAACGTTTTTGTCTATTCTGCTCAACATGCTTAGATAGATAAATACAATCAAACATTAAAGTATATTATAGAAGATTAATTAATTAATTAATTATTATTTTTTTTATTAAAAAGACATTTCAAAATGTGTAATTGTAATTTGTCATGACTTCATCTTAGGCTGGAGGTGGCTGAAAGGAAACAGAGATTCATCCTTTGTGAAGAGCCAGGTAAGTTGCTTTGTATTGCTTGTCTGTTGATTTGTGCACCATTAGTGCCATGTTGAATAAGATCTTGAGAAGCATCTGCTGCTAATACAAGACACTGAAGAATACTATAACCAATTTATACCACAAATGCAACTACAGACCTTATATTGAAGTCAGCATTTAAATAGTCACACATGAAAATGTATGTTCCTGCCACATTTGAGACAGTGGTAGTTCAAATATCTTCATATCTGCTGGTTTGACAGATTTTGTCATTTTATATTTTTTTATTGCCTTCACATGCATTGTTCTTATTTAACATATTGCCAAGCCTCACATGGGTATAGGATTCACTACTGTTTTATGGCAGTTTATAGCCATATGTCCTGCAATGCTTAAAACATTGTGACTAATTGTTATATTGTATGTTTTTCTTTTTCTTCAGAGTTGGAGAGTTGTAATTCCGAGATTAGACAAGATGGCTGCCCTTGATGATTCTCTACCAGGGAGCCCGTGTCAGCATAGCCGGCTTCAGTGTTGTTTCCCTACTGAACTGACATGGATCTCGCAAAGGAAAACTCAGCTAAGCTTTTTTTACATGGTGAATTCTACATAGAAGGGACCACTCTACACTTTTTTTGTACAAACACTTTGTATTACATAACATTCATCCTACAAACATATTGATTCATTACTGTATCTACATTGAAGTTCACATTTAACCTTTTCCCATTTCATCACATTGTAAAAAGTGCTGCATAGAACTATCTTAAAACAGGCAACATCCTTCCCTTTTTACAGTGCGCACATACATACATTGCTCTCTAAATTGACATTTTTAACTTTGAAAAATGAAATGCAAAAATTGTACTGTTTTTCTAAATTTCAGTTTAAGTTTTTTTGCTATGAGTGAAAGTCTCTTTCCCAATTGCATGTCTTTTAGATACTTTTTACTTTTTAAATATTGTTTTGGATAATGTGCCTTTTAGTCATTGACTGTAGAATACAACATGTTTTGTCTCTCTGTGTTTCTTACTGTGTGTCTTTTGCTGTTAATATACTTCTGTTTTAATATATTGTTCTGTTTTTATTTCAGTGTTCTGTATTGAACAGTGGATCACTTGATACAAAATCTGGTAAAATAAAATGTCTAACATAAATTGGTCTGTTGGTGGTCATTATGGTAGTTTGGTGTGCACAGTGTACAATATAGCCAATAATGGCTCATTTTTTGGGTAGATTTAACCCAGCCATAAAGTAGATTTAGCCAAAATCTTGGGCAACAATAACAACCCAACCATTATGTGAATTTAACCCAAGAGGTTTGTTAAAAATAACCCAACATTTGGATTAAATCTTTAACCCAACTTGCTGGGTTAAACTCGCAACCCAATTTTTTGGGTTAAAATAACCCACGCTGGGCTGGTCCAATAGTTAACCAGCGTTTGGGTTGAATTTAACCCAATATTTTTTAGAGTGTACTCTATCAATACCAGGGACTTTAGGCTACATGGATATTATTCTAACTAATTTAATTCATATATAGGCCTAGCGTACAATAAAACATTAAAGAAACCATCAAGACTTTTTTTTATCCAATAACATCTGACATTGCTCCTGTTTGTGACATTTAGCATATCAGTTGGCTAATTCTAAAATCAATGTTGTCCGTGCACAGTGTAAAATTAACCAGTTTGCTGTTTCATTTATTTATTTACATTTTTTTGTTTGTGTGTTTGTTTTACCTTTTTACCATCAAATGTTTAAAGTCAAGTCAATCTCTTACATTTAATTTCAGAGTTAACAGCTGCAAGTTCCTGCAGACCTGCACACGATTTGATAGGGACCATTAGTCCATAAAGGAAAGCTATATGCAAAAGTGCTGCAAATAATTTATTATGGATATGCCAAACAATAACACTTAATTATACATATTGCCATTTTATACTCAGTGATACTACATGCAATACAACAACAACTACTACTAACAGTAATAACAGTTGAATCATTGAAATAAGTCCACTTACCGCAGGTACAGTGCTCAATGAAGACTTGAGACAGCAGGCATACACTCTGGGGCACCTCAGTAGATTTGTGCAGACACTTCAGGGGCTTCAGTACTTTAGAGATTTTTTGAAGCTTCTCTCTCTCCCCCTCTCTCTTTCTCTCTCTCTCTCTTTGTATCTCTCTTTCTCTCTATCTATCTATCTCTTTCTCCTCCCTTAATAACAGAGGGCAATTCTGCTGACCTGACCTTTGTCAACTCTCGGGGTGTCTAACACCCGCTTTTGCTGTTCCGGCCTTTTCTGCTTGGCTCTGCTCTGCTCTGCTCTGCTCTCTGTAGCATAAACAACAAATAATGTGGTTTTTGCAGCTCAACCCTCTCCAAGGTCACAAGTTGATTTCCCACCAAGCCTGGGTTGCAGCCTGCCAGCCAGCCTGCTTACTCACTTACTTACTTACCTGTTGTTGCTTTTGCCTGGCAACATAAAGTAAACACACCTATGCAACGGGCAGAAATTAACTTTGCAAAATGTGGACCTTTACCAGCCACTGACAAATACATGGTAAAGTTCACCAGCCACTCAACAGTTAATTATTATTTTGCGTCAGAAATCTACCAGACACTTTCATATTTTACCAGCATTTGGCTGCTGGCTGGTGCGAATTTCCATCGCTGCTATGCAAAGGTGAATATACTGGCCAATAATCGGAGGGTTACTGATTCGAACCACATTCTTCCTGACTAGGTCAAAGTGTCCAAGAGCCAGACACCGAACCCCAAATTGCTTCCAATGAGATGGGTAGCGCCTTGCAATGCCAGCTTTCTGCCAATCTGTGTGTAAATGGGTGAATATGCAGCATTATTGTTAAGCACTTTGCACGCTCTGGTTTGCTCTCATACACACACACCCATACACCCACAAACACAGCACACATGAGAAACTCTTAACAAATACAATCCATTTTGCTGTTACCTTTTGGTCGCTTTTACCTATAGGATTGCACTGGAGTCCTGTACGTGCTAATTTGGCGAGTTCAAGCATACCCTTTCCACGAAACTTTAGGGTCATCTGATCTGACAATAAGGACAGTCTACACTTGCTTGTTGATCATTTTGGCAGTGTTACTTTCCTTTCTCACTCCTGGCCACAGATCTCGGGCTAGATCGCTCAGTAGCCAAGTTCTGTACTGAAATGTGTCACAAAGTGCCATTTGAGGTATTGACATTTTCCTCCCCCCTCACTGGCACTGCATCGGTGGTTATCTCTCGTATGTTAAAAATTAAGTCGTATTTAAAGACTTCACAGATACTGTGTATATTTATTTTTTTATATATTTTTTAAATAACATGCATACTTGAGGCAGATTGCATTTTATTTCTGTCCTAGACCTACAACAGCCAGTTGACACTGATCAAATCAGAGACCTTAGATGAACAGAAATTACATTCTGAAATGTAGCAGTGCTGTACTGCAAAAGCTGTCATAAAATGTTCTTTTCTTCAGACATCCAGGGCATCATACTGCACACACTTACCATACACCAAAAGAGTAACATAATTAAAACAGCAAAGGCTAATTAAAATAGTAAAGGCTATGTGCTATTTAAATCAGTAAAGATAAGTGAACTGAAAATAGTACAGTAAGTCAATAATCAATGATCCTAGTTCACAATCCCCAGGTACCAGGTCAAAGAGGGTGTGTGTGTGTGTGTGTGTGTGTGTGTGTGTGTGTGTGTGTGTGTGCGGGGATGGAGGGCAGGGAGAGTTCATGACAACTCACACACACACTCATACACACACACACACACACACACACACACACACACACACCCTGTGCCTGGGTCATGCTTGGCAAGAAAGGGTGTTGAGGGATACACGGAGAGTTCATGTGTGGTGTGTTTGTGGGTGTGTGTATGAGAGTTCATGTGTGCTGTGTTTGTGGGTGTATGGGTGTGTGTGTATGAGAGTTGGTGTGTGGTGTATCTGAGTGCTGCCAGCTCTTGGGTGGGGCTCTGGTCATAGGGCCACTAAACCACGCAACCATTACATTACCTCTCATAACCTCCCGCAGTGTGTGTGTATGTGTGTGTGTGTGTGTGTGTGTGTCTTAAAGGTCTCATTCCGTGAGAAACCGTTTTGCATTTGCTTTTTTTGAAATACGACAGGTCACTCCGAGTTGCATATGCATGCTGCACGTGAAAATGTTCTTCTACACCAATTGCCTCCATTAGTCAATGAAAGAAAATAGGAGGAACAACGACCGAATAAGGAAAAGGCAAACAAAGTGACGTAAGCTTGTTAAATACAAAAAGCCATGCCACAGTTGTGATTACCGGAGAAGTCTCGCTGCAGCACACATTCACTTAGCGAAATATAAGTATGTGTTTTAACATTTAAATCTTCTATTTGGTGTGCTATGACTGAATGGGCTTTGAATGACTGTTGCCTGTGACTAGCATGTGTTTGTCTTAAGGACAGTGTGTGTGTGAGAGAGAGAGAGAGAGAGAGAGAGAGAGAGAGAGAGTGTTTGTTTGTGTGTGCATGTGTGCTGGTCTCAAGAACTGTGTGTGTGTGTGTGTGTGTGTGTGTGTGTGTGTGTGTGTGTGTGTGTGTGTGCGTGCGTGAGTGTGTGTGTATGTGTGTGTGTGTGTGTGTGTGTGTGTGTGTGTGTTTGTGTTTGTAGTCCCCATTACCTTTCGCACACCCAATATACTTCCAGCATGTCCTTTTGCCAACCTTGCTGCCATAAAAAGGAAATAGGTATTGGTTAGTTATTTAGTTATTTAGTTAATGTGTGTGAGGTTGTTTCTCTCTCTCTCTCTCTCTCTCTCTCTCTCTCTCTCTCTCTCTCTCTCTCTCTCTCTCTCTCTCTCTCTCTCTCTCATCCTCTGTGGTCCTAATGCGGACACACCTGAAGCTGGCCCACCAGTCATCGGACTGATGCTTGTATCTTTGCACTATTGATGTCATTGCTACACCTGTCAAAACCAGCACTGGTTGCATGTCTGTGGCTTCCTTCTACTTCTATTTCTAGAAAAATAAGAGACCCCTGTAAAATTATCGGTTTCTCTGATTTAACTATTTATAGGTATATGTGTGAGTAAAGTGAACATTTTTGTTTCATTCTGTAAACTCCTGACAACATTTCTCCCAAATTCTAAATTCAACTGACACTGAAAAGACATGGCTGTCATACTTGTACAGATTCTGATTTGGGGAAAATTTGCAGCGGTCTCTTAATTTTTTTTCCAGAGTTGTATGTATGTAGTTCTGTGACTGAGACAGGGCACTGTTCATTTGTTTTCTTCTGAGATTTCTTCTTCTTTGCTCGTGAGTTCTGTTTGATGTGCTTTCCAATGTGGCTGTGTGTTGTTGTGTTTACGTATAATGAATCGGCCTGGTTTCGTGCATGCCTGAAATTTCAGTGGTGCTGTGACCCTTCGACACAGGAAAGACCTCTCTGTTTTTTTAGGTCAAATATCTATAGGTTTGCTTAGCTATGTTTGCACAGCACACTCAACACTTGGAGTAGAGCCTGTAGCAGCTTTCAAGCCAAGTTAAATAGATTAAAAGTCTTACGTAAACATAAAGAATAATGACATTTAGAGAATGTAAGTCTTTACAGAGCTGAAAAAATGTAGTCTGAAATGTCAGTATTTACAATCAAAATATAAATAAATAAACAAATAACTGTCACGGTTTCGCTCTGGGCTTAGGAATTTTCGTATGTGGGTTTTCGTTGTCACCTAATTACTAGTCGTTTAGGTTCACTCTACCGTGTTTCACCGCACCTGCACTTCCTGGTTTAGACCCTCATTAGATTATCCCTCTCACTCGCTCCCCCCGTTTCACGATTACGGTAATCATCCTTCTCACCTGCACTTCCTGGTTTGTGATCATCACGAGTTATTCAATCATTCTACTCACCTGCCCTCCTCGTTCACGCTCGTTTAGTTTCCCGGGGTTTCCACCACTTATACTCGCCTCTCTCACTTCCTCCTTGTCAGTCCGTCTGCGAACCACGGTGTATTCCCTCGGCAAGCTATTTTGACTCCTGATTTCTCTGCGTCTGTTTGGCTGTGTATTCCCGGTGTTGCTCGTCCTCCGTCTGTTCCTGTGTCTTCCCCTGTCTGTCTGTCAGAACCTCCAGTCCTCCGGTACCGACTCCTGCCTGCCTGACTCCGCCTGACTCTCCAGCCCTTGGCTTCGACCCCGGTCCGTCCCTGGCTCTCCCTGGCTCTTCAGCTCTCTGGTACCGACTCCTGCCTGCCCTCGACTCTGCTCTGCTCTTCTGCCCTGGTGAACGACTCCTGCCTGCCCTCGACTCTGCTCTGCTCCACTGCCCTGGTAACGACTCCTGCTCGGCTGACTCTCCTGCTCCTGGTCCCGACTTCCGCCTGCCCTCGACTCTGCTCTGCTCTACTGCCCCGGTAACGACTCCTGTCCGGCTGACTCACCTGCTCCTGGTCTCGACCTCCGCCTGCCCTCGACTCTGCTCTGCTCTACTGCCCTGGTAACGACTCCTGTCCGGCTGACTCACCTGCTCCTGGTCTCGACCATCGCCTGCCCACGACTCTTCGCCCGCTTCCGGGAGTGGGTTTTCACCGCCCGTCTGCCTGGGTGTTTCACCGCGTCTTGGTGGATACCTACCGGCTCTCCGGAGCTATTGACTTTGTCCCTATTCCCCCAACCCTTAATAAACTATTGTTGAAGTTACGCTATTGGGTTCATCTGTCTGTCTGTCCGCGTTCCGTGACAGTACGGACTGACCAAAGAATGAACCCAGCGGACCTCACTATGGACCAGGGCCAGTCTCCTGAGCCCCTGTCCGCCTTACAACGACTGGAGCTTTCCGACAGGGAGCTGGGCCGCGTCTCTAGTGACGTGGCCTCCTTAAGGAACACCACCGACCTCTTACGTCAGCTGGTATTGCTGCTTCAGCAGCAGGGGTCTGACCAGGCTCAACAGCTCTCCCGGATCTCTGCCCGAGTCACGTCCTCTGGAGTCAGCGATCCTTTGGCTCCCTCTGCAGGACACTCTGCCCCGTCACCTGCTCTGGCAAGCCTGCCCATTGCCACTGGCTGCCCCGAGCCCAGGATTGGGCTACCGGAGCGGTTCGGGGGGGAACCCGAGGAGGTCATTGCTTTTATCACTAACTGCCAGCTCACCTTTGACCTCCAGCCGCGGAACTTTTTATCGGAGGCGGCACGGGTGGCATTCACCATAAATCTACTGACTGGGCGAGCCAGACTATGGGGAACTGCTGAGTATCAGCGTCGTTCGCTGATCTGCAGGTCTTTTGATTCCTTCGCAGCGGAATTAAAGAAGGTTTTTGGTGCTGGTTCTCCTGCGGCTGACGCTTCCCGGAAGTTACTGGAGATTCGTCAGGATAATCGGACAGTAACTGATTTTTCCATTGACTTTCGAACGCTCGCCAGTTTGAGCCACTGGAACGAAGAGGCTTTGGTCGACGCATTCCTTCACAGTTTGGCAGATTATATGAAGGAGGAGCTAGTTTCTCACGAGGCTCCCACTACCCTGGACGAGGCGATTGCACTCGCTACCCGTATTGATCGGCGAGTGCAGGCTCGCCGCCGGGAGAAGGGTCGTTCCAGTCAGCCCTCTCGTCGTTCTACTGATGGTGGAGCCGCTTACCCCAGTCGCTTTACCAGCCCCCGTCAGGACATTACCAAGCCCATGGAGGTCGATCGCACATCCCTCTCTCCTTCTGAACGACAACGACGTCTGGTGGGGGGACTTTGCCTGTACTGCGGGGGAGAGGGTCATCGCGTCACTACCTGTCCAGTTAAAGGAGCTAGCTCACCAGAAGGAGGGGGCGTGCGGTTGACTGCAGCCTCCACGAACGCTCCCAGGGGAGACAGACCCCTCCTGCGGGTCGTTCTTCAGCTCCCTTCTCTGTCTCGCTCACTCACTGCCCTCGTTGATTCAGGTTCAGAGGCCAACATCCTGGATATCACTCTGGCCCAGCAGATGGGGTTAGAGGTCCTTCGCCTACCGTCTCCAGTTCCTGCTCGAGCCCTGGATGGTCATTTGTTGGGTCCAATAACCCACATCACCGAGGCAGTGGGAATGTTGACTTCAGGAAACCACCAAGAGAGGATTCGTTTCCACATCCTCTCATCCCCCCGTGAGCCCGTCGTCCTTGGGTTACCGTGGCTCCGTCTTCATAACCCCCGCATCGACTGGGGGACTGGAACTGTACTAGAGTGGGGGCCGGATTGTCATCAGTCCTGTCTTCGGTCGGCTGCCCCCTCTACTCCGCCAGCCCCCTCTACTACACCTCCGGACATCTCCCGGGTTCCTGATTATTACCACGATCTGCAGGAGGTGTTTAGCAAAGCCAAGGCCACCTCCTTGCCGCCTCATCGCCCCTACGACTGCGCCATCGACCTGGTGCCTGGAGCTACTCCTCCCCGTGGTCGCCTCTACTCCCTCTCTGGTCCAGAAAGGAGAGCGATGGAGGAGTACATTGCGGACTCCCTGGCGGCAGGCATCATCCGGCAGGCGCAGGATTTTTTTTTGTGGGGAAGAAGGACGGTTCCCTCCGTCCCTGCATCGACTACCGGGGGTTGAATGACATGACTGTTAAAAATAGGTACCCTCTGCCACTACTCGCCTCTGCGTTTGAATCCCTCCAGGGGGCCACGGTGTTTACTAAGCTTGATCTCCGTAATGCTTACCACCTTGTTCGCATCCGGGAGGGCGACGAGTGGAAGACGGCGTTCAATACCCCCAACGGACACTATGAATACTTGGTCATGCCGTTTGGACTTACCAATGCCCCCGCCGTCTTCCAAGGACTAGTCAATGACGTGCTGAGAGACATGTTGGATAGATTTGTGTTTGTTTACCTGGACGACATTTTAATATTCTCCAAGGACCTGGAAGAACATAAGCAGCACGTCAGACTAGTCCTCCGTCGCCTCCTGGAGAACTCGCTTTTTGTGAAGGCTGAAAAGTGCGAGTTCCACGCCAAGACCGTGGCCTTCCTGGGGTACATTGTGGCAGAGGGTGCCATTCAGATGGACCCTACCAAGGTGTCTGCTGTCACCTCCTGGCCAGTCCCCGAAAACTGTAAGCAACTGCAACAATTCTTAGGCTTCGCTAATTTCTACAGGCGGTTCGTTCGCAATTACAGTTCTGTTGCCGCACCCTTGACAGCCCTCACCAGTACTAAACTGTCATTTTTGTGGACTACCGCGGCAGAAGAAGCCTTCCGCAATCTGAAGCATCGGTTCACGTCCGCCCCCATCCTTCAGGTCCCCGATCCAGAGAGACAGTTCGTGGTGGAGGTGGATGCGTCCGACATTGGCGTCGGTGCTGTATTGTCGCAGCAGCGCCCTGAGGACAACAAGCTACATCCCTGCGCCTACTTTTCCCGCCGCCTATCACCTGCTGAACAAAACTATGACATCGGGGACCGGGAACTCCTCGCCGTAAAGTTGGCCCTGGAAGAATGGCGGCACTGGTTGGAGGGGGCGTCCGTGCCATTTATAGTCTGGACAGATCATAAAAATCTTGAATACATCAGATCCGCCAAAAGACTCAATTCCCGGCAAGCCCGGTGGTCACTGTTTTTCTCACGGTTTAATTTTTGTCTGTCTTTTCGCCCAGGTTCCCGTAACACCAAGCCGGACGCCCTCTCCCGTCAATTCCTGAAAGATGGTGACGTTCTCCTTGGTCCCGCCTCCATCCTGCCTGAGTCCCGGGTCGTGGCGGCACTTTCCTGGGACATTGAGGGGCAGGTACAGAGGGCCCTCCAGGACCAACCCGGTCCCAGCGCCTGCCCTGAGGGAAGGCTCTTCGTGCCTGAGGCCCTCCGCGCCCAGGTCCTGCAGTGGGGGCACGACTCCCTCCTGGCTTGTCATCCCGGAACTACCCGCACCAGCCTCCACATCGCTCGGCGTTTCTGGTGGCCCCGTCTGGAGAGGGAGGTCCGGGAGTATGTTCAAGCCTGTCCGGTGTGCAACCGAAACAAGACATCCAACCGACCACCCGCTGGCCTTCTCCAGCCGCTGCCCGTTCCCTCTCGTCCCTGGTCCCACATCAGCCTGGACTTTGTTACTGGACTGCCTGCTTCGGAGGGAAAGACTGTTATCCTGACGGTGGTGGACAGGTTCAGCAAAATGGCCCACTTTATACCACTCCCCAAACTCCCGTCAGCTAAGGAAACCGCGCAGGCAGTCCAGCAGCACGTCTTCCGCCTCCATGGCATCCCATCCGATGTGGTCTCCGACTGTGGTCCCCAGTTCATCTCTACCTTCTGGAAGGAGTTCTGCCACCTTCTGGGGGCCACGGTCAGCCTCACCTCTGGCTTCCACCCTCAGGCGAATGGACAATCGGAACGGGCCAACCAAGAGCTAGAGAAGGCCCTGCGTTGTGTGGCCTCCCGGGACCCCCTCTCCTGGGCCAGTCGGCTGGTGTGGGTCGAATATGCCCATAACTCCCTAACCAGTTCTGCTACTGGCATGTCTCCGTTTCAGTGTGTGTATGGGTACCAACCTCCCTTGTTCCCCAGCCAGGAGGGAGAAGCATCCTGTCCCTCTGCCCTCGCCAACGCCCGTCGCTGCAGGAGGACCTGGGCTCGGGCTCGGGCGGCACTCCTGAGAGCCGTCGCCTCGTACTCGGCCGGAGCCAACCGCTGCCGGACTCCGGCTCCTGTATATCGCGTTGGGCAGAGGGTCTGGCTGTCCACCAAAGACCTTCCTGTCCGGATGGAGTCCCGGAAACTGGCGGCGCGCTTCCTGGGTCCCTTTATGGTGGAGCGGGTTATCAGTCCCACAGCAGTCCGACTCCGACTCCCCACTACCATGAGGGTCCACCCGACGTTTCACGTCTCCCGGATAAAACCTGTACGGGTGAGCCCTCATACACCTGCGGAGCCTCCACCACCCGCCCCACGACTGCTTGATGGGGACCCCATCTACACGGTGCGTCGCCTTCTCCGGTCCCGACGGAGAGGCCGGGGCATACATTACCTGGTGGACTGGGAGGGTTACGGTCCTGAGGAGAGGTCTTGGGTCCCGGCGAGCAGGATTCTGGACCGTTCCCTCATTGTTGACTTCCACCGAGAGCATCCCGACCAGCCGACTCGCCGTCGGGGCCGTCCCAGGGTCTCCTCCCAGCCTGTCCGGGCTCCTCCGCCTCTGGCTGTGGTTCCACCCGCCAGAGGAGCCCGGGATACTACGGAGGATGCTGCCCTGCTGTCGGACCGGTCTGAGGAGTTCTGATCCCCTGTCTCTCCCCTCCCTCCCACCCGGTTGGTGTTTTCTTTTTTTTTCTTGGGTCCTTCTGGGGCCGTCCCTTGGGGGGGGGGGGTTCTGTCACGGTTTCGCTCTGGGCTTAGGAATTTTCGTATGTGGGTTTTCGTTGTCACCTAATTACTAGTCGTTTAGGTTCACTCTACCGTGTTTCACCGCACCTGCACTTCCTGGTTTAGACCCTCATTAGATTATCCCTCTCACTCGCTCCCCCCGTTTCACGATTACGGTAATCATCCTTCTCACCTGCACTTCCTGGTTTGTGATCATCACGAGTTATTCAATCATTCTACTCACCTGCCCTCCTCGTTCACGCTCGTTTAGTTTCCCGGGGTTTCCACCACTTATACTCGCCTCTCTCACTTCCTCCTTGTCAGTCCGTCTGCGAACCACGGTGTATTCCCTCGGCAAGCTATTTTGACTCCTGATTTCTCTGCGTCTGTTTGGCTGTGTATTCCCGGTGTTGCTCGTCCTCCGTCTGTTCCTGTGTCTTCCCCTGTCTGTCTGTCAGAACCTCCAGTCCTCCGGTACCGACTCCTGCCTGCCTGACTCCGCCTGACTCTCCAGCCCTTGGCTTCGACCCCGGTCCGTCCCTGGCTCTCCCTGGCTCTTCAGCTCTCTGGTACCGACTCCTGCCTGCCCTCGACTCTGCTCTGCTCTTCTGCCCTGGTGAACGACTCCTGCCTGCCCTCGACTCTGCTCTGCTCCACTGCCCTGGTAACGACTCCTGCTCGGCTGACTCTCCTGCTCCTGGTCCCGACTTCCGCCTGCCCTCGACTCTGCTCTGCTCTACTGCCCCGGTAACGACTCCTGTCCGGCTGACTCACCTGCTCCTGGTCTCGACCTCCGCCTGCCCTCGACTCTGCTCTGCTCTACTGCCCTGGTAACGACTCCTGTCCGGCTGACTCACCTGCTCCTGG